>QEPC01000585.1:1007734-1173819 GCA_003113815.1 Sphenodon punctatus
GCGTGCACGTGGGTGCTGTCAGGGGGGTGGCCCCTCGCTGTCCTCGCTCCGGCCTCACAACGGCAACAAAACGGCCGCTGCCCTTTTGTCGCCGCCCGCTGGGGCGGGCGGGCAGCTTTGGCCTGGGGCCTGGGCTGGGCCCTCCCAGGGGGTGGGGCCTCGCTCACCTGCAGGGGATGAGCCCTGCTGTTGCTGTTGCTATGGCGGCTGGGGGCTTCTCTATGTATAGTTAAGAGATTAAGTGATTCTTTTATACTTACCAACTGTATTTCCACCTGAAAATTTTACAGATGAGCTCATTTTACTTTCTTCTGCAAGATCAGGCGACTTCACAAGTAAAGGACTAGTAGGATTAGCATGATCTAGGTGGAAAAAAATAATCTGTAACATACTTCCCTCTAATTATATTTGTATCAACTCAAACTGAAATGTCACACTTCAGCTTACAAGAATGAAATCCATGACATTAACTCAAGTACTAAAAATATTAAATTTTGCATTTTATATATCATTTCACTGTTTAATATTTGTATACGAAACAGTTTATCCATGTAAATAACCTTGCTGCTGCAGTGACAGAATTATGCATTTTACAGACATAATATTGTAATATTAAAACTAAGCTTATAATGTACTGGAGGTTTGAGGATTTATAGAAGTAGGAAAAATTGTAGACTAGGTATATTTTAAGACTTATTTATTTAAACTTCTTACCCTGTCCTTCCCGCCAAAGGCGGCTCAGGGAGGCTTACAATATAAAAATACAAAAAATAAAAGCCATAAATACAATGTGAACAATGCTCATCGTTTCCCACCCCCCAGATTTTGTGCATGTTTCAAACTTTATATATGCATGCATAAGGTATGTTCCAGAACCTCCAAACTCCTGGCTACCACTTGTCCTCCTGCAACTCATTCCTCCTCCCTACTGGAACTATGAAACATGGCAATTCTCCCCCCACATGTGCATAGAAAGGGAAAAGAAACAGAAGAGGGGGAAGCAGCTCTGCAGGTTGTGGCAGGGGAAAGGCTTGGGTGCCCAAGCCTAGACAAGTACAAACTCATTTGCCTTGACCACTTCAACTCTAGCCCTTCTGAACTGGAGTCTCTGGCAGGATACCAGATGGGTGTCAGGGAGCCTATTCCTGCCACAAATTGTGGATTGCAAGGAGCCTTGTGACAAGTAAACCTTTAACAGCATTTTTAAAAAAAACACAATTAACTTGTAATTTGTGATTAATTTAATCAAACAGCAATCATCAATAAGCACTTAAATATATGCCAAAATACAACATTAAAGACTGCATCAATTAAGATTCAGTCGACTCTCCACTCTCCTTAAAGCAGTGATATCCAGAGTTTTACCCGTGACCTATTTGGGACAAATATAATTCTATGACCCTAAATGACAAAGACATACAAAGCACACCAAATATCAGCCAAGATTGATAACTCAAACTTTATGGGAACTTCTGCCATAAAGGCTTACGGCAATGTACAGGGCAGTAAAACCCCACCTCACCAACAGCAAATAAACTTCGGAAGCAGGGAAGCAGATTTTTCTAGCCCTGTAGTGCTGAGCCTGAGTTTATTTATTTATTTGCTGTCCCCTCCTGCTTTCGCAGCTCGGGGCGGCCCACAACATCTTAAGACAAACTAATAAAAAAAAAAAACACACAAAAACATTAAGATAACCCAGGCAGAGCATAAAAAACATTTCCCACCCCTTACCCAACCCCCACCAAGGGCCTGGTGGAACATCCAGGTCTTACGTCTTCGGAAAGAGGGGAGGTTCGGGGACAGGTGGACCTCCGGTGGGATGGAGTTCCAGAGTTGCAGCGCAGCCACCAAGAACACCCTCCTTGCAGTAGTCACCTGGGAGACCTGGGGAACCTAAAGGAGGGGTCCAGAACCTGGAGGGTGAAGTGATCCTACAGATAAGTGGGGTACAGGCCATTTGGGGCTTTAAAGATCAAAACCAACACCTTGAATTGGGCCTGGAAGACTATTGGCAGCCAGTGCAGATGAAGGAAAATTGGGCTTTTACCTTGTGAATTTTCCTTCTATGGGAGATCCTCCTGGATGGCCCGTAAAGACAGTAGGGTTAGATCCCTACAACTACCAGTAGGAGGCAGACTTCCTGATTTTCTGGAGCATGCTCAGAGGGATCTAGCCCCTAAGTTCCAGTGTTTTCAAGTGTTACTTCACACTGCTCAACCTATGCTGAACCAGAAAAATTTCTGTAACTAGAGAAAAACTATTATCAACGTAAACTGATCGAAAACTCCCCGTTCCCACTCCCAACAGGGTGTGGTTGTAGGGTCGAAGCGGGCACTAATGTAAGTGTCCGAGATCTAGGCACTTCAGAGTTACTCCTTGCTCCGGGTGGGACTGGCCGTCTAGGAGGATCTCCTGTAGAAGAAAAATTCACAAGGTAAGAGCCCAATTTTCCTTTCTCCTGGGAGATCCTCCTGGACNGGGGGGGGGGGGGGGGGAGAACAGAGGGAGGTATAAAAAGGAGAGCGTCAGGCAAAGGGGATTAGGTATAATTCTTATAAGCACCATCTGTAGCACCCGTCTCCCGAAAGTCGCATCGGGATCTTGTAGTGTCTCGTAAAGGTGTGCACTGAAGACCAGATCGTTGCCCGACAGCTTTCCCCGTAGGAGGCCAAATTTCTAAAGGTTTCTGAGGTTGCTACTCCTCTAAGGGAATGGGAGAACACCCCTGGAGGAAGAGGGAGGGGGCGTGCGTTCGTGTCCTTCTGCCTTGTGGTTCCCTCTGTGATGCAGAGGGACATCCAGCTCATGATAGTCGCTCCAGATGCCCTTATGCCTTTTTCTCCGAGGACTGTAGAATACGAACAGGGCTGACAACTTGCTGAAGGGAGCTGTTCTGTCCAGGTATACACGCAGTGCTCTCCTGACATCGAGCTTGTGCCAGACTCGTTCCTTGATGCCTATGATAAAGGCCAGTTTGAGGGACAAGTAATAAAGGGAGACCTCTCAGAGGTTCAAAAGGTGCCTTGGTTGGGGCCCTCAGGACTAAATTCAGGTTCCATGTGGGGAATCCGTGAGCCACTGGAGAGGAGACAACTCTCAATGCCTTCAGGAACCAGATAATATGGGGGTGTTTATCTTGCGTCCTTTGACCGTGCAGAGAACACTATTCAAGGCTGCTACCTGTCTTTGGAGCGTGTTGGGCTTTAACCCCTTGTCTAGGCCTTCGTGGAGGAAAACTAAAATTTCCTCTATGACGGCTACCTTTGCCTGTTTTTACACCACCTGGCAAAGGTAGCTCAGGTACTCTAGTATGTGCGTTTCATGGCAGGACGCCTGGATTAAAGCATGGAGTGCCATGTACACTGCTGGCGCTATATAAATGTTTGTTAATAATGGAGTCCAGGACTTGCTGGAAGTAGCCCAACGTCCTTAGTGCCCTCCTTTCAACTTCCGTGCTGTTAGCTTCAGGGCTGTGATGAAGGATAGGCCCCAGAGACAGGATGCTTGGGATGGTCGGAAGTCTGAGGAGGGGCTCTGAGCTCAGTTCTTGAATGTCCACAAACCATGGCCGTTGTCGGGATCTGAGAGCGGGACACCCCGTTTGAATCGATTCATCTTTGCCCACCAGTGAAACGAGTTCTTTAGTGATGCTGGGACTGTGATCCACAGGTTTTGTCAGGTAACCGCTGGAGTGGTATGGACTGGAATCTGGCCCAATGTAGGATTCCTAGACAGGAGATCATGGCGCCCCGCAGGCTGGCGAGGGACTTGAGTCTGACCTTGTGGGATTTTGAAATTTGTCCAATCAGGTGTCTGAGTTTTTCTTGCCTGTGTTGTGTAAGGAAGCTCTTGTAACTGAGGATGTCCAAGATTGCCCCCAGATGTTCCAGAGCTTGGGAGGGAGTCAGGTGGCCCCTTTTCAGGCTAATTCAGAAGCCATGTTTCTGCAGGTACTTGATGGATCTGCGGACATCAATGCCTGCTCATAGGAGGGTGACCGAATGAGGATGTCGAGGTATGGGTGGATCTTGATGCCCCCTTTCTGTAGGTTTGCAATGAGAGGGATCATGACCTTTGTGAATGTCCTGGGTGAGGTGGCATGGCCGAAAGGCAGGGCTGTGTATTACCAGTGCTGTCGGACATACGTGAACCTGTGCCACTGCCTGTGAGATGGGAAGATGGGGACGTGCAGGTATACTACTTTGAGATCGAGGGATGTCAACCACTGGCCTTGATCGCTATGCGGATGGATTGGAGAGTTTCCATCTTGAATCTTTGACGGAATGGTTTCGGATTTTTAGGTCAAGGACTGCACGCCATTGCTCTGACTTTTTTGGGACGAGGGACAGGATGGAGTAGAGTCCAGACCTCCTTTTGTGGGATGGTACAGATTGTATGCCTCCAATGGTTTGGAGCCTGTTTATTTCTGTTTGCATTGCAGAGTGCTTATCCGGATTGTTGGAGACCAGTGAGACACAGTAGGAGTGTCGAGGGAAGTGGTAGAACTCGACTGCATATCCCCTCTGTATGGTTCAGAGGGTCCATGCGTCTGAAGTGGAGTCCAGCCATTTCTCTACAAACAGTTGTAGCCTGCCTCCTAGGGTCATAAGGTCCTGAGAAGGGCTCCACAGTCATGTGTCCGTCTTGGGGCATCCAGAGCCCTGTGTGTGCTTGGCTGTTACCAGCTCCCTTCTGTTAGTGCCATCTAGGCTTGTATTTCTGCTGGTTTCCTCTGTGTGGATCTGGTGCCACCTGCTGGAGAGTAGCCTGTACTGCAGGGACAAAAGGAGATCCCAAAGCTTTGCAGGGTTTGTCCTTTGGATTTATCTGCAGCATCTGCGAGGACTTTATTCAGGCAGACGCCGAAGAATTTAGCCCCCTGGAAAGGATCATGCACCAGGGTATTTTTGGCTGTGCTGTCTCCTTTCCAGGGTCTGAGCCAGAGGCGGTGGCAGTCTTCTTTGTTGGATGCCGCTGATGCCCAGCGGAGGATATCAGTGGATGAGACTGCTATAAAGTCATAGGCCAACTGGTTTTTGGTAGATAGGATCCTAGTAATCTTCATAGAGACCTGAGGATCCCTGGCCCGTTTGAGCCAAGTCATAAGGGCCCTTGAAAAGGAGGTGACGGTGGCCATTTTTATGATTGAGGCTACTTTTGCAAAATTCCTTCATAGGTTACACTCTATTCCTTTGTAAGTAGGGTCCCGGGGGTAGCACTCTCCCTCAGTTGGGAAAACAGAGTTTCTGGCGAGGGATACTGCTGCGGCATCCACTTTAGGGATAGCAAGGAAGGCCTCCTTGCTTTTAGTGAGGGAGGAGAGGGATACCTGTGTTTTATTCATTTTCATGGGCTCTCTCTAAAGCCATCCCCCTGTCTCTGGCTCTAGTTCGTGGTATATATTCTCCCTCCTCCTCCGAGTCGTGCTTGTCTCTCTTTTGTCGGAGGTGAAGAGCCTTTATGACCAGATCAAAGATCTGGCCTCTGTATTTATTAGGGAACTGCCTATCTGGGTCAGATGAAGCTTCAATCCCTGGCTCCTCTCCCCCTCCTCAAGGAGGATCGACTGCTCTCTTCCTCATAGGCATAGAGCTCCTCTGAGGCATGGGCCTCCGACACACCCTCTTCCTCCTCACTGGGTGCTGGAAGGGGAGCCTTTTTCCTCCCTTTCCCCCTAGTTGAGGTCTCTTCCTCTTTGGAGGAGTGGGCGGACCAAACCTCCTCAGAGGCTGCCCCCGACAAGGTGGGGGAAACCAGGGGTCTAGTGGCCTTGCGTGGTTTCTTGGCCAGGGGGAGCTTGCCTTTACCGGCCCAAGAGGATTTAATTCCAATTGTTTTAATTCCAAGAGGATTTTAATTGCTGCCCCCTGCGGGGGAACAGGGCCAAACTCTTACTCCCACATTTACAGGGGAGCAGCACCAGGTGATCATTTTAAGGCTCCACATCCTTCATGGAGGAACCAGGATCTGAAACTGGATTTTCTGAATCCAAAGTTACCACCTAACCCACAAGGCCAACTGGTTCCTCTCTCTTACCCTGAGGGGCCAGGGAAGGGGCATGCGAGGGGCGTACTGTTGCTGTGAGCACTGCTGGGTCTGTGCCTGTCCCCGCCACTGCTGCCACCATTCTCCTCGTGGTGGCTCTTCGGCAGCTGCTTCTTTTGGTTTCGGTTTCACTTTCCCCGCAGCCGCTTTTCTGAGTGGCCGGGGTGTGAGAGAGCCGGGGCCTTGCCTGATGCTGCACGCCGGGCTGGGAGCACCTGCGGCACCCCACAGCCATTTCTGTTTGTCCCCTGGCTGTGCAGTGAGCGGGGCGGAGAGCGAACTGAAAGATCCTTCTGGCCTCTGCAGTGCTCTGGCGCCGCATCCTCCCAGGGCTGGAGGCAGGGACCCACTGCGCCGCTGGAACCCCGAGCGGCGAGCTGGGGGGGTAGGGCCAGGAACGTGCCTGATCAAGCCCGCTTAGGGGCTGGATGATCCGGCGCTGTCGGGCCCTGTGCCGCGGCAGTGTGGTTTTCCTATGGCCGCTCTAGGCTCTAGCGGGGGGTAGGGTCTTGGGGGACCAATAGTCAGAACCCCTTAGGGAACTGCTAAGCCCGCTCTGTGGGGCCCCCACACAATCCTCCAAACCCCTCTTAAGGAAGGGGGTGAACAGGGAGAGGAATTCCTCCCTCCCTGGCACCAGGAGGCTTTTCCCAAAGAGACTTGGGATGTTTTTCAATTTGTAGGCTGCCTATAACTTCTGTCTACGATGGATGCAGCTAGCCTGCTTCCTACTAGCGTGGAGGCAGACAAACAACTGGAACTTAGGGGCTAGATCCCTCTGAGCATGTGCCAGAAAATCAGGAAGTCTGCCTCCTACTGGTAGTGGCGGAGATCTAACCCTACTGTTTTACTGGCCGTCCCGGAGGATCTCCCGGGAGAATGGAGCACTGGTGTAATGTGTTTGCGACGACTCGTCCCCCTGAGGAGTCGAGCCACCGCATTCTGCACCAGCTGCAGTCTTGAAATCATCGCCAGGGGTAGCCCCACGTAGAGCACATTACAGTAATCCAGTCTTGAGGTAATAAAAGCATGGATGAGTGGCAAGGTCCACGTCAGACATACAGCTTAAGCCATCATAACAGATGTAATTGGTAAAATGCATCCTTTGCCACAGCTGCCACCTGGACATCTAGGAGTACCGCCAGACTGCGGACCTGACACCAGTGGAGGAGAGACCCCCATCTATGATGCGGGCCCCCACAATCCCAGCTTTTCCCACAATCAACCGTCTTGTCAGGATTCAGCTTCGGGCAGTTCACCCTCATCCAGTTCCCCACAGCTGACAGACAACGGGTAAGCACTGAGACTGCTGGCTCTGGGTTTGCTGAAAGAAAGGTATAGTTGGGGGTCATCAGCATATTGATGACACCGCACACCGAACACGCCAACGACCTCCCCCAAAGGCTGCATATACATATTGAACAAGAGAGAAGATAAGATAGAACCTTGCGGGACTCCACACGTGAGGTCCCAGGGAAAAGATCAACGATCACCCAGCATCACATGTTGAGTTCTCCAAGCCAGGAAAGAGCAGAAACATTCAAGAACAGTACCGTCCACTCCGGCTCGGTCCTGCAACCAAGTCACCAGCAGCTGATAGTCAACAGTATCAAATGGCAGTCAAGAGATCTAATAGGATCAACAGGGCCAAATGACCCTGGTCCAACTCACAGGAGAGGTCAACCAAGGCCACAAGTGCAGTCTCAATGCCATAACCTGGACAAAAGTCAGACTGCGAGGGATCTAGGAAACTGATCCGGTCCAGATGCTCCTGAAGCTAACAAGCCACTACCTGCTCAATAACCTTCCCTAAGAAAGGAAGATTAGAGACTGGCCGATAGCTGGCCAGGGCATTATTATCAAGTGATTGTTTTTTGAGCAGAGGCTGCACCACTGCCTCCTTAAGGCATCCTGGCACTAAGCCCTCCCTAAGGGAGACGCTAACTATCCCAGTTAGCAACGACCGCAACATCTTCCAGCTGGCCTTAACTAGCCAAGATGGACACAGATCTGGTTCACAATAAGTGGCCTGAACAGCCCGCAGAACATCCTCTGCATCAGAAGGCAATACGCACTGAAATTGATCCCATAAAACAGGACAAGACGAGGCTTCGACTACCTCGGGTTCACTTACTGTTAAAAGCATGGTGTCAAACCAGTGATGGATTTGAGCGATTTTATCCGCAAAGAAGTCAACCAACAAGTCACAGCGAGCACTAGATGATTCTGGCTCCAGGTGGAGGGAGGCCAGACTGACCAGCCCCCTCACCACCAAGAAAAGTTCAGCTGGACGCGACTTTGCGGATGCAACAAAGGCAGCAAAGAAAGCCTTTTCTGTCTGCACAGCCATGGCATAGGTATGTAAACTGACTGTCACAACCAGTCAACTTTTGTATGAGAGCAGCGCCACCATCACTCTAACCGCCGCCCTTCCCACTTCATCTGAGTTGGAGCTTTCCTATTCTTCCCATCTCCAATCAGATCATAGCAGACAGCGGGGGCAGGGGGGCTCTGCAAGCAGTACTAATGCAGGGATGGACCCTCATGTTTGGGTAACTGGGGTGAGACAAACTATAGTTAAAGGCTCTTTCAATACTTGGGAGTACATTTTTCAGTCAATTTTGCATGGAAAGATCATGTGATCGCAGTAAAGTTAAAAGCTGCTCAGATACTCTTTGCTATAAAGCAATTTCATTATGCTCATGCCAGGAAACCTGTTCCGGCAGCTATTCAAGCCTTTAATACCAAAGCTTTTTTTCCGATTCTTTACGGAGCAGAGGTATGGGGTTACGTGGCTGATGTTAACAGAGACATTACAAAGTAAGTTCTTGAGATTGCTTTTGTGTCTACTGGCTGCAGTTCTGGCAGCCTTAGTGAGGCTGGAGTTGAGGTTATGCAGACGATAGCGACATTGAAAATTCTGTATTTATATTTATTTATTTAGAAATTTTGTATCCTGCCCCTTCTGCCACAGGCAGCCCGGGGTGGCTAACAATAATAATAAATATAAAAATACAGAACAGTTAAAATAGATCCCCCAATAAATAACACAACCCCCCCACTTACCCTCCCCACTCCCAATTCCTCACCCCATCCAACCCATCACCCCGCTCCCTCGCCAAACGCCTGACGGAAAAGCCAGGTCTTAGCATTCCTACGAAAGGTTGGGAGGTCCGGGGCCAGACGAACCACCACCAGGAGGGAATTCCAGAGGCATGGCACGGCCACCGAGAACGCCCTATCCTGCGTGGCCCCCCGGGTAACCCAAGGGACCTCTAACATGGCAGCCGGATGACTGCAGGGGCCAGTCTAGAACCTGGGGAATGAGGCAGTTTCACAAGTAGGCAGGGCCCAGGCCATGTAAGGTTTTATAGGTAAAAACCAACACTTTGAATCAAGCCCGGAAGACTATAGGCAGCCAGTACAGAGATCGGAGCACTGGTGTAATGTGCTCCTGGCAACCCAGCCCCACCAAGAGCCAGGCCACTGCATTCTGCACCAGCTGCAGCCTCCGAGCCATCACCAAAGGTAGTCCCCAAATACAGCACGTTACAGTAGTCTAACCGAGAGGTAATAAAAGCATGGATGACCGTGGCTAGGTCCGGAGCCGACATCAGCGACCGAAGCCGCCACACCAGATGTAACTGGCGGAAGGCACTCCTTGCCACAGCCTCCACCTGGAGATCCACACGGAGCTGCGCATCAAGGAGCACCCCCAGGTTCCGCACCTGGGAAGTCAGTGGAAGACCGATTCCATCTATTGAGGGAGCTACCACATCCACCGACTTACCCCCTAACATCACCTCCGTCTTGTCAGGATTCAGTCGCAGTCGATTAGCCCTCATCTAGATCCCCACAGTTGCCAAACACCAGGTAAGCACCGAGACAGCCGGGCCTGGGTCGGTTGAAAATGAGAGGTATAGTGGGTGTCATCCACATACTGATGACACCTCACCTTGTAACCCCTGATCACCTCACTGAGCAGCTGCATATACACGTTGAACAGGAGAGGGGACAAAGCAGAACCCTGTGGGACCCCACATGGAACGTCTCGGTGTGATGAAAAACAGTCACTGAGTACCACCCGCTGAGTTCTCCTGATCAGGAATGAGCGGAACCATTCGAGAACGATCCCGCCCACCCCGGCACTGTCCCGCAGGCGCATCACCAACATCTCATGATCAACAGTTTCAAATGCAGCCGAAAGATCTAACAGGACCAATAGGGTCGAGCGACCCTGGTCCTTTTCAAAAGGCAGAGATCATGTACCAAAGCCACAAGTGCAGTCTCAGTGTCATGACTCAAACGGAAGCCAGACTGCGAAGGATCAAGATAACCGACATGGTCAAGATGCCCCTGGAGCTGCTGAGCCACTACCCGTTCAATAACCTTCCCTAAAAAAAAAAGGGAAGGTTAGAGACAGGCCAAGAGCTGTCTCAAGCATGCTTCAAGCGATGGTTTCTTGAGCAGAGGCTGCACCACCACCTCCTTGAGGCAGCCCGGCACTCTGCCCTCCCGCAGGGAGGCGCTGACCACCCCGGCCATAAACGACTCCACTGTCTCCCGGAAGCTCTTAACCAACCAGTATGGACACGTTTCTAATTTTGCAAGAAGTGGCTCGAACCATCCCAAGAACCTCCACCACGTCAGCGGGTGTCACCGACTGAAAGTGATCCCACAAAGTCGGACAAGCCGGGGCTTCTACAACCTCTACATTCTCCACTGTGTTAAGTGCTGCACTGAGGTCTTGTTGAATACGAGTGATTTTTTCCACAAAGTAATCTGCAAAAAGGTCACAGTGGGCAGATGATGACTCAACCCCAGGGTTGAGGGAGGCTGGACTGACCAGTCCCCGCACAACCCGGAACAGCTTCGCTGGACGGGATTTTGCAGATGCTATGAGGGCTGCAAAGAACTCCCTCTTTGCTGTCTGCATAGCCACGGCATAGGCTCATAAACTACCTATGTGTCGCAATCTGTCAGCTTCAGCATGAGAACGATGCCACCGTCACTCCAACCGTCGTCCCTCTTGCTTCAGCATCCGCAGCTCCTCGGAGAACCAAGGAGGTCTGCGGAGCCTCCACCTGGGTAACGGATGCCTGGGAGCCGTCTCATCAACGGCCTCTGTCAGCAAGGTGTCCCAAAGCTTGACGAGGTCATTGATGAGACGATCATCAGGGTCAGAGGGCAGTTCCCCCAGAGCGCCTAGAAACTACACTGGGTCCAATAGCCTCCGGGGGCGGACCATCCTAATAGGTTCCACACCCTTCCGCGGGTAGACGTGCTAGAACGGAGGTCTGCAGAAGGTAATGATCCATCCATGACAAGGGCACTGCTGATATCTCCCCCATTAATGGAGCACCGGCCTCAAGGCCAGTGCAAAACATTGGCTTAGACTGTTGGCTTATACCCCTGCCCGGCTTCCTAAGATGTGCTACTTGGAAGATTCTATGAGATCTGTCTCTATTCAATCTCCCTGGATTTACTAGGTAGAAGCTTAATACGACTGGCTTAACTATGCTGCCAGTAAGGATTGGCGATCCCTCCTGGATACAGAGAGGAGGATTACATTCATACAACATTTAAAAGATATAGCCAATCAAGCAGATTTGGCAGTAGCTCGAATTTGCTCCTTGTCTCCCATTGTACAGACATTGGATACCAGAAGATGGTATGGCGAGGTATTTCTTTCTAAATTTTAAGTTAAGTTGTCGTACACATTTAACTAGATTATGTTTTAGTCAGATGGTCATGGCGGATATCCTTAGAAATACCAAGTCTATGACCTAGTGTAATAGGATTTGTCCCTGCGGATTAAATATGGTTGAAGTCTCTGTACATCATGTCCTAGAATGTAAATTCTTTTTGGACACTAGGAACCAGTTCCTTACCCCTTTACTAATGAAAGTACCCCATTTTTCCAAGTTGGAAAAGTTTGGCTTTGTCGCCATTCAGATGATAATGTTGTATATGCCCTGGCAGTATATGCTGAAAAAGCTACCAGGCGCAGGGTTCTTCACACGATACTGGCTCTTAAATAGACCCCCTCCCCCAGTAGTTGGTTTTTACGCTGCCGGGAGTAGTGAGTACAGAGACCTTTGGTTGGGGGCCCCCCTCTTTGATGCTGTGTTTTGGTTGGTTTGGGTGGAATTGGTTTATCTTATGGGATTTTAGCCTTGACTTTGATACGTCTATGGTTTGGTATGTCTGATTCTGGAGATTAGAGCTTGCTTATAAGACCATTTGATGCAGTCTCTAAATTTCTGGATTTATAGAGTTTAGATAATAGGTAGTAGTTGATGGTATTCTGTATTTTAATATATATTATCTTCAAATATACTATATACATATTTCATACTTTAGATAGAATTTTAGCTATATTTTTATTGTTATATTTATGTACCTTTATATGGTTTTTTTTTACTTATTTAATCCTTTGTGGATAATTTATATTTGTAATTATGTAAATGTTTTGGGGTTTTTTAATTGGCCAGTGCGAAAGCCAGTGCCATAAATAAAAAATAGCTAAAGGCTTGGGCCTGCCTAAGCAGAAAGGACCATTTACTGGAAAACAAAACTTATTTCCAGATGGTAAGCAACAAGTACAAAGAGCAATAAAGCCCCCTCATGTCCTTGTAAATGCTGGGAAAGCAGGAACTGGTGAGTGAATATTTATACAGGCCTCTTTCCCATCCATGCTGGCGCCAAGAGGAGTCATACCGATACATTGTTGATATGAGTATGGTCGATATGCATGGGTAATTCCATAAAAGTATTAAGGTATGAAAACGTACTGTACTTCAAAATATGACACTTGTAAAGCTGTGAAAACTCATGCATCTCTCAAAATATCTCAATGAGCTCTTTCCTCATTGGCTAGTTTTAGGGTCTGTGTCTAAACCCTATAAATGTACCAGGGGTGTTACCCGCACCCAAGAATCCTTTCTTGTAAGCTGTCAGGTCTCCCAGTGTTGGATCCTGATTATGACCAATTCTAACTCCGGTAAATAAATTTACTTTATTTGGGCATTCAGTCTTGTGTCTGGCTCTCCTTGTCTGACCCCTTGGGAATAACCACTGTAGTTGTAGCCAGCCCCCAATATTTATGGTTTTGTCTCTGTGATCCCACCCAGAATACATAGCAGGTTGCAGGGGGATTGTCCATACAAGAGCTGATAGGAGTGGATACTCAAAATATATTTGTCAAGCCGCTAAAATACTAATAATTAAAGGAAGAGACTATAGAGGAAAGTCATCACCACATTGAAATGAAGAGGTATCCAATTAGATTTTATGTTAACAGAAAGCAGCTTCAAAAATTAGGTCTAGAAAATAACTTACCACTTCCAGTTCTTTTAAGTTCCATTTCTTGCATGTGAATTTTGCTTGGAGTCATTCGAATGGGAACTGGGTGGACAATCGCAGTATCCTGGGGGTGAGAGTTACAACTTGATTAAAATAATTTCCTCTCTGATTCTTTCATAAGCTGCTCTGACCACATTCAATAGTTCATCCTGGGCCTACACTACATTGAGCCAATAGCTATTTAGGCAGATAGAGTCTTTAAGCTTCCCTATGTACGACCAAATAAGTGATTTCTAAATTCTGTTTAGGGCAGTGGCTCAGAGAATTTAAAGGCTATATTTATTATTATTTTATTTTTAAAAAACTTATTACCCCGCCTCTCCTGCCACAGGCAGCTCAGGGCGGCTTACAACAATGATGCTGGCTATGCTTTAAGGCTATATGGTGCTGGCTAAGTGAAACAACTGTAGCTGCTACATGGAAGTTGTCTGTGGGACATGATAGTAAGATAGCCCACACGGAGGAAAAGCAGCGCTGAACAGTAAGCCTTTAGATCAAAGGCTACAGACATTTCATAGTGGCCCATACATTTTTCATGCTTAAGAACTAAAACTAAAGTACTTTGGAATCATCATTTTATACGCTTGCTTGTACTACACACATGGCAATATCTGTTTTTATTAAGGATATTCCTTAGTATTAGTACAGAACATGAATCCTCTTTGTTTTAAAAAGTAAGATGCCTAGAATGCTTCCTGAAGGCTCAAGCATCTGACATGTTGGCTCTCAGTGATGGTATCTGTATTAAGTAGCTCTATGCCCATAATAAAACGTAAGTCGTGCTCTATAAATGACTATTTGATCCTGTAACGGTGCTGATTCTATCCCTGAAGAACCAAGTTCTGCCTCACAAATATATTCACTTCCTATTGAAGTTAGTGACATGTTTGCACTCAACCTTGAAGTGGTTTTTCTTTTACTTTTTAGAAAAGCTCTTTAACCATTCCTATTGGTTTAAAGTGTAATTAGATAACCCATTTTCACAAGGTCTGGTCCATTTCTATATAAAGAGTGATTTCCAGCCTAGTAAGCTGCTGGCATAGTACTGCAGGGAAGTAACATGCATATATTATAAATTATGAAGCGAAATCCACCTCTCTATTACACTTAAAACCAAGTCAGAGCAGTACTATTTAAAGATGAAGTATAAACGTGGCTTAGAGAAGATCGCTTCATCTACATAAGGTTAGTGCACATGAGGTATGTTTTAATTGTTCGATTAAATCACGTGTGACTAAGCATACATTTAAAACAGCTTGATATTTGGATAACCCACCGAAAAGGAAAATTTTGATTGTTATACATTTTAGTTACCACATAATCAAAATGGATGTTTTAAGGATATTGGGAATCTTCAGCATTTTCTGCAGTGCTTTCTAAATTGAAAGGCCAAATATTTATAGATGCTCTTTGATAGCCTGAGTTCTCTTTACTGCAAAGGTGTGTTTAAAATAAGCTCTTACTCATAACCCAGCTATCCATTTATCCTACAGCAAAGTCAAAATGCCATTTTAAGTACTGTCATGGAAACAGCTGTGATTTCTCAGCATATGTTGAAGAATCAACCCAAAGTTGAAGCAAGTCTTTTTATTTAACATTAAACAGCTATTGCCTAACAAAAGCAAAACTGATTCATAATATATTTTCAGTCTCCTCTCCTCCCTGCAAAAAAACAATCTCTGTGTAAAGTCGGATTGTCCTTGAAGTGCAATAGTTTTTCCTAAGGGAAAACAAGATGGAATGGAGATTCGACAATGGTACAGACATTGCTAGAATTTGTACTGTACATTAAAGGATGATTTAGAAGTCATCATGGTGGTTGGAGTCATGAAGACAGGAGAAATTAATACACTTCAGAAAAATCAATGCTGCCAGAAGTTCTCCACCTATATTGCCTGAGGCGTTGGCATTCTTAATCTTTAATCATCGTCATCTACATCAAATTTAGTATTCTTCCACAATTCGTTTTAAGCTCCTTAGCATTTCATTTTCACCTAGCTTGCAATTCTCCCAAAGCAAAAGTCCTCAAATAAGAATTCAGAGCCAAGCTAATAATTTTTTATTTTTATTTTTAAACCATTTACTATTTGTGAAATCAAACGAGACGATAGCCTGCTGGAGTCTGTTTGGTCCACGCAGCCCCCCTACAGGCCCCAATTGCATGTTTAGTGTGTCCAACCTAACAAATGGGCATCCCCCTTCCTGTATTTCATGTGCTTTGCAGCAGCTTCCACCATTGGCACGAACGATCCCCCTCCTATAGCAAAAGAGGGAGGGTGGACACTTATTAGGACACCTAAACCTTTATTAGGTTGGACACGCTAAACATGTGAGTGGTGGCTGACCGGGGGCTGCATGGATCAAACACACAGCTGCCTCTCAGCTGAGACACGATAGAGATCTCCCTTCCTCTGCAGTCTCCACCCTCACCTCTCGGCTGAGAAGGGTGCTAGAGATCAGGTGGGAGATCTCAAGTGCACCTCTCAGCCAAGAGGCAGTCACGGGGGAGGGTGATTGCTACTGCTACCGCCTCTCAACTGGCTGGGCGTGCTATGTGCTAACGGACCTCTATGCAGGAGAGGTGGTGGGCGAACCTAATTAACCATACATGGACATGTGTGGACCCAGTAGCCCTGACTGGTCTCCATGCATTAAACCTGCAGTGTCCCTGGACTCCACCATGAGTGGTGTATGGTGACCATGTGGGTGGACCTCTAATGCATACTATTGTCTCATTTCAAAACACCCTAGGGAGGCTTTTCAGCAACAGGCACCTTGTTTTTGATGGACAGCAAGACAGAAAACATCTCTTTCATACAATATTATTGAATGCAGTATCATATTTTGCTGGAATTTTTTCTTTTGGAATACAAGAAGAGTGGGAATACACTTTGCCTGAAAATCACATACTTCCACGAGAGGATAGTTTTTTTAATACATAGCGCTTGCTTGTAGCCCTAGTAATTAATCTAATTTTGTACTACTGCACTATTCTAATGGAGAACCCAGTTATGATTTCCCGAAGGTGATTGGATGTCCTACTGTCTGTCTTCTCTTTAAAAAAGGAAGTTTTTTCTCATGCTCAAGTTTGATAGCAAGTTTCACTGAAAATTATGGTTAAAAAGTCATGAACTGCAAAATGAAGGACAAGTTTACAGTGGTGTCTTTATATTAAAATGAAGCAAAGATGATTCCCCCCCCCCCCCCCAACTATGCAGCTGGGAGAAGGTTCTGGAAAAAAAAATCATAAAAAGAGGTGGGTGGGGTGGGATGGGAGTACCCGCTAATTACTGTAGCAGGTTTTTAATAATTTTAGAATCCATTTATTTTCTACTGATGAGCCCAAATTGTGTGACATATCCTGACTCACTAAAGTAGATTACTGACCCTAAAACCTGGAAAAGTAATATTCTGCTGCACTCTTTCTAATGCTGCTAATGCAGTTTAGAAGTATTAAAAATACTTTCCCCCGAGTAATCAGCTTGATAGTAATATAAACAGAGCATGAGGAAAACAATATTTAATAAGATGGTTTCAACGAACTAGAGATGTTAACCTTTGTATTAACCGTTAATGCCCTTACCCCCCCCCACCGTATGTGTGAACTAGTGTGCGATGTGGGGGGGGGGGGCGGCGCATCCATGCACACACCACAGCGGTGGCAGGCTGGGTGTTCATACGTGTCAACAGCAAGGGCGGTGGGTGGGGTGCGCGTGCGCTCCTGACGCATATGCATCTCCACCCACAGAGCCTCCTCCGTTTTGTCAGATGGCTCCATGGATGGAGACGGGTGTGTGTTCATGGTAAAGGGCCCACACCCACCTCCACCCACCGCTGCCCATGTAAAAAGGGCCTATGAAGCAAAACGACTATCAAATCGGGGGGCAGAGGAGGCGGCGATGACAACACACAGCTAAGTTGTTTGATTGGTTCACTTTGGCTCTAAATGACATGCAGTGTAAATTAAAAAGATAAAGATACACACCATTTCTTCAGACATGCAATGGCACTGTTACATTAAACTGAAGGGGGGGAAAAAATCTATTCTAGAAAAATCAAATATACCTCTTCCTAAGACAAGAGTAGATAAAATTAATAAGCCTGACACCATTCCCAACCAAGCATCATAGAATCATGCATAATAGCTAAACACAATGAAATTTCAGAGTTAATAAAATTAATTTCAAACAAGCAAGCTAAGTGATTGACTTACAGGATCAGCTGGTGCAATGTTAGAATCAAATTGGGTCAGAGTTTGAGAGCTTGAAGAGCGTTCGCTAAAAGTCTCCCACTGCTGAACAGACAGAGGAGAGACAAGTCAGCATAATGAGAGAGATGGAATAATAGTTCACCCGAGATTTAACACAGTAGTTCAGAGGTTGCACTAGCAGATGTTTGACTTAGAAAAACCCACATACATTTTAAAAGTTGTACAATCTTGGTATTTTCATCTACCAAGAATATTAACTGTCTTCCTTAAGCAGAATGAGTATGCACATTACGCTGAAAATATAGGTCTGCACACAATTTAGAAAATTTGTATGTGAAACACTGAACTGTCAAACATGGACACAAACATTAGCGAAAGGATGAAAACATTTGGACTAAAAATGTGAGACCACAGCTTGCATGTGTTATTATATATAAAGCTTGTACCTTGGTTTCTCATGTTTCTACAGTTGTGTTAATTTTTTTTTTTTACCATTTACTATTTTATTATTTTAATGCAATAATCTGAATACTGAGTACAACATACTATTAGGAAAATCCAGTCCAAGTTGCCAGTGCAACCCCTGAAAATGGTTGTAGTCTGTATGAGCAGTTTATACAAATGTATAATTTAAAAATTATAATAAAGACAATGCAAAGAATTATGGAGTTTAAACATTTGACTTTGTCAACCGATAGGGGACGTCAACCTCTGTAAATCAACACCACAAAATGATGTCATGCTACGTTACAATACAAGACTGCCAAGTAGGGTTCTCATGCTGGAAATAGTCAATGTATAGTTGAGGGAACAAACAAGCAAAAGCAAATTTTATCTAGGATTTGAATGTTAGATTACTTTTCACAAGAGGAAAATCTCAATTAGTGAAATGGTAAGTAAATATTAGTCAAATGTTTCTTTTCCAGGAAGTTTAATGCAGAGATTACTATTTTTCACACAAGAAAATGGTGCTAGTACCAATGCTGAAATTAAATAGTCTAAACTTGTATTGTCCAAAACATACACATTTTAAATATTTTCAGAGTACACCAAGGAAAATAGAAAGGAACACCTATTTATTGATCTTATAAACCTTTTGTAAGCAAAAAGTTTAAGTAACTGTTAAAGAATCTAACAGATGTATAGTTTTTAAGTATCTAGAGATTTAAGATTTTTACTGATGTGCTTAGAACCAGAAAGTGCGTGTGTTATAAACCAGAGCTGAAATGGGTACTAATCTAGTACCCACGGATAATACCCTGACTGGTTATCCAGGTACCGATTGGGTACCCGAGTACCTGAAAAATCTGGTATCAATTTTTTAATTTACTGATTCCCAATCAGTATATCAAGTTAGAAAACCAAAATGTTGGCACAATTTCTTTTTTAAAAAAAGTACAGCGGTTGACATTCCAGGACCAGAAAGTTAATTTCCTGTAACAGAAATCCCATGTGTGATTTTGAAAGAAAAACTGGGGGTGGGGGGGAAGATGGATGACGACATCACAAAAAAAGAAATTGGAAGTAGTGTTCTGGGATGAAGTTACTGGGAAAAGATTGTTGGAACTTGATGGAAACCGATAAATTGATGTCATAGTCTGTATATTTTTTTAAAACTCATAATCAGCACCAAACGTTTGCGTTTGCATTCCGGAACTGCAAGTCAACGTTCCAGATATCAGGTCATAGTCGGGTACTGCATGTTAGCTGATCGTTCCAAGGCGGATTTGAAAATTTGATGGGTTGCTCAGTTTTGCAGGTACCCTCCTTTCTTCTCTATTATAAACTAAACCAGAAATACCTGTGGGTGTAAGCCATAAAATCCAGCTATTCGTTTACTTTTAAGGGGGGGGGGGGGGGGGAGGAAGAGGAGAGAATCAATCCTTACCTTGGGATTCATTCATTTACTTAAATTTCTTGCTCTGTCCTTCCTGCCAAAGGCAGCTCACAATAGGGATTCTACTTCTCTGAAAATAAATGCTGAATACTTGTTCCCGAGACCCCTATTCCCTCTTACAAGAGGGGCAGACTCCTCCAAGCTAAGCCTTACCGTAATAGCTTCGCTTGTAACTTTACAGCCACTTCATAAAATTTTTAGGAAAGTGAGGCTTCCTCAAGTTAAGATAGCCAAACGCCTCAAAAGATAAAAAATTCCAGAAACCGTCATGTGCAAATCATGAGCATGAGTATCTTGCAGTGCTTTTAGTAAAGTAGGATTCCTTGGTAAGTAATCTAGTTTACATATATGAAAACCTTGCTCTTGAAGAGTAAGTCACAAGATAGGGCATCCCTGATATTAAACGCACAACAGGTGACAAGGAATAGGCCAGTGCTAACAGTGCAAACAATAAGGCTTGTAAAAGATATTTATATTACACACACAAATTGTGAACACTAAGGGTAATTTTAGATGTACCAGGTCTGGAGGCCCGCCACGCTGAAACATGGATCGGGATCCGAAACAGAATCAGTCCTGCCGTCCTTTAGGTGCGTTGGCCTGATTCCTACTGGGGATCGGGGAGGGGGTGGGGCTGCGTGGTGTGACATGCAGCTGCACAGCCCGCCCCCCCCCCCCCGGCCACCCTTCCTCCAGGAGACGGGTGAGCGCAGTGGCCAATCCAGCTGCTGCAACCGATTCTGTCCCATGGTCAGGACCACGAACTGAGATGTGCCAAACGTAGCCATGTGGCTTTGTAACCAAGCCAAGTACGTGCAGCTGAGACCTCGCATCTTCATGTATGTTAGACCCCTTGTCCCTCCCTCTGTTCCCCTTCCTATGTCTCTCTCCCAGCTCCTGTCTCTCAGACTGTAAGCCCTAGGGGCAGGGACCGTGTCTATTTTATTACTTTGTAAAGTGCCAGGTACACTGCTGGCACTATATAAAATGTTTGTTAATAATAATAGTAACAGACGTAACTTTTTGCCCATCCCGGATTGTGGTCAATCTAACTCTGAATCACCTTGGTCATTTTGATCCCCGCCAGTGGTTCACTGTGGTGAACATCTGGCGGGGCGCAAACAGACGTAACGGCACAAACGGCCACCACAGGGGATTCACCGTAGTCTCATTTAGTCTGAAATTACTCTAAGATGAAGTTGTTTGCAAGGATGAATTTAAACAATTGCACCTAGTGCAAACAAAGCAAAGAACATGAAACTGCCCTATATATATCCAAGATGGAAACATCCCTGATGCCCACATACATGACTTGGAAGCCTTGATATGGTATAACAGGACAAAGTATATATGATTTTGCATTATTAGTATAACAAACTCAGTTTTGGTATTGTCAAAAGAATTAGTATAAAGTGGTCAACAGTGCCACAGCAACAAAATTCACAATGATCTTTTAACAGTAAAGGAATTAAGATGTCACTAGACTAGAAGTGCTGGTTTAGGAAGAACATTAGTGATGTGTCTAGAAAAAAGTGTAGTTTACAAATCTATGTATTTCTGGAAAAAAATGTGAGTTTGAGTCATATATAATGAAGTCTTCAAAGGTTTTTTCCAGTTCTATTTTGAGCTGTATCACATTTTGAGCATATGTGCTTCATCTGACCACTGTCTGTCATTGACCCAGGCTCAGTAGGATGCTTCTACAACACATCCTAGCATTTCTTTGGGGATACTGTGAAGCTGCTTCTCAGTGGTAGTCCTGTAGAGTACTTCATTCAACACAATTGGTTCAAAACAGAAATGAAAAAAACAAAACTTGCAAATCCTGGTAATGTACATGTCCAGAGACTATTCTTTTTCCTTAAATATGTAATTCTGAAATAGTGTAACCTGAAAAAAGTATTCTATACAACTCATACAAGTGGACCTCAGCCTACACTGGAGAGGAATTCCTGATTAGTACATAATTCTATCTTGGTATAGCAAGATATTGTACAAGGCTGGTCACTAGTACCTAAACCTCCTATTATGCAAACATACAGCCACGTGACTGGCCAGATCACGAATTTTCCCAGAAAACCGGAAGGAGGACTTATATCGGCATAAGACTTTTTAACATAAATTTTATTAATTTGCCTATTTTTCAGGTGTATTAATTGCTTGGTATAACTGTTACAACATGTCAATTAATTGTAATCAAATACAGCCCTTTCGCAAAGCAGGACAAAGTAAAATTCAACTCTCAGAAGTGAATGGAAGCTTTGCCATTAGCTTCACTATAGCCTAAAAGCATTTATACAATTATGTAGCTTAACATAGCTTTATTCAAATTTTTATCTCTACTTTTGAATTAGAAAAATTACTAAATTAGCTTTAATTTACAAATGGAAACTGGAATTTTATATGACATTCAATCCTAACCGACCAAAGAGCCTCATGAGTATTCAGTGTTGACCAACACCACCACAACCTACACATCTGAAACACTGCTTGTTCCGACCCTGGCAGGGAACATACTTGGTTGGAGTTCTGTTTATTCATACTTGTCCCTTGCCAGGGTTGGGACTAGCAATGTTTCAGATGTGTAGATTGTGTTGCTGTTGGTCAACACTGAATACTCATGAGGCTCTTTGGTCAGTTAGGATGGAGTGTCAGAGGCCTTGATCCTACACCTCTAAAATTGGTTGGAGTTCTGTCAATCTTATGCTGTATACAGGTCATCAACTGCAAATCTTCAAAACAGTTCATAGTCTCTACAAAAATAACAGAACCGGCTTGATAAACATGAGACTTAAAAATAATCTTTCTATTTGCCTTCTGGTCTCCAAGCCTTCATGGCATGCTACAGTGATGCTTTCATGGTTGCTTGGGCTAGGAACACTTAAAAAATGGAAGATGAGATTTTCACAATTTTACAAGGACATTTACAATAAAATTGCAGAAATCGATAGCTTTGGACTTCAGTCTACAGTAATGTACGAACAGTTTAAAAAGTTTTACATTGAATAAAATTCCAATTTCCATTTGTAAATTAAAGCTAATTTAGTAAATTTTCTAATTCAAAAGTAGAGAAAAATGTGAATAAAGCTAGCCACTGTTTAAGTAGTAAGAGCTGCATTCTATACCCAGCTGGGCAGCTGAGAAGAGCCACAAACCAATAGGCTAAGAGAGCTACTTGGAGCTCAGAAACCACAATGTCAACATCAATGCTTTAAAGGCTCATGTTGATGCAGAATAGTATGCATCATTAAAAATTCCACTGATACAAAGTTTTCAAAAGGATCCTTGTATTTGGTGTCCAAATTTTCTAAAATATCCTTTACTGTTATAGTCCTTCATTACCTAGACTTAGCAGTTCATAGTTATAACAGATCTTGCACTAACAAACCTAGAAAATAGAAGGAACCAACATTAGGAACCCTAAGTGAAACAGCCAACAAGTTGAGCTAGATTTCCCTACATACATGTGTCTTTATTAGCATTTATATAGCTCCAGCGATGTACCTGGCACTTTACAGAGAGCAAGATAGACACGGTCCCTGCCAGAGAGCTCAGACGACAGGGAAGGGGTAACAGAGGGAGAGAAGGGATGCAGGAGGGGGATAATTCTGGGTGGGGATGATTAGCAGGAATTAGGAAGGGCAGAGGTGTGTTTTGAGGAGGGACGTGAAGGTATGAAGGGAGGGGGCAAGGCAGATGTGGGGAGGGAGGGCGTTCCTGGCGTGCGGGAAAGCGAGGGAGAAGGGACGGGATGGATGAGGAACGGAGTACACGGACAGGGGTTCGAAGGGAGACCAGGGCAGAGACTTAGGGGGGAGCGAGGTTGTGAAGGGCTTTGTAGGTGAAGACGAGGAGCTTGTTCTTTCAGCTCCTGTGTACAGGGTCTCCATTCCACTCTCCGTACATTTCTGGATGAGTAATTGACCATAATACCCATTAAGAAATACAACTATAAAAAGCAGTCTCATCTCTTTTTCCATGATTCACAAAATCACCATGTTGAGTACCGATTACATCCTACATATTAAAGGCAACTTAGCCTGCTTTTGCAGATCTGACATTATGACCTTGAACAGAGACCATAGAGTTAAATAAGATGAACTAGATTTTAGAAAGGACTTTGTGTACTGAGTAGACACTCCACTATCAAATCTTGATATGAAAGCTTTTGGCTAAGGGATCTCATGTGCAGAACATTTTATGAAAGTAAAATGTGAACTTCGCTAGATCTCATCATTTGCAATTGCTTGGTTTTGAGCCAAGATTTACTGGCTCACTCCTACATTTTTAGATATCATTTTATCATCTTAAGAGTCATGATTCACAAGTAAGATCAAAAACCTTGCTCCAGACACCGATCTAGAAATTCAAAGGTACTTGCTTAGCATTTTTAATATGCTATGGTTGTTGAACACAATTATGCAAGGTATACATGAAATACTAGCTAGTTTCATACTTCCAACTGCAATCTCACCTTCAGAAAGTTATGCTACTTGTCTACTACATTAACCCCCATTAGCTAAGATCTTTTAAAATCAGTCGGACGCTTTACTAACCTCACTGCTTTGATTCAGCTCTGGCCAGGTCTGATTTAAGGATGGCATTGATGGAGATTTGCTTGGAGGAGCTTCTGCTGGAGAGCTCGAGTAACCTACCTCACCAGACTGATCTCCAACTTCTGAAACGACAGGAACCACTATAAAACCAAAACAACATTTCATTAATATCTTCCTTCATATAGAGCCACTTGTGCCTCACTGACAAACAACTACTTCTCCTGTATAACGTTCATCTCTAATTTGCCTCAATAAAATTCCTTGCGTGAAGACATTAGGAACACTATCTACTTCTTTCCAAATATTTTCTGGGGATACAGTAGTGTGACAGTAAAATGGAGCTAATTATACTTTGAACCTTCAAAACAATTTCCAAACATTAATTCACACAACTTGAGGTTAAACCCCATTTTACAGGTACTGAAAGAGATGGAGTTACTGAGAGTACAGGACTTGATATCATTCAGTTACTTATTGTGCAACCTAGAAAAGGGTAGGAACTTATGATTATTAAAATAGTACACTTTAAAACTGGATAAAAATGAACGCTAATACAATTAAGGTGTCTTCCTTGCAGAAGGATTACCACATGATTGAGACATGACCAGAGTTTGGGGCCTTCAGATCACATTCTCATTAAGTAAAGTGAATTAGTTAAAATTGCTTGACCTATCATCCCAGCTTCTGACACAGGAAAAATAATTAAACTACAGAGTCCAAAGTACTCAATCACAAGGTATTCCTGCATAACATTCCCTTTCCTGTTCAGCTTCACAAACACACAAAAAATCCTTACTTTTGAACCCAGTTGCAAGAGGCCTTCAGAAACACACATTTAATTTCATCAACATCTCTGCTGCTGCATGAAGAATTCTATTCTTATAATACCTGGGAAACAGAATCCCATCTCTGGTTCTGGCGCTGTTGAAAATATAGTTTAAATGCCGATAGCCAGCTTTTGTTGCAAAAACTGCATCAGGTACAGCCGAATATATTTTAAAAATGCACTAAACAGTTTGATACTACCAAACTATATGGATCTTTGCTTTGATTGGACATTTTCAGCTAGATGCTACACTCATGAAACCCCAACTTTGTATCTTCTCATCTTGAACACAGGGAGACCTTCTCTTTGTCAAATAGAAAGCATTTAATGAATATGTTAGAGTAGATAAATTTGTATAACTGAATTTGTATTCAGTCAGCAGTAGATGGTGCCATCCTTTAAGTTATCTTTAGGTGCCCTATGGCTACAAATCAATAGATCTCTACACAGATCTGAAAAATATAAGGCAGGAAACCACCTCATGAGGAAACCTACAGGAATTAAGAGGTTTTGATCTAAGAATCAAGTCAAGCTTCTGTAATCCTTGAAGTTCAGGGCTTTTAGTTTTCCAAGAGATTTCTAGATCTCCAAAAGCCAACTTCAAAGTTAATAGCATTATAAAACATGCTACTACTGATCATGGAACTCATGAAAAATTTCATTTGAACAAAAAAAATGGTTACATTCTAAAAAATTAAGTTCCTTAGACAGGACGTCGACTTCATTAGTTTCAAATAGCCAATTGTCAGGGTAGCATTTTGGGCTTACAGGTAGTGCTAAACTTTAATACAAATACAATGACATAGGTTGAAGGAAATGTAGAAAAGTAGTTCAGCAAATTCAAATATGATTAAATTACTGTGCTTGGAAACACTTGGCAAATTTATACTACTACTTTAATAAAAGCTTGTTAGGCATGAAATACATCCATTCCAAACACATGCAGAAGCAGTATATTTTTACAAAAAAAGTCCAGACATTTTCACATGTGTATGGCAAGGTTCGTAAGAACCTGTTGCCTGAAAAGATGCATCTCGACAGCCAAAAAGGATTTAACTTGTTTCTTATGAGGAAGTATCACTATTGTTAATCTGATCACAATACACATTTTAAAAAGGGAAAAGCTTCCAAAATGCTTCAAATATTTTATGATTTAGCAATTAATCTAAGGGTGCGTTTGTGAAATTACAAGAAAATGTCATATAAGATAAGGTAACTGAAATTTAACCAGATGAACATTTTAATATCATATAAATCATCATATTTAAATTGTTTGCTTTTAGATATAATTTGACCAGAAGGAGTAAAGTTGGTTACTGTGTGTTTTCAGTAGCCCTCTCTAACAGCACTTGTTTCACAGTAGACAACATTTTAAAAGTTTTACTTGTATAGAGAGGGACCAGTGTTCACTGCATTTCCCTATTGGCAGCAACAGGAAAAAAAACAGTAAACAAAAGGTTCCTGCAGGTATACACATTCCTAATCTTACCAATGTAGTTACCTTTTGGAATTTATGTTTAGAAGTTTCACATGAATGCTAAATAAACTCAAAGAATGCTAGCATGCGACATTAATGTCTTGACGATCTCAATATTTAATTAAGAGATTAACTTACATAAGCAGATTCACTGGCTTATTGGAGGTACAAGGTAACAAATGCATGCTAACGAGCTGATCAGGATTTAAAGCTGCTATGCATAGATAAGAGAGAGGTGCAGCTAAGTTAAAACGGGGCCTGGACCAGAAGATGAAAGCCCTCACTCACCCCTGACACATTTAGCAAGTCTTTAGTGGGACTGCCTTCTTCTCTGCCCACATGCCGCTCAGTCTCTTGGGCTCTAAAGCAACTGCATTAACCTGCTCCTATTATAGCTATGTCCTTATAGCTAGAGCAGCACATAGCAGACAAAGCGTATTATGTATCTTGTCCTCCACTTATAAGTTGTCAAGACTAATAAGATGTTGAAGGAGGAGGTGTAACCCAGTCCTAGTGTCTCTGATCGAACGAATACTATGCTACTGCCTCTGTTCTCCGACTACTACTACAGCATACGTTGAAGCAGACAACAGAGAAGCCTTTCACATGCTGATCAGCAGAACCATCAGGAAGATGTATGTAACCCACTGGAGGTTAGGATTTGCTTAGCCTCCATACCATGCCCAAGCCATAAAAAATATGCTCCTCTGATATGGCCTAGATATGCAGCGTGGCTCTTAAGTACCATCTGTGTAGACACAGGCTTTCAGCTCAGGAGGAGCTCATTCAACATTTGGTATACCAGGCACATGGTAGCTCACGTACTAGCATGCACTCACAGAACATTTGAAGAAATAGGAGTTGGTGAAATTAAAACTGAAATGTCCACGCTCCTATACAACTCATTACAATCAATGAAATTGTTGAATGCAAGTTAGCAGTACAGGAAGTGATGATCAGCTGATTTTACCTCAGCTGATACAATTAAGGCCCTACTCTAGGAATTACTTGACTTGCTGACATGCACTGCTTGTATAATAAGAATACAAGTAGGGCCATACTGGGTCAGACACATGGTCCATCAAGCCCAGACTCGGACTGTGGCCAGCTACAGTTGTTTGAGAGAAGTACAAATACATGTCATGGAGGTGTGACCCATCTCCTACTAGCTACTCCCAACGATCAGTAGCCAGGGGTTTAAACCCCAAATAGTATTTATGGCTCTAGACGCCCGATTTTATCTAGTTTCTGTTTGAAGTTAGTAATGGTGCTAGTTCTAACTGCCTTCTCTGGCAAATTCCAGAACTGTATTGTCCACTGACTGAAAAAGTACTTCCTTTTGTTAGTTTTAATCTGCCGCCATTTAACTTCAGTAAGTGTCCCCTTGTTCTCTTATCGTGAGAAAGGACAAACAGTCCCCCATTTACTTTTTCCATATGGCCGCTCATGATTTTATAAATTATCCTATCCCCCCTTAATCACCTCTTCTCTAAGCCAGCAGCCCTAACCTGTTGAACCTCTCCTTGTATGGAAGTTTGCCCTTCTATGAACTTTTTCCAATTTTATTATAGCTTTCCTGAGATGGGGTAACCAGAACTCACACAATTTTCAAGGTGGGGGTCATACCAAAGATTTTATACAGTGGTAGTGTAGTAGTCTCCCTTTTACTTTCTATTCCTTTTGCAATAGTGCATAGCATTTGGTTTTCCTTTTCGACTGCTGCTGCACATGGAGTTGATGTAGTTACACCCAGATCAGAATCTGGCATCATGTATGTAAAGTGAGGATTATTTTTCCCTATGTCCATCACTTTGCACTTTATGAATTTCATGTGCCATTTCATTGTCCATCACCTAGTTGTGCAAGATCGCTCTGTAGTTTCTCACAGCCTGCCTTGGTCTTAACTACCTTGAATAATTTGGTGTCCTCTGCAAATGTATATATATCATAAAGGGTGCCAAATTAATTCTGGATTTTATTCTACTGGGTGCTGTACAGAGAAAAGACATTTCCTGCACCAGTTATACATTAAAGGATGGGATATATTAAAAACAAACCAATCTGTCAAAAGATCAGTACAACTGACATTTTTCTAAGGGTAGAAGATAAAAGAAATCCACCTTACAAATGGGTACGATATCTTAATTTAGTTCAGTTACATCTAAACTTTTCAGATCTAGGCTATGTTAAATAATTCAATTAATTTTAAGTTTAAAACAAACTCAAATTATAGTGATTATGTTAATCACAGTGCTGTGATTTGGAGACCTTTCTCAGATAGAAATAGGAACAATCCCTAATTTAAGTGCAAACCTGAGACTGTTTCAAATGTGGAGGCATAATTAGAGCCTCCATTTAATGAACAATGTTTATAAGACTACTTTAAATCTATTTTCAATTCTGCAAAGGGAGTCGTTTGCTGAAAAGGTGAAGGGCTGGTGGCTCTACCATCCCTGCTATTAGACACTGCTGGGCTGTTAATAGGTAGGGCAGGCTAGCCTTCAATGGTTTTAATCTATATTTTTAATGTTTGGGGGTGGGGGCGTGTGTTATGAGATAGGGGAAGGTTTTTAGGATCAGATATGGGATTGGTTTCATGCAAATGCCATGCCCTCCACTGTGAGGTGGAGGGATGAGATATGAAGGACTGGAGTTTTATTTATGTATTTTAATAAGACTTTCTTGGAGCTGTTTAAGTTTGCATTTTATATTTAATTTTATGTTTTTAAGAGTATATGTGGTGTTGTAGTTTGTTTAAAATTGTTTGTGGGTTGGCCAGGGTATAAATCAAATATGGACTAGAAATAGGTATAAAAAGATTGAATATTAAATTACATTTTGAAATGCAAGGAGGTTTCCTTTAGCAAAGTGTATCTTACCTGCTGAATCTTCCAAATCAATCAGCTTGGGCATTAAACTTTCAGGCAGTTTTTCAGGTAAGTCATAGCCATTCTTCCTAGCAACTACTAGATGAAAAGCAGCACAGAACTCATCCAGTGTCAGTGCACCATCTTTATCAAAATCTGACAGCTCCCTAAAAGAAAAACTTTATAAGAATCCATTTCATTTTCAAAACATACACTGTTTCCCTATTTGGAGAATTATGAAGTTTTTAATTTAACAATTCCACTTATTAGTACTGTGTCATAGCTTTTAAAGTCGATATGGTTGTAAGAGTAAGATCTGCACTCATTAAATGGCTTAAAGATCCTTTATCACAAGGCCTTTAAAATGCAAGGAGTTAAGCAAAGTCAAAGCTGTTACTGATGAGTTTATTGAAGAACTCTGCTATGGAACCTAGATGCTAAAACTGATGTCTTCCGAGAGACAGCACCCAAGTCTCTGTCCCACCTCACCCCCAGGCAATATCCGTTTAAAGGCAGCCTGTCAGATGTGCAGGCAAGCAGAGAAGGCTGAGTCTACTCCAGGCAGCTCCATCAGCTGTCATCAATCCCAACATCAAGGAGCACCACCAGCAGAGTGGGTAGTCCAAACCTGGGGAACTGGCTGGAGACAGGGCTGCTGTCTGTCAGCTTGGTGGATGGATGCTGCAGCTCTGCCGCCATCTGGGGGTTGCCCCAGGCAACACCGTAGAGTTGCAGGCAGCAGCCTACAGCATTGGGCAATCCACCCACAACTCTATAGTGGGGAAGGGGTGTTGTGTAGGTGAACCACGGCAATCACCGTGTTGTTTAAACCCAACCCAGCGAAGGTTGCAAGTGGGTTGATGAGGGGGTGAGCACCTACCTCTGTGTCCGAATGAAAATACCCAACGTGGTATTTTAGACACTTTGAGCAGTTTCATTTAATTTTTAATAATTATGGAGACCACCAAATTTATTCCAGAGAATTCATTTACTGGCTATGCACCAGCCAATGCATCATCATAGCACTGAAGTTAAGGGTACATCGTGTTTAAGTTATTGGAGGACTCCAAACGTATTGAATTACACATGAGAAAAGTGTCTAATTTGTGCATTTTTTACACAAATATTTTGGCTGTGAGACATACTTGATATTGCTCTCTGGTAACAGCATGCCCAAGTCGTACTCCCGTGAAGTTCAGATGAATTTGGTATTTTGGCTTAAGCAGGAATATGATCAAGCCGTAGCATGTTAACAAAAGAAACGATAGCCCAAGATATCCCCCACCAGGCGAGTGTCCACCTCGATGGTTGCCAGATGGCCACTTCCCATCTATTACGATGCGGGCAACCTCCATGTATGTGCAGGTCCTCCGGGACCAGAGAGTCCTGGATGAAGTGCACAGAATGGTCTGAGGAACGAGCGTTCTCTCCGCTCTCGCTGGCACTACGTTTACCTTCACTTTTGGGAGTATGCCAAAAAGAAAAGAGAAAGAAAACAGAAGACAGACAGCGGGGGTGGCTTCCCATACCGAGTTTGCTGCAGCTGTGAGTTTGGGGGGAGGGGAGCACAGGATCTCCCTGTTTATTAGGTTCTCTCACTAGGCCAAACCCAGACTACTCTCTCGTTTGTTAACACAAGCATCTTGCACTTATTATTTTCTAGAAGAGTGGATGCAATGTGCTGGGTGTAATGGCCAAACATTTCAGGTCCAATATCAAATAGCTATGGCTCTCAAAAACCACCACCCCCCAAACTAGTTATACTTCACACTTACCAAATGTGCGAAAGCTCAAGAATAGGAAGCTTTGATTTTGTAAAAAATTCTTTAGCTGCAGACCCTGAAATATTAAGAGTTATATTTAATGGCGATTGCAAGCTTACAATCGAATTTTAAAAAATTAATCGATCTCTGGTGGCAACAATTAAGTCGTTACCAAAGGGTGCAAGACAGTGGAGCTAAATTTAAGTCTGACATAGGAGGTCTACTATAGAGGTAAATCAATTTCAGGAAAATTTCAATGTTTCGAGTTTACTGTGCCAAGAACTATAGAATTTTTTGCAAAACAGTGGACTCGACTTAAGTCAAACTTGCATAACTTGGATTTCTGGCTAAGTTGAAGAAATGTCTTTTTCCAGCACCAGGTCTAAGATTGTATTGCTTCTTCAGATAGATAAGTCAAACTCTGTACCCCGATAACTTGAATTTAAGGTATATCGAGTGTATAGCCACACAACTAATGAGTGTATAGTATGCTGGCAACTTCTGATTAAAGTATGTCCGTACACACCTTCCTTGCCCTCCGTGTACAGCAGGGAACACAGGCACTGTGAACTGCACTTAAAGCCTGGAATGGGCTTGCGGGTAGCAGGCATAACACTTCTGTCCCCTGCTGTTCAGATAATATTCCTGTTCTTGTGCAACATTGCATTGCAAGTTTAGATGGTATTTTAAACCACAAGACACCAACTCATTAATTTGCTTAGAAGGTAGGGTATTATATTTTTAAAGGCTGGAATAGTAAGACAATGCTTGAGTAAAATCTAGAATGAATTTCTTATAGGTCAAGCTTTTATGGAGGTCCCACAAAGTTCAGCTTAACAGGACTCCAATATATATAGTTTTAACAATACAAAATTGAGATCAGTACCTGCTATACCTATAGTGACTTGTGTATTTAAAGAACTCACCTGGAATAAATCCGTTTAGATCAGGCTGAATGGTTTTAAATTGATTTACATAATACTGCCTTTGTTCATCAGTTATTTTCCAGGGATCATCGTAACTACTCGATTGCCTACGAATTTCATTTGTAGTTGCAGCTGATGCTATAGTTCGTACAGTTGTCTGATCCTGTAATGAAACATTTTTCCTCAGAATCATCTATCTAAAAATCATATGACCTGCTGCTTCTACACTAATCGTCTTTGAAAGGAAAGTTATTTGAAAGTTTTCTATTCCTGTTTTTCAAGAATTTTAATCAAGAGTTTCAGGAAGGTGGCAGTAGACTGCATACTTGGAGCTATCAAACAGGAAATATTCTGCACAGGAAATAAGTTGGTTGAAATGATTGCAGTTATGTTAGCAACAGAAAGTTATGAAGAATATGCAAAAAAAGCTCAACAGAAATACTCCCAACTACAAAAAACCTGAAAAGTCTGGCTTTACAAATGTTAACAAGTTACCAAATTAAAAAAAGCTTTCCTAGATCAAATTGTAGCTTACTCATTGATATTGGTGTATCTGTTGCACAAAAAAGCATTTGAACAGATTTCTGATCTCCACAACATAGTGAAGTGAGATTCACATGAGCCTATGATGAAAGTATGAAAATATGATTGCCACATTAATTTTAATGAAGCAAACCAAATGAATACCAATAAAATGTCACACCTGGACAGAAGCAGGATGCATGGCTAAAAGAGCACTGGTTGGTGGGTTATCTGCAAAACTGACCCAATTTTCTTGATGGGGAGGTGGAGAATGGCCAGACCATACTGGATCACCAGCAGCAGAGGAGCCTGAAATCAGAACACAGTTCCCTTTCAAAATAGAACACCTGAGAAATTCAAGAAACTAACTTTAGGTTGGAAACACTTCCTAAACAGATATGCCACTGCAGGTTTAAAAAGAAACTTGCTTGACAGTGGACAAAAGTTCACAGATATTCTTCAGAATTAATTTAGTTTGTTAGCCTATTATATAAGAACATTATTTAAATGCTAACCAGTATAGAAAAATAAGGGGTTAGCTTGCTGTCACTACATCTATTGAATTCAAGGTCTGAGAAATGCTGGGGAAAAACAGATGTCTCCTAAAAGAGTCAACATTTTCATTCAAATTAATTTGTGGATAGAAAGTTTCTTGGCTCTGCAGTCTTCTAGAAAGCCTCCCAACTAAGCCAGGAAAGATTTGACGTTCCTGAAATTTCAAGTTGTCAGGGATGCCAATTCTAAGAGTTCAAAAAATCATATGAGTCATATGTTGAAGAGATCTTGAGACTGACAAACTGAGGTCTTAATATTGTCTTTTGGTTTATAAACATTTAAAGGTACACTGCAATAAAGTTTTCTAGCATTGCTCCATAACTGTGAGGGCTATAAAACTTACTTGAAAACAAGTAACAGATTGTCACTTTAGGCTCTACAATTTGTAAGAGCCTGAGATCCACAATAATTCTCAAGCTGGTAAACCATGAAACAAGAAAAACTTGAACATCCCTTTCAGTTCTATTTGTGTCTTAGAGGCAAAATGAAGTTGCCCTCAGAGTGTACAAGTTTGGTCATAGCTAGAGTGATATTTTTATGGTAAATGGCAGACTTTCACAGCAGACCATCATAGAATTATTCCATGGCACAGCCTAATAGGTAGTTTACAATTAAACAAAATTTTAGAGCAGAAATGCAGCCTTGTCATATTTACCATCTATAATCTTATGTTCCTCAAAGAGAATACATACTTGCAGTAAATTGTAAATTTCAGAGTATTTCAAACTTTGACAAGACACAATATTTTGTTAAATTTTCAAGATAATTTTTGTATGTAAGTGCCAAGTTCTCCAGTAAATCAGAGGCATATGAAAAGTCCCTTCTTGTATTAGGGGGAGATCTTTAACAGAAAAAAATCCAGTCTCTGGTTGAAGACCTTTAACACAAAAGCTCTATACAATATATTCTATCATTTATAGGAAGCAAACTGAGCCAGATGTCAAGTGTGAGGAAGCACATCAGGAAGAAGAATGTTGATGAAGTGTATATTTACACAATTCTTTCAGAAATGGAGACTTTCACAGGGAAATACACACATTGGATAAACGGCATGGAAATCCGACAACTGTGAGAAAAATACAGCCTTACTTATAGCAACTACTTGAGGAGCGACCCATAGGATATGTACAAACTGAAGAAGCAGGCAGAACAATGGTAAACATTGAATGTCCCAACTCTCTCAGCATGCAACAGCAAGAACTGTATTTCTAAAGAGTCTAACTTTAAAAAAACTGAAATCCACTAGAACATTCAAATAGTATCAAGTATGTTCTCTCCTTTGTAGTGAATCAGATACTTGACCTTAAAGTTATCAATGGCCTTTTATCTCAGCATCCATTTTTGGTATTGGCTCAGATATTTATAGGAATTACCCAGACAGAACAAGTTTATTTTCATTTTTAAATTGGTATGACGCTAGCACACCTAAAAAGCTTTCTAATGCTCACAGCGTTCACACAAAGACTCCCCAGTTTGGATCTAGTTAGAATAACCCTTTATAGTTGTACTGGCTAATATTATTTAGGCAAGAAGCTTCCAGTTTCTCAAATTCCCAATAATATAGTCTACCCTTTACTGAAGAACTGATGAGAAGTATTTTTCTTATATCACACAGCTAGCATCTCTCCCCCCTCTGGCTACAGGACAATCAGCAGCACTGCTCCTAGAATGACAACCAAAGGTGGACAACTTCAACAGCATTTGACAGCTGAGAGAGAGCGAGGCAAATTCCTGCACAAAAGATGGCTTCTTTATAAAAAGTCTATATCCAGGAGCTCAATGGGGGACGTAAGCATTGAAACTGTCCACTTGTAAAACAATGGCAGTATCTAACTTTAAATCATATTGTTAAACAGTGAATTTACAGAGACTTGGGATCTTTATTTTTGAATCACAAGTGAAGAGCATTTATAATAATTCCTAGTGGAACTTTGATCAGGTACCTGCCAGTTGGCATGATGTTGATTTAAAACACATTGGGCTGAAACAGTAAAAAAAATCCTTGGGTCAAGACTAAGATATAGTATTCAAGTTGGATGGAGAATTTTGCATATTTATCCATATCTTAATCAGTTGTGATTTCTGCTACTAAACCCCCACTAGCTGCAACTTTCCTTTATAGTGATGTGCTGCATATCTTGCAACTAGAATTTCCAACAGCAACAAGGCACTATTTTGGAGAAATCTCTACAATGAAATATTAATAGGCAAGAACAAAATTAACATTAAATTCAGCCTTCTCCAGCTCACTTGCAACACAGATTAATAGTCCGGCAACAATTTTAAATACAGTAAAATTTGGAAATGATCTGAAGGTTGTTCAGCTTCTTAGCTGAACCACGAGCCTTGACTTATGTTTGAATAGTTTAAACAACCCCCACCCCACTTCCCACCCTCTGCCATTCAACAGAATAAAGATGATCAGGCAAAAAAAAAAAAAGCCACCACCACAACAATACAGCTACCAGTGAATTGCAGCACTTAGGAGGAAAAACAAATCTCTTGACTTCCAGTTAGAGATTTAACTAGTATCAAAATCTGGGAGCCACTGACATTGTGAACTTATGTCCTGATTCTGTAGACACCTCTGTTTTTTTTTTTAAATTACTCAATGTCAACAGTCTTGTTTACTTGAATGGAACAGCTCTTTGGGAAAAAGTTAGGTTTGGAGAACTTTGCTGCATCAGGGAAATAAATACATCCGCACCCACGCTTGCAAAAGTACTAGGCACATAAGCAGTGACTTCAGAAATCACGATGCACTTTACACAATATTATGCTTCCACTGAAGTCCCTAATACACTTTCTCCTCCTGACTACATTAGAGAGCCTCCCAGCTACAGAAAGGATTGCTAGAGCAGTCTAATTTAAAACCAAAACATTAAAATTCAGCTTTGGCATGTGCAATATAAAAATTAGTAAAGATGAACCAATTTGTACATTTGTCTAGTTAATAAAAAGGTATGATGCTTAGAAACAAAAATAAATCGTCTTAATTCAACTGCCTTTCTAGATGCCGAAAAGATTTTTTTTATTTTTAGGGTGTTTTTAAAACGACCAAGACTTGCAGTGGAGTCTGGCCACTGAGTGGCACAGCTGCGGAGCAGTCACTTGAGTGGAATGCGTGGGTAGGAATTCTAAAGAGTGGCTCCCACAACACAAGCAGCCTCCATGCACTCTCGCAGCCACTGACCAGCCCCCAAAACTCACACAGGCAGCCATTCCCCCTCCTCACTACCAACCCCCACCCCACTTCCCACCCTCTGCCATGACACAGACGTGGACACCATGGAAACATGCCGCAGTCAGTAACCCCTTCCTGCCGATGACCCTGGGAGCCACTTCCCAGGCAATAACAGAGGTGCATGCTGGGCGGAACACGCAGGAAGCTGTTATCCAAGCTGCTGTCTTCCATGGCACTGGCTCTTCTCATGCATCGTGACTTTGAGCCAATATAATTTTGTATTTCGTGTGTCTCCCCTTTAAGTGCTCCTGGCAGGGCCGTGGGTGGAACTGGGGAGGGAGCCAGGTTGCAGACCTGTCTGCTGGCATGGGTGGCCACCCCAGTTCATACAGGCTGGAGATGCATGGGCACCTGTTGCCACACATTTTTTGTCATGCCCACAAATGGCAGTCTGGATTTTTTTTTTAGGAGTGCCCTGTGAGTAGCCAAGAATGGGTGCTGTATAGCTTACATAAACACGCATCCCCCTGCTCCACCTTCACACGGACGATGGGATGAGCGGTAGCATCTTGTTTGAAAACTCCCTTAGAGTCAGGACTACAAGAAAGGATAAGTTGAGAAATACAAGGCAGTTCTATCACACCCAGATCCATCATAGGCATTCAAGTCTGCAATCTGGACACTTAAATTCCAGATACATAGTGTATCACCACATAGCGGGCCACATTGTAGGTCCAGGATACTGGCTAGCTGTATCCCTTTACCCTTCTTTGTCCTGAAAGAGGGAGGTGTCTGGAAGCCAGGCAAACACTTTTCTCTGGTGGGGAAGAAGGCAGCAATGGCCAGTGTTGGAGCTGGGAGGGACACAGTTCTGTTTTTTAAGAACCCTTCTTTTTCTTTTGCTCTGGCCAACTCCAGCCACATCCGCTGCTGACTTCTCTCTTACTACCGGGACAGAGTAGGAAAGGGGTGGGATTTGAGATGATAGAAATGCCAGCAGGTGCTTCAAAGAAGGGGAGGGGACCACCTACAGTTCCAGTTTTTTGTGTTCCCCAAGTCAATGCAACTGTAGGTCATGGACAGCATGTGGCCTTCCGTGTGCCTTGGGGAAGAAGGGACAGGGCTTCGACTTCCCTGCTCAGGAGCCACCAAAGGCCCTTTCCTGAGATTAGGAAAGTCAGATGAGAAGAGGAATATGCCCCATTGTGTGCATGTTTCTCCCCCATATAAATGGAACCATGAAAGTGGCTCAGGACCACAGAAGATTGGGGACCACCAACTAAGTGCTTGAACCCATCAGCATCCAAGTTAAGATGCCTAGAGGCCAGAAGACATTGGCAAAGAATCAGTTTCATATGAAGACATGACAAGTACTTATTTCAACTGTATTTCAAAAATAAGACATCGGAAAACTATAAAATGCACTGCGTTAGCAAGCTACACACTTGTTTGCGTTGGTAATTCTGATTAGAACTTGACTAGAGATCAAAACCCAGGGGAGAGGAGTCAAAATAGAGGTTGTGGAAACAGACATTGAAGATGGAAAGTTTTTCCAATACAAGCGAAAGCGTACCCAGGGGCGAATTGGCCATTGAACCCACCGGGAGGATTCCCGGTGGGCCGGGCCAGCTGGAGGGCCGGTCCCGCTGCCTTTTTAATTTATTTTTTTTAATTGTTGGTCCCGACCCCTTTTGGGTTGGGTCGGGAGGGGGAGGGGAAGGCTCCCCTCCTCCCCCGCCTCCTAGGAGCACTGCTGCAGCAGCAGCGGGGACTCGATCGGGCTGGGAGATAAGGCTGTTTACAAACGCAGCTCCTCCCACGTGCTGATCAAAAGGTTGCTACCTTGTAAAGAAGGTTCTTCGAGATGGCTCCAGCCTCTGGAGAGCACAGCGGAGCAGCAGAGCATGTGGAGGAGGCAAAGCAAGCCAGCAGGTGGATCCTGCCTGGGGAGGGTTGGGGGGGGGGGGGGGTCGGTCGGTTTGGGTCTCTTTTGGGCTGGGGGGCCGGGCCTGGCCTGGGCTGGGGCTGTTGGGGCCTGGCTTGGGGGGCCTGGGGCCTTGTTTGTGGGGGCCTGGGACCTTGTTTGTGGGGCCTGGGTTGTGGGGCCTGGGGGGGCTTGTGGGGCTGGGCTTGTGGGGCCTGGATGCACTCAGGATTAGCTTATTCAATAATGTAGGTATTGTAAGTCTGGTATCAATTCTCCCCTTAGTCTTCATTTTGCTAAGCTAAACCTGAGTGGTAGGAATTCTGGTATCAATTCTCCCCTTAGTCTTCTCTTTGCTAATCTAATCTTGAGTGGTAGGACTGTTGTGTGAGAAGGCAGCTCTGCGTTAGCAGAAAGGTGCATTCCTTCAAGGCTGTTCCTTAATTTTGTTCCAGTGCAGCATTACTACAGGTGCAAGGAATGATGCCTTAATATACAATAATGTAGATATTGAAGTCTGGTATCAATTCTCTCCTTAGTCTTCCCTTTGCTAAGCTAAACACAGGGTATGTGGAATACTAATGCAGCTGGTGTAGGAATGAAGAAGCCTTACTGTAGGATGCATAGCAAGGGACAGAGTGATTTTTTGGTTGGGGGCCACTGAGCACTGAAACGGAGTGATTTGGGGAGCCAGAGCACTGAAATGAGGGCCAGTACCCGGCCCCGGTGGCAAATCTCCCCCCTGCCAGCCCCCATAACCTTCCACTCACCCCTGCCAGGCTGCTGAGGAGCTGAGGAGCTCAGTCTGGGGACTCAGCTCTGATAGGCCCCAAATCTGGTGCACTCTGCCTGCCCCAAGCCACGCCCCCTTGGCCCATTTGTGGCACGACGGCAGCTTTGCCGCCGGCACAGGGCCAGTAAGGCTATATTTTCCCGGGCCACTTTGATTTCCCAATCCGCCTGAGCGTACCTTAATATTCTACGAACAGTAGATAGATCTAATGGTTGTAACCATTCAATACACAAGCATCAAGCTACAAGTCCAATCTCCAATACAACACACTGAAAGCCATAAAAATGTGGACATCTTTTAGAGTAAATAAACTCAAGCTATCTTTTATAGCCCAGTCTAAGAAAACAAAGCATAATTCAAACACACAGCAGTGTTACCTATTTCCCATTTTTGAAACTGAAGGGGGATTCCTGTTTACAGTTTTAGCAAAGAGAAAACAGAGGCACAAAACTGCATCTTCCTGAAGCAACCTATCCTTCCTTTCCCTCCCCATCTTGGCATTCTCCACACCACATTTATACAAAAGCACTGTTACAGCCAGACTACAGAATAAGCCGTGTTGGCATCAATTTTAAAATTTGAGACTACAACGGAGTCGCCTTGGACAATTGTGTGTAAAGAGAAAGATTGGCTTCTAGAAATTTAATTTGAAAATACTGGCCTAAACTTAAGTTTAACTCCCCTCCCCCCTTTAAAATAAATAAATAAATGAATAAAGTCACAACTTCAGGCAACACTTGAAGCATAACACATGACATCTATTTATACCTGGTTGTGCTTCATTAAATGGAGCCCAAAAAGGCCCTGGTCCAGCAAGAGGTCGTTCATTATTTCCTCCGCTGGGATGGCGGTTGTGCTTCCTCCATGTACGTGGGGAGGTTGGTGGGGATTGCTGTGGTGAAACAACTGGAGATGTGGACTCCTAATAAAACAAAGAAACTTTTTTAAGTTCTTGAACTACAGTACTAAATTCATAAGAGCCTGTCTGAAGCAATTATTTTTAAAACTGTTGAGTTAAAAAATCTGAACAGGGAAGACTTTAGTACCGATAGTAACAACAACAACAACAACGAAGTCATGCACATCAGGGCTGACCTTAAGCATACTTCCCTATGCCAAAAATATTAATTCATCTTGACCCACAACATTCTCGAGGTGCAATGGTGGTTCTGTAATTTAACTATGGAAATTAGACACCACAGTTCATTTTCACTTGTGATACCAGATGGATTTGAACCCAGGTCTCAAAAGGCAAAGGACTATTTTGTATAACCCACTGTCCTACCTTTCACTATTTCAGCAATCTTTATGGAGTTCTTTTATTTGCATACCTAGCAAGTTCAGAGGTAAGCATTTAATTTTTGGACTTTAGTAGGTTAGCCATATTCGATTTATAAAATTTCATATTTTATACAAGTAGTAATCACTGGCTTCATCTAGAGTACTGGCAGCTAGAGTACACTACTGGCCAAACCATACAGTGGTCTAGCATCAGAATGCTTATGAAGGAAAAATGTATTTTTTATCCTGTCCAGAGCATTAGTGTTCACTGCCCAGGAGAACAGGAAATCCTGTATATGAGAAATATTTTTCTTGTTAATGCAACTTTGGTAGCCCTTCCTCAAGATCAGTGTGGAAGTTTATGATGAAGAGCAATTCATGTAGGTGAACTGCTAGTTTAATATCTGCAGTCTATATTAATTCCACCAGAATACATTGGTTAGAGCTGCTCAGAGTTCAGGATTCCAGTCATATAACTGATTGTACAAGAACCCGTCATTCTTTGGCCCAGTGGTGAATATAAGTGCTATTGTAATTTAATCCCTAAATTGTTTTATTACAAGTTGTGTTTTCCCCACCACTGATATTGTGTCCAAGACCAGTGGGACTACTGGCTGTTGACATTAGCCAACAGAAAAAGTGTGCCTGGAAATAATTCTAAGCTTCAGAAAGCTATACTCAAATATTAGGAAAGTTTGAATAAATTATGCTCCACTCTGTCTTCCTTGCTCTCCTGGGGTATTTTTTGTAAGACTGCATTTTACCTGGAATTTGTATTTTACCTTCGACGTCTCAACAGTCCTGCTTAACCTTCGAGAATACATGGTAAAATCTAGAGGCAGAAAAACCTCGTTTTGGTTTGGGATTTTCTCCTTAACCAAGACAAGATGATCTTTCACCAGACTTGGTAATCATTATTTTAGTAGAAGTGAAGGTAACCCAAAACATTTTGAAATAAGGTGTTAGGTCACACCCCTATGATTTTAAAAAGTTTCAGCAAAGAGAATCAAAACAAGCAGATGCTCACCGGAACAAAACTGAGGACCTACAGCGATGTCACAAAAACACTGACAAGCTGGCATTTTCCTCCACTCCATGCACAATATCCATTAACCCCATAATGATTCCCCACTACTGCTGAGCAGTTGATTATGTAGCTCTATGGCAGGACAGTCAACTACAAAGTAACTCCCGATAGAGTGCAGCTCCGAAAATGTTCTTAAACCATGCAGTCTGTTACTGGGCAGCAACAGGGAAGTAATGGCACATTAACAAGACACTTTGTCTGTTTACTAGCATTCATGTGGACAGGACTTCAATCTAGATCAACCTCAAAAGGCCTTCACGAAAACAGCTGATTTTCTGTAACAGAAATGCACCAGTAAAGCTACAGCCCCAGCTTAAATTTTTTTTTCATGCAACACTATAAAAGGTGAAAGGAATAATTGCTGGATCCCTACAAAACGAATCATCTTTTAGATCTAAGCAACTTGAAAAGCAGAGCTTTATTTGCCATTAGCTGTTAAGGTCTGAAGAAAACAAGTATCTGGTAAAATTCGTTTAACTTCTTGGTACGAGTTCTTAGATTTCTAAAGAATCCAAGGGGAACAATAAACAAAAACCTATCTTGACAAAAAGATAGGAACAACTAATGAACCATGGTTTTACAAATCTTAGGTAGGACGGCAGACCAAACAAATCTGGGGAAAATTTACTCCAGTCCACAAACTAAAGATGCTTTTTGTGGACCAATTTATACAGATAAGTGCAAATTCCAACTGGACCATCAACTGTCTTTTTAAGGGGGAAAAGTAGCCCAAATAAAAAAAACTTGGCTGTTTTCTGTTCTGGTACTAGATCCATGGCATCAAGTGATAAGGGGAGAGGGGGCAAGGGGCAGTGGAGACCTCTAGCTGTTTTGAAAAGAAAGGATTTTTTAACAAGAAATGGGATGAATGAATGAGGGATTTTTATCACATGGCATTCAAAATAAGAGTCTGGTGCATCTTTAACCAATTGCAATGCCTTATAGGTAAAAAGATAAAACAATCTCAAAGAAATAGGAAAGACTAGAAATCAACTGATTTAAAAATCAGAGATTTCAGCTAAAGCTGTAGCTTACTATTACAAAACATTTACATGATTACAGCAGCACACACTTCCTTCTTAATAGTTCCTTTCCAATCTATTCTTAAACAGATAAGCTTCCTGACCTGACTAAACTTTAAGGCTTCTAAATATGCTAAATAAGGATATTTTTAGCATGAAACTGTGAAATGCATAAGACACTTTTTGGGTGCATCTTCACAAGTATTCATAGATTTCACAGTAAGCCAAATAAATGATTCAGTAGTACTCCAGAAGAAATGGATCCTCTTCTAGTACATAAAGAGCAACTAGATCATGCCTTTTCAAAATCTGAACACTTCACCTATCTGCCTGCAAGTTAAGAGAACAGATTTGATTAGGGATGATAGGTTTGGTGCTTGAAACCTCATCCACTAGTTAGAACTGGGAGAAGGATACTGAATTTTTCTACAAAGCATTATTAATTTTTTTTTATTTTCAAGCATGTATTGTTGGCAAAACCACCTTTTTCATATTCAAGGAAATATTTGCATAAAGACTCCTGAGTTTTTAAGAGCCAAGTCAAGAGTCCTATCATTTCCTAGAATTATAGGGTGAAATCCCATTTTGCCAGAAGAGGAGGAATGGCTCTAAATAGCTAGGGAAATTTCTAATTCTCTTGAAATGAATTTTCTTGAGAAATTATAGAAGGTAATTAATTAGCAATTATACATGCTATTCTTTTCTAAAAAAATTGGGATGAACAGAGACAGGGAACTTTTAGAAGATACTTAGATACCTGTCCAGATTCCTTTAGGGGAAACCCAGATGAATCATTGTGGCCCTATAACCCAAGGCAGATTTTCAGGGGGGGTGGGGTGGAGACAGACTCCGAGCAGGTTATTACTGAGGTGATTTCAGTCTTGATAGCTTTAAACTAGGTTGTTGCAGCCATAAACTGGAACTTAGCCAAAACTAAAAGCATCTGCAGATAAGAGTATTTCACTTCCATTTCGTCCACAAGATGTTTGCACCTCGAGACTGCATACAACCAAGAATCTCAAATAAAAACAGGAAGCTTAACAGCTGTGCACAACATTTTAACTAACACCACTATGTGAGATCCCTCTTGTCTTGCATAGAAAATGTACTATGAATCTTAGCATGGAAAACCACACAACAAAGAGCAAAGGAATAAAGCTCCAATGAAGCAAGAAAAGTCCTAAAGGAAGGGTTTGAAGGTAGAACTGCAGCTCCTGGTAAATCATGGAATCCACGTTTAAATATCTGAACACACTGTTTGGAAACAAAATTAAACCATCAAATCTAAACCTTACTATAAGTATGAATAAAATCAATGTTGAATAATCTCAATGAGCCACAAACATCTCCTGCCTTCTTTGCAAGTTACCACTAGTGATTTTTGTCATAACTTGGATTTCACAAATCTTCTGAGAAAAATGTCATGGCAAGTATTGTATGTACTTACAGTCTGTAAGTACATACAAGAGACTGCCAGTGTTTTAATACCATTTATATAGTGTTCTAGAGGAAGTTAGTTTAACATTAGTGGTACCGATGCTTTTATGCAAGTACAAAATTTGAATAAAATTATAGGCTTAATTTTTAATTACATTACCTGCTGATCTGTTGATGTACGTTGCTGGACAACATCATGGCTCACAGAGCCCTTTTTGACTTGTATCCTGCCAGGTGGGGGAGGAATCACACCTGAATACGAGGCTGGGTTATCAGCATCTGAAGAATACAAGGCTGATTGTCTCACTTCCTGTTCATTCTTTGACACAACAAATCTGGGCAGAGGGAGGTCTTTCACTGTTAAAATGATAAATATTAAAATTGGATATTTTCATCAGAAACATAATGCTCAGAAACTTGAAATGTGATTCTACTCCAAAAGAGAAATTCTAGCATTCCTTATTTTCTCTGACATATCTATTACATGGAGCAGTTGCAAGACCATAGCTATATCTCAGGAAAAATTCTTAGTTAAAACAAATAATGCGCTCTCTCTCTAGGATTATTAGATATTGAGAATTTTTTTAGAAAATTGAGTATTTGGAAGCAGCTTGTATTTTCTGCATAACATCTTCTGTTAGAAGAGTCATGTGTACCTTCAAGAATAGGAACTCTCTCCACCTCCTTACAATGCACCTTATAGACCACTGCTTTCAAATTTACTCATCAGTTTCCCACACTCTTCCTCAACTGCTTATGTGGGAAATATTCAGGAAGCTGAGGGAAACAAAAATTGGTCACCTACCTCGGTGAATTTGTTTCTTCTCTGTTGAACTGGCAGTGATCCGCTGGGTAGCTCTGCGGATGACCGTCAGGAGGCAGAAGAAAAAGAAGAAGCCTTCTGTGCATGCGTGGAGCTGCCCGCCATCTTAATCAGTCTTATATCCAAGCCGAGGCACGTCTCCACCTCTGGAATTACTTAAGAACAACAACATTAATGTGCTCTTCCCCAAATTACCGCACGGCCCAACTGGGAGCTGGAAGCTGAGGGGATTCAGAGAAACCATGCTTCTTCTTATGCAACCTACACCATCAACCATTCTATTTATTCCCTATACCTAAGCAAACCTAAATATATCAATGCATATATATATTATATTTTTATCACACCCCTGGAGCACCCCCTATCTAGAGATCTGCTGTTTGACAGGGAGGGCCGGATCACTGTGGCCGCCCTGCATACCTCTGAATATGACGCTCTAGATTTAAAAGAGAAGAAACAAATTCACCGAGATAGATGACCAATTTTTGTTTCTCTCTCTGTCTCCTGGCAGTGATCTGCTGGGATGTACCCGAGCCCAAATACCTTAAGGGTGGGAGCAAACAGCCCCGGGAGCCTCCAGGACCGCTTGCAGAACCCTTCTGCCAAACGCCGCTTCAGCGGATTTGAACAGGTCCAATTTGTAATGTTTAACAAAAGTATGCAGGGAGGACCAAGTGGCTGCCCTGCATACCTCTGATTATGACGCTCTAGATTTAAAAGCGTAGGAGGTAGCTGCACTCCTCACTGAGTGGGCCCAAATCTGGAGCGGGGGAACCTTATGTTTGGCTTTATATGCCTCAATGATGCATTGACGAACCCATTGGGAAATCAGTGACTTGGAAGCCTTTTTTCCCCCATAGGAAGGTCTAATGTTAATAAACAAGGCTGAGGTTGTCCGAATAGATCTAGTCCTTCTCAAGTAGATTTTAAGAGCTCTCCTTACATCTAAGGTGTGCCATACTTTTTCCCTAGGGTGAGTGGGATTAGGGCAGAAGGACGGTAAAACCATGTCCTGGGACCTATGGAAGGCCGAATTAACTTTCGGAATGAATGCCTCGTCCATTCCGAGAGTAACTGACTGTTTATTGAAGAGGCAGAAATTGTCCTCCATGGACAGGGCTCCCAATTCAGACACCCTTCTGGCGGACGTAACCGCTACCAAAACCACCACCTTTAGGGATAGTATGTACAAGGAGACATGCTTAAGCGGTTCAAAGGGAGGACCTGTCAAAGCATCCAGAACCAAACTGAGGCTCCAGGAGGGGCACCTATGCACTACAAGAGGGGAGATATTCCTAGCTGCCCTCAGGAACTGTGTGAGGTGTGTGTGTGGCAAGAACCTTTTCTTTGAAATGGATTGCAGGACCGAAGAAATGGCAGCTGCTTGGCGTGCCAGTGTATTCGGGCGCAATCCCTTACCTAAACCTTCCTGAAGGAATTGGAGGATGGTCTGAACACGTGCTAAACATGGATCTAACCCCCTATCCATTGCCCAAAGAGCAAAAACCTTCCACGTAGCCCCATAAGATTTTCTAGTTGCCGGTCTCCTAGCCTGCTGTAAGGTAGTCAATACAGCTTCTGAATAACCTGCCCCCCTTAGTGCCGAGCATTCAAGTGCCATGCTGTTAATTTTAGTGTTGCGATGGAGTTGCACCAGAGGGCCCTGCAACAGCAGGTCGGGGCGCAGTGGTAGGGTGACCGGAGGTTCTTGACTCAGTTCCACCAGGTCGGAGAACCATGGCCTCCCTGGTCACCAAGGAGCAATGAGAATCACATGTGCTGCTTAGTTGATGATCCTTGCTACTACTCTGGATAGGAGGGGCGTCGGTGGAAAAGCATAACACAAACCCTTTGACCACCTGTGATTGAAGGCGTCTACAGCTTCTGAGTACGTGTCCCTTGTTTTTGCCATGTAACGAACTGTCTTCCGGTTCTCTTGTGTCGCGAAGAGATCCATCTTCGGATATCCAAACTGCGTTGTTAGGTACCTGAAGACCTCCAGATGGAGGCCCCACTCGTGTGGGTCTATCGACTGGCGACTTAGCCAATCCACTTGTACATTCTGTACCCCCTTTATATGAAGAGCCTTCAGGGATCTCAGATTGGTCTCCGCCCAGGTGAATAGTTGTACAGCTTCCTGATGTAAGAGCCTGGATCTTGAGCCTCCCTGGTGATTTACATATGCTTTTGCTGTTATGTTGTCCGTATATACCAGGACGTGCGAGTTGCCGATGTCATGGGCTAGATTTTGTAGAGCCAGACGGATTGCTGTCAGGCTCAAGAACATTGATGTTCAGTTGTGATTGCTGATGGGACCACAATCCCTGGACCGTCCTCGTTCCCATATGGGCTCCCCATCCCTTCTAACTCCTGTCTGTTGTTACTATCACTCTTTCCGATTCCTCTAGAGGGACGCCTGTCTGAAAAGCGGCTGGGCCTAACCACCAGGACATTGATTTTGGTAGGCTTCTTGGAATTCTGACCCACGGATTTTTCCCGCTGGTAAGCTCTTGCTGAAAAGGCCTCAGCAGCCGCTGCAAGGGGCGAAGGTAGAATCTTGCCCACTGCACTTGCTTCGTGCAGGAGACCAGGAGGCCCAACAGTTGAGCAAGGCTCTTTAGCCTTGCCTGTTTCTGGTACCTTAACAGGCGGATTCTCCGCCGGATCTTGTCCTGTCTTTCTGTCAGGATGTAGGCTGCTCCTGAGATTGTATCGATGGAGACCCCCAGGTGGTCGATGGTGTGTGTTGGGATCAGATGGGCTTTTGTCTCGATTCACTAGGAAGCTGTGGATCCCCAGGTAATGTATGGTCCTGTCGATATCCCTGTGAAGCTTGGAGAGACTCTGTGCCGGTAGGAGGAGGTCGTCAAGGTACAGGTATAAATGGATCCCCTCCTTGCGAAGGTTTGCCACTAGTGGTACCAGAACCTTAGTGAAGGTCCGTGGCGCTGATGACAGGCCGAAGGGAAGAGCCTTGAACTGGAAATGTGTGCCCAGTTAGCAGAATCTGAGCCACTGCCGATGTGGTTCCCAAATTGGGATGTGGAGGTAAGCATCCCTGAGTTCCAGGGATGCTAGCCAGTCCTGTTTCCTGATGGTGCGACATATCGATGTTACTGTCTCCATCTTGAATCTTTGGGTCCGTACCGCCCTGTTCAGCCTTTTGAGGTCCAAGACCGCTCGCCAAGACCCCGACTTCTTGGCAACTAGGAAAAGGAGAGAGTAGAGGCCCCGCCCCTGCTGGTCTGGGGGAACCGGTTCTATTGTTCCAATGACCCTGAGCCGTTGTAACTCCTGGAGCATGGCTATGTGCTTTTGGCTGTTGCCCGATCTTGGAGAGATGATGACTGCTTGAGTTGGGGCCCTCTTGAATTCTATCTTGTAGCCGGGGTTTACACATTGCAGGACCCAGGCATCAGAGACGGACTGCGCCCACTCTTCTGAAAAAAGCTGCAGTCTGCCTCCCACTTCTAAGTCCCCTGCATAGTCATGCCTCTTGTTTATGGCTGTTCTGTGTGAAAACCTTGGGCTTCTGCTTGTCCTGCCTAAAGTTTTGACCCCTACCTCCTCTACGAGAGAAGAAACATCCAGATTGGTCCTGTCTGTACTGATTATGGAACTTTCTACTTGATCCATAACCCGATCCATATCCCCCTCTGGGTCTGAAACTGGAGCCACGAAAAAGGTGTTTCTTAGACCCCATGTGTTGTAAAGACTTTTGTTTGGACTTGTCATTAGCGTCTGCCAATACCTTTTCAAGACAGATCCCAAACAATGTATAGCCCCTGTAGGGGGCGGAAGTGAGGAGGTTTTTGGCTGTATTATCGCCGTCCCACGATCTGAGCCAGAGCTTGCTTCTGGCTGAGATTGAGTTAGCAACTGACCTGGCTGACCATAACATTGCATCCATAGTGGCGTCGGCTAAGGAGGAAGCCAAATTAATTCTTGAAGATAAAACCTGAGCTCTCCTATCTGAGATGCTCGGGTCCTGTGCTTCTTGTAGCCACGCCATTAGAGCTCTAGCCACGCAGGAGGAGATAATGTTTATTCTCACTGCTGAGGAAGACGACTAATCCCCTTCGCAGGGCGTTCTCAACTGCCCTGTCTGTTGCATCTTTTGGATAGCAGTCCCCCTCCGTTGGAAAAACGGTCTGTTTAGCAAGAGAGACTGTGGCTGTGTCCACTTTAGGATTTTTAAATAGGGGCTCCTTATGTCTGGACAGGGAATATAAAGAGGTCTGAGTCTTATTCATCCTCTGCCCCTTCTCAGGGTGTTTCCATTCCTGAAGGATGAGCCTCTCAAATGCCTTGTCTAAAGGAAAACCTGGGTCCTTCCCATGGACAGATGGGATATACTCCCGGTCCTCCTCCTCTTGGGAATCAGAGGATACTTCCTTGGCTGGTTTCTCAAGTAATTTGAGGGTTTTTACAACCTGTGGCAAAAACTCCCCTTTACGCTGGGAGGGAAAATGCCTGTCCCTGTCCTGAGCCTCCTGTGAAGGGCCCTGCGAATCCAGGTCCTCCAAATCCTCCCACTCCAAGTCTGAGTCTGATGCCAACTTAGAGGTGGCTAGGACTCTAGGCCTTTTTGGTTGGGGCTCGCTCCCACTCGCACCCTCAGAAGACTGAGGTGATTCCAGGAGCCTGGCAGTAGAGGCCTGTAGGTGGCGCTTGGTCGACTTAACGTTCCCCTTGCGCGGGGCTTTTCCCGCTCTCCCTTCTGAACGGGCCAATGAAAGTCCTGATCCCCCCGGTGTTGGAGGGGCCTTGCTTGCCCCAGAGCCCTGAGGTGAAGCCTCGTGGGGGTTCTGCCGATCAGTCTCTGTGCCCTGGGAGGGGTAACAGGGGGCAGGTCGCTTGGGGGCCCACTCTGTACCTGAACTAGGGGCTCCAGTGCGANCGCTTGGGGGCCCACTCTGTACCTGAACTAGGGGCTCCAGTGCGAGGAGAATCTTATCGAGTCTTGCCGCCATGCCGGGAGGTTCTGCTCTCTCAGGTCCCTGAGAAGAGGCAGTTTGCTGAGCTTCCCCTGTTTCAGCCCCTTCCATGCCCCACGTCTGAGTGCTGTGGCGCGGGCGGGAACGAGGGGGTTGTGAAGCCGGCGCGGCTGGGCCCTACCCCCACAGGCGGTGTAGGGGCCCAAAGTGGGGGGAGACTTACTGTGCCGAGACTCCACAGCAACTAAGCCGCTGGGGTAGTACAGCGTCTTCTCCCCGGAGTCCAACTGCTCCCCGGTTCCTGGGCGTTGTGCGCGGCAACCTGGCGGGCTGTCCGTTTGAATTTCCCTTTCCTGGGAGGGAGACTCAATGCCCTAATGCCCCGCTTTCTTCTTAAATCCTAGTCAAGGCCTAACTGTGTTCAATTTTGTGTCTTTTCAGAGCTGCTGAAAAACGCGCCTCCGACGGCCGAAGGCAGAAGAAAAGACTGATTAAAATGACGGGCAGCTCCACGCATGCGCAGAAGGCTTCTTCTTCTGCCTCCTGACGGTCATCCGCAGAGCTACCCAGCGGATCACTGCCAGGAGACAGAGCAAGAATACTCTCCCCGCCCCCCTTTCCACCCATCCTCACACACTTTCTGAATACTTGTCAACTCTATCCAGTTGGGGGGGGGGAAGAGGGGAAATAGCACAGAATTCATGAGAGTTTACCGTTTTCCAAGTGGCAAAAGGTAAAAAGTATCAAAAATGGAAGGACACACACAAAACACATCCTCTCCAATTCCTGATGTTTTCCAAACCCTTGCCACAACTCGGGAAACTTAGCACAGCTTATAAACCCATGCCGACACCCTCCTGCAGCTTGAGGCAGCAGTAGCCCCCATTACCCTTCCTCTAAAGCACTAGGAGTCAAGGGGACTCTACACAGACAACTGGGGAGAAAAAGACACTGCAGAATACAGTTGTCTATATAAAACATATGCAACCTTTCCCCATTTTCTGAAGTTGTGTCAGATTATTGTATCAAACATCTAGAATGAAATTCTGAATGCAGTCATTCTAGTCATGAAACAATGGGTGAAAACCGGCATGACGCTAACCACCCTTGGTGGTCATTTATGCATGTTTCAGGGCTGCATAGGGCACCAATACAGGCCTGCAACATGCATAAATAACCACCAAGGGTGGTTAAAGGGTGGTTAGCATCATGTCTGTTTTCACCCAATGTTTCAGCTTTGAAAATCTTTAAGAGCTTCCACGGTGGAAATAAATATAACACTGACATACCATCACTTGATAATTTGTAGTTAACCCAGGTCTTTAAAACAAATTAACACAAGTTCAGCCTCTATCAGTTTTCCATCCAAAGAACTTAAATGTTTATAAATATTTCAATTTGAACACTTCTACTTTATTCTTAAGGCAATTTTGAGGATTTCTTCAAAAAACACACAAAAAGTATTGGCATGGAGTTTTTGTTTCCAGCACTCCTGGCAGCAGATTCTTTGGACCAGTGGCTCATTGTAAAAAACAACTGTGTTGAAAAGGAAGTGTTGTCCAGTATTGCTAGCTTGAGGAGAACCTCAAATTACACTTTCCAATCCTCATCCCTACAGCAGGATGCAAACAATTAATAAATCCCTGAAAGTTCTATTTGTTTTTATTCCAAGCCTAAAAAAACCCTCTCCCCTCAAAGGCTTCACCTCATGCTAGCAGGGACAGGTCTCCCAAATGTGCACAGCAGATAATCCACAGTTGTTTAACATTAATTGTGTGACCTGTAAGCACTGTACACTGTAATTATTCAAAACAGACCAATATTTTCATGTATTTGCTGACTAGAAAAACTGCTCAATGGAAGGGATGACAGTAAGGTCATTAAATCTCTTTAGGGACATCTATTAGACATATAGCTTCTTTTGTCACAGAAAGCACATCTTGCATCAATACTGTCTTGAAAGTTTCACTCAGCAGACCTACTAGCAGTTGATAAAATTAAATTCCTGCAGGATACCTGGGCCAGGATCAGATGCCACTACTTCTTTCTCCCACCAAATCTGTAAAGAGTAACAGTCACATGCAGATGGTCATCTGCTTATGCAGTATCATTACAAGTACTGTTTCACCCACTTCTGGACCTTTGTGCTTGAACAAATATCCTGCACATAAATGAAAAACCCATGCCAAACATCTTCCAGGCCTGAAACATGCTCCAGCTTCTTACAAATATGTTAGCAAAGGTACCCAACTTTATCCTTAGTTTTGTTGAGCTCATTTTTAAATAAAAATTTTTTTTTAAACTGTTGAGCTCATTTTTTCTTCAAGAATCACTCTCTGGTCCTCTTCATAATTAGAAAGCTTTCCTAGTTTGATGCCTTCCTCAATTAATACCACCAGCATGTCGCTTAATGATATAGTAAGTTCAAAATAATTAAGATCTTAGGAGACCTCGTAAGGATGACCATGAAGAAATGGATTTACTAAGTCAGTTTAGTAGGTAAGAACTGGTACATATGAACGTGATGTTCCAATACTCCTAATTTTCTATTACCTTCAACAGAAAATCCTATACGGCATGTCTATCTTCACCGAGTTTGTGCAGAGAAATGTAATTTTACCTTTTGTATTTACTATGTGCCAGACATCACTAAGACAGTTTAAGTTTTAATTAACGGTCAGCTTTATTCCTTAAAAATATTACCAAGTCTTACACAATTTTAGTTTCAAGGCCTTGAACGCATCCGCTTGAATGTTATTTATCCCTTGTCTCTCCCTATGTCCCTTCTCCTTATCTCCCCCCTCAGTGTCTATTAGATTGTAAGCCGTAGGCAGAGACCGCATCTATCTTACTGTTCTGTAAAGCGCCAGGTACACTGCTTGCGCTATACAAATAAATAATAATAATAATAATAATAATAATAAATAATTAAATAATAAAATGTGTCTGGAAAAAAACATTTTTTAAGGTTCTTTAAAAAACAGCATCTAAAAATCTATCCTATGATCAGGGCCCCACATGTTTTGCAGTCATGAAATTTGCCAGACAAATTCACTCCTTGCTGTATGTATTGTGTTCCAGAACCTTATTATTTGTCTACCATACTTTTGTACCGATATAACTGTCCATAGAGGAAGTGGCAGACTAGCTCAAGACCGATTCCTGTCAGGAGTAATTATTAGAGCCTTTCCATTGATTTACGTGAGGCCCAATCTGTAGCTGCCAACTTGGAACAAGAAGCAGAAGCCATTATTTCTAACAAGTGTCCCCATGTAACCTCCCTGTTGAGAAATTTTAAGTATTTGCTTATGTTCAAGCTACTGTACAAACAAGTATCATTTCTCAGTCTCATTACAACAAATTAGAAATCTTAAGTATCTGGAGACACTAGATACTGAAAAGTCATCTCTTTATTCCTTAAAAATATTACCAAGTCTTGCACAATTTTAGTTTCAAGGCCTTGAAAACAGCAAAATCCTGTAAAACTTGTCTGGAAAAATAAGCCCCACAAAAAACTGCTGACAGACCTTTAAAAACAGCATATAAAATTCATCCTATGATCAGTGCTCCACATATTCTGCTATTTGCAAGACAAATCTTAGGATCTGTCTACACTACTTTCTCCCTTTCCCCTCTCTCCACCATAGCAATACTTTCTTTCTCAGTAGACCTACACCATCTTTTTGGTATACATTTTTTTTTGCATATTATATAAATGAGCAACAAAAAAATAATACTCTAGTGGAGTAGAGAGCTCTCCCCCCCCCCAGGGGACACTTCGAAAACTAATACAAGTACCTAGGGCCACAAAGTAGCTAGTGATTGGAGAGCGCGAGAGCACGCTTAGGGTGGGGAAAGAAAGATGGTCCTTGTGTTCATGCCTCCATCTCTGCTCCCTTCCCACAAGTTCATTCCTTTAGTGCTTGGGGATAGGAAGTGGATGTAGAAAATGGAAAGGAGCCCAAATAAACGCTAGCTGTAGGCCACATTTGACTGCTAGCCTTTGCTCCAGTAATACCTACTACACTATCAGTTAGACTCAGACAAAGCAATTCATTTCACTAGCAAACCTATAACATGCCTAGAACTGAAGTTTACCTAATTACTGAGTTTACCTGAATTTAAGCTTTCCATCCTGAGAGGGTGTCCAGACTGAGCAACAGCAACAAGCTTCAGAGCAATGTAAAACTGACTTCTTCCGAAGTATCCAAGTCTTGTTGCACCACAGAGTTCCATAATCTGAAAGAGAAGTACTTCTGTGAACTGAAATCACTATATTAGCTCCTGCACAAAAAGCAGCAACTGCCGTTATATCCAAAGTACTATTACACTAGTGCGTTTGTCAACAGCTGCACACTCTGCAGCAACTAATCCTAGCTAGAGTGCATGTGCATGCACGTACGTCCATAGAAACAGCAAGACTACTTCAGTCATTTTGTATCTGTCTCTTCCTTGCCTCAGACAGGTGTCCCCTTGTATGACCTTTAGCTATAGGGTTACGTTTAATGGTTATGTGCTTATTGAAAGGAATTGTTTGGGCTTTAAGGCCTAGGAATTAGCAAGCTTCGTCTGCTAACTTGACATTTGTTAAAGCATGTCAGAGAAAGATATTAAGATGGGAGTCAAAATGGGCAGGGATTAGCTAAGCCAGAGGAAGATAAGATGCTGATTAGCAGAAGAGACCCCCCCCCCACACACACACTATCAACGGGGGGTGGGGGGCACGTGGAGCGCTGCCATGTCGACCGGCAGTGCTCAATCTTCAATTGAGTGAGCCCTAAATGGGGGCACCTGTAAAGCGCCGTTGCCTGGATCAGCGCGGTGGCACTTCTAAAGTATTTTAAGGATCCCCAGGGGGAGCCCACGTGGAGTGCCGCCACGCCAACCAGCGGTGTTCAATCTTCAATGGAGGAAGCCCTAAGGGGGGGGTGGGGGCACCTGTAAAGCGCTGCCACCTGTACCGGCGTGATGGCGCTTGGACACTTTAAAGGGACGCTGGGGGTGGTGCTCGAAGAATGCTGGAAGGGCTCATGGGTGGGGGCCCACATATAGCACTGCGGCCCTGGCTGGGCAGCGGCACCCAGTCATTAAGGGAAGGGAGGGGAGGAAAAAGAAGCACTCGTGGAGCACCGCCGCATGGATCATCGTGTCAGCACTTGGACAACAATTTAATGAGCTCCAGCTGGGAGGGGCATTCGAGGACCGCCACTGCATGGATTAGCATGGCGGCGCTCCAACAGTTGAAGGAGCCCCAGGGGGTGAGGGCCAAAATGAAGACCTCCTTTTGTGGGGGGCCCCATGTGGGCAGCACTCAATAAGCATTAGAGGGACCCCTTGAAGGGTCACCCGGGACACGGAGGGAGTCCCTGTGGAGCGCCGCTGTGCACCAGGCACTTGGGGGGCCTTGGTGAGGGAGGCCTTCGCAGGGCTCTGATACAGGGCCACTGGGGGTGGGGCCCATGGGGATTGCGGTCTCCAGGCTAGCTTGGGGGCACGCAGGAGGCAGTTCAGTCCACGGGGAGTTCCCTACTAAAACACCCACTAAACGCAGCCACTAAAATTAAATAAATAATTAAAAATATTATGCGGGGGGGCGATGTACGGGCACCACTATTTCGCGGTGGCGGCACACAATGCCCCCCGTCCCCTCCTCGTGCAACGCAATGGGTGTTAACAGAACCTTTTCTGTGTGTTTCTCCCAAGTACAGGTCAGCATAACGCATACAAGATCTAATTGAGGTGCCAGGGGTTCTCAGGCCGCAGGCCCCCCAGCCTCTAGTGTGGGGAGGGGGCAAGCCAGGTCGAGGGCCACTGCCACCCCTTCTCTGAAGGGAGACCACGAGCAGTTAGACAGCGCTCCTCCGTACACCCTGCAGGAGGTGACTGCGATGCTAACTACGGAGTTGGAGTCCGTGCACATGCAGTGCGACAAGGGGGTAAAGGCAAACGAAAAAGGCCCCCGGTACCCAGAACCTGGAAAAAATCATCAGCCTGTTTTTACATCTACATGGGGGGGGAGGGGGGTGTACAGGTTCCCAAGTAGGGCATGGCAGCTAATTCAATACGTTGCTATTATACAAAAAGCCACATCCAACCCCCACACATGTTGGAATATCATCAATTATAACATGCACTCACAAACCATGACCCTGCACCACCCTGTTGTATGCATCCGAACGGGGTGGTGCTGCCAGGGTCTTTAAAACAAGTATCTGGGAAGCTGGTATGCTAAGCTTTTAATGGGAAGGCGTGTTTTCGTGCCCGTTGTAAATACGCCCACACCTGTGCAAACTGCAGAGGTGGTTACCCTGCCTCTTCTTGTTTTAAGGGGCAGTCCTATTCCAGGAAACAGAGGTTTACAAGCGGAGGTTCAAAACAGGAATGGCAGGGGGCTTTGGGGGACAACAGGCTGGAGGGGGGTGGTCACGGGTTTGGCCCCTACACCAATCAGGCTTGAAGTGCTAGGTCCCCTGATTCAGCGTTACCTGAATAGTATTGATGCAGATTACTTATGGCGGGGATTTTCGGAGGGTTTCGAGATTCCTTACACGGGTCGACCAGATGGCTAAACAACCTGAAATCTGTGCAGGGAATGGAGGATATGGTTTGGAACAAACTTAGTAAGGAGATAGCGGTGGGGAGGGTGGCGGGCCCATTCGGCTCCCCGCCATTTTGTCCTTTTAGGTGTTCCCTGTTGGGGATTGCGCCCAAGACGACCCCGGGTGAGTATCGACTGATACATTACTTGTCCTACCCCGGGGTAGTTCTGTCAATGATGGAATTGACCCTGTGTGGTGCTCAGTACAATACACATCCTTTGATACCGCAGTGCATATTGCACGTGCTGGTGGTAAGGGGGCGCTTGTGGGGAAGTGTGACATAGTCGGCTTTCTGCCTACTGCTGATATCTCCTAGGGACTTCGACCTCTTGGGTTTTTCCTTTAGGGGTCAATTCTTCTACGACAAGGCCATGCCCATGGACTGCGCCATTTCCTGCTCTGCTTTCGAGTGCTTTAGCACCATGTGGGCAGTTAGAGACAGGTCAGGTTTACCGCACATATCGCATTATCTCGATGACCTCTTCTTGGAGCAGGCAGGCTCTCAAGAGTGTGTTCAACTTATGTCTGGGTTTGCTACAGTAATGGCAGAACTGGGCGTCCCATTGGCCGGGGAAAAGACAGAGGGTCCAGCGACCCGGCTCTCCTTTTTGGGCATAATGACTGACATGGTGTCTTGTACATCAAATATCCCTCCTGACAAGCTGGCTTCTCTGCGGGTGCTGCTAAGATGCACAGTGGGTGCTAGGAAGGTGACATTAAGAGCTATGAAAACTTTGCTGCAGGGTAGTTGCCCCCGGGAGGGCTTTCGGCACATGGCTGGGCCAAGCCATGGCAGGCATGACGGCCCACCCATCACTGTATTCGGATATCCAAAGGCCTTTGAGAGGACCTTGGAGTCTGGCTGACATTCCTTGATAGTTACAATGGGATTTTTCTATAGAGGGAAGTGCGAATGCTGGAGGCAGACCTTCAGGTGGTATCCAATGCAGCGGGGGAAGGAGAGGGGAGGAGGGGTGTCCCGGTTTTCTTTCAGGGCAGCTGGTGTGCCCAGCGGTGGCCACCTGAATGGGCTACGGAAGTGCTCAGAGACATAACTTTTCAGAGCTCGTCCCATTACTGGTGGCTTTGGAGCTCTGGGAGCAACGATTCCAGGACTCCCACGTATGTTTTTGGTCTGACGATCAGGCAGTGGCAATCATCCCAATCTTCTCAGGAAGGTAAGGCGACTGTTTCAAAGAAATTGGCCATTCTTTTGAGACAGACTGTACACTAAAACTATGTGAGTTTTCAGATCACTCTCGTTTCTTATTTCTTTTAATAATAGGAACCAATATTAATCACCTTATGCATTACTGGGATGTATTTCTCATTTACTTTTCACATGTGTTGCCCTACTTCTGACAATATTCAAACAACTAATTCTCTGTATTGCTAATCTACTTTAAGTAAAGCTGTTCAAATTATCTTGCCTCTGTTGATTTCCTGTGTGGGGAAGGAAAGAAGCTGGACAACAGACTCTTGACTGGGAATTTTTCCTCTTAAATTTAACTCCATCCAATACCCAGTCCTACATGGTGCCTTCAAAAGCAGACACTATCTGCTAGGGCCCATTTAAGGGCATACTAGGGGGAGCACATCCCAGCTTTTCCTCACTACAGATGCTCCATCCCCCAGCTAGTCTGCTACCAAGGGCTCTCAGGGCATGCACTGCTGCAAGTAGCAGCAGCATTGGGGATCCAGTCTTAGAATATTCAGGCATTTTGACACACTGTCAAAAATAAGCAAAACGCAAATCAGAGCTAGAACACTATGATCTTCACAAACATAGGAAATAAGTTTCCATGCATCCATATTAGAACTGATATCCAAGGGACAAATAAGAGTTTTAAATCAGAGGCAAGGTTGAGAAAATAAGGACGCTGTAACTGGCAAATTCATTTATTTTATTTTCTTTCTCCCCCTTCTTGGCTGCTCTGGGTAGCCTTCCATTGCTAGGTGAGGTAAAAGGCTCAGGTGGAGCCAATCACGGTCTAATCAGCTGTGACCAGGGCCAGTGGCAGAACCAGAGTAGCTTCAAAGGACAACAGCCACTCAAAGATCACCTACATATATCCAAGCTATCTAGTTATTTTATCATGTGAAGTCACTCTGAAAAAAATGTAGATAAACCAGTACATATTAATTCCTGTCATTTATTTCAAGGCCCAGTAGGAATTTGAAATTCATATACACCATCTCTGAAATGCTCAGAACAGACATCTTGTAAATTTCAGTGTTCACTGACTCCAGAATAGAATCAGGACAGAGAAATAGTATTGTTACCAAAATTTTTTTTTTTTTTTAAATACCACAATGTGCTGCTTGCCCCAGTCTCATGCAGAGTTTTTAAGTTACGAGGATGATGTTTGAACGAACACCATTTTGAGTTCAAGGCAGAATTACTCCACCCTAAATGTTCATTTAGTTGTATCATTCATCGTGATTATATTGGAATGGAAAACTGCCAAGAACCACAAAAATCAAGACTGTTGGCATCACATTTACTTTTCTGTAAAGTGTCTTCCAGAAGAGAAACTCTTCAACGTTAGTTTGTGCATGTGGGAAGATACTGGGCAGATTCTCATACAAGATCTGTCCCCTTCCAAGAGTATTATTTATATAGCACCAGAGCATTGTACCTGGGACTGTACAGTCAGTAGTTACAGACAAGTCTACTCAACCTTGAATTCATGTTGTTAAAGCACTGTGGCCAGCTTCTTCTGTCACTCCTAGTTTAGGAAGAAGAGAGCTAGTGTATCCTAATGAATAAGGTGTTGAATATGGACTTGTGAAACCAGGGTTCAAATCCCATCTTAGCTATGAACTCACTGAGTGGTCTTGGGCAAATCTGTCTCAGTATCAGTTCCGCATCTGTAAAATGAGAAAAATGACCTACCTCATAGGGTTGTAGATAAAGCACTTCCAACTCTTAAAGTGCTATAGTAGAATTAATTTTATTTATACCGATATTTATAAGCTGCACCCTCCTGCACAAGGCAGCCCGGGACGATGTACAGCATAAAATATACTCAAAGTCATTAAAATACAATAGATCATAAATATAAATAAAATAGGCACATAAAATATAAAATAGCGGCTACAAATACCCCAACCCTATCCACCACAGCCCCCCCTCGAAGGTCCGGCGGAACAGTCAGGTCTTACAACACGTATGAAAGGAGGGANCTGTCTCCCTCTCCAAAGACCCAGTGGAATAGCCAGGTCTTACACTGTCTTCAGAAAGAGGGGAGGTCCGGAGCCAAGTGGGCTTCCGTCAGGAGGGTATTCCACAGCCTAGGAGCAGCCACGGAGAACGGACTCCCCATCGTCGCCACTTGGGAACTTGATGGAGTTTGAGTTGGGCGTTCTCGGCCGACCGCAGCGGCTGAAATACAATCCAGGGCCTGAGGCAGTCCCACAGGTAAGCCGGGCCCAAGCTGTTTAGGGCTTTGTAGGTCATTACTAACACCTTGAATTGGGACCGGAAGATAATAAACATCCAGTCCAGAGAACGGAGAACTGGTGTAATGTGCTCATGGTGACCCGTTCAAGTAAAGAGATGGGCCACCACTTTCTGCACCAGCTACAACCTCCATACCATCCCCAAGGGCAGTCCCACATAGAGTGGGTTACAGTAGTCTAATTGAGAGGTAATGGATGATGGTGGTCAGATCCGAGTCTGAAACATATGGCCGCAGCCGTTTTACCAGATGTAACTGGCGAAATGCTCCCCTCACCACAGACTCCACCTGGAGATCCAAGCAGAGCTGTGGGTCAAGGAGCACCCCCAAACTATGGAACTGTGTGGCCAAAGGGGGACAAACCCCACCAACGATGGGAGCCACACACACACACCCCAGCCCTACCCACCAACATCACCTGTCTTGTTGGGATTCAGCCTCAGATGGCTCATCCTCATCCAGTCCCTTACAGCTGCCAAGCATCGGGTAAGCACCAAGACTTCCGGGCCTGGGTCTCCAGAAAATGAGAGGTAGAGTATCGTCGGCATACTGATGACATCGTACCCCGAACCCTCTCATCACCTCGCCTAGCGGTTGCATACACACACTGAACAGGAGAGGGGACAGAAAAGAAAATCCTGCGGGACTCCACACGTGATATCCCAGGGAGACGATGTACATTCCCCAAGGACCACACACTGTTCTACCCGCTACGTATGAACGGAACCAATCAAGAACGATTCTGCTCACCCCAGCCTCGTCACCAACATCTCGTGGTCAACGGTATCAAGTGCCACTGACAGATCCAGTAAGATCAAAATTGAGGCTCTGCCCTGATCTAATTCACAGCACAGGTCATCAACCAAGGCCACAAGTGCAGTCTCCATGCCAAAACCAGGGCGAAAGCCAGACTGCAGGGGATCAAGGAAACCGACCCGGTCTAGATGCCCCTGTAGCTGCCGTGCCACCACCCACTCAACAACCTTCTCTAACAAGGGAAGGTTAGAGACGGGTTGATAACTGGCTGGAGAATCGACGTACAGAGATGGCTTCTTGAGCAGGGGCCGCACCACCACCAGCAACGGTCCTTATGTCTCCCAGCTGGCCTTCACCAGCCACAACAGGCATGGGTCTAGTTCACAACAGGTGGTGGGACACCCCCAAGGACATCTGTCGCATCAGCAGGCAACATCCTCCAAAATTGATTCCACGACATGACAGGGCTTCCCATGCCTCGGATACCTCCACTGCTGTAAACATGGCGTCGAGGTTGTGGTGAATTTGAGCAATTTTATCTGCAAAAAAGATTCCAGTTCCAGGCGGAGAGAGGCTGAACTGACCAGCCCCTGCAGCAACCAGAAAAGCTCTGCTGGATGCGATGAGGGCAAGGAACCTCTTTTTTGCTGTCTGCACCGCAACAGCATAAGCTCTTAAACTAGCTTTATGCTGCAATCGGTCTGCTTCAGCACGAGTCAGACGTCACACTCGCTCTAACCGCCTTCCATCATGCTTCATCCGGCACAGGTCCTCTGTAAACCACGGTGACCCCCACCGTCGGCTCTCTGGAATCAGATGCTTGGGAGTCGTTCGGTTGACAGCCTCAGCAAACAAGCTATTCCAGAAGGTAATGAGGTCATCAAGGTCGGAGGGTATCTCCCCATGAGCATTCTAGAACCTCTCAGGTTCCATAAGTCTCTGCCGACCCACCGAACCGGCCCTACACCTTTCCGGGGGCTGACCTGCGCTAGGAGACTGGTCCGGAGGAGGTAATGATCCATCCATGACGGGTAAAAATCAATACATCCCCCCACCAGATCCCCCCGCCTCAAGGCCAGTGCAGAACATCAGGTCAAGGGTATGTCCCCCCCCTTATGTGTCCGGCCCTTAACCCTCTGAGACAGTCCCATGGTTGTCATGGCGTCCATGAACTCACGCTCTGCTCCCTCTAAACTAGCATCGGCGTGGATGTTGAAATCCCCCAAGACCAAAGTCTTCGGGGATTGCAAGACCACCTCTGATAACAATTTCACTAGAGCGTGTAGGAATGCTGTGGTACAGGTAGGTGCACGGTATACCAACAGCAGCCCCAATCTGTCTCCCGCCAAATCGAACACAAGGTGGACCGCCTCCATGCCCACAATGGTCTGCACAGGATACCGCCTCACAGGCCAAGTGTCCTCAAAAACAGCTACACTGCCTCCCCACCCCTCTGATCTAGGCTGATGCTGCACAGAGTACTCGACTGGAACAAGGTCAGTCAATATCGGCCGACTCATCGTCCTGCCAGGTTTCTGTGATGCATACGAGGTCGGCTGATTGACCCAGGATCAATTCCCGGATTGTTGTTGATTTATTACCAACAGACCTCGTATTTAACAGCAACAGTTCCTGACCAGGGTCCCCTCCGATCTTGATCCCTGTGTCACCTGCCTGGGGGCCTATGCGGGGAACAGAAACCAAATGTTTGCTCCTTCCTGCAGTTAGTTTCCACCTCACAGCGAGACCGTAATTGCCCCGACCCATCATGACCCCAATGGCTGTGGACACTCCCACGCCCCCACGCAGGAAGCACCCTCCCCCCACACCCATGTTATCCTCTCCCCCCTTCCCTGGTTGCCCTCTCTCATTGGGCGACCAGATCCCCTCACCCACATTGGATTAGACCCCGTGCTCTCACCAGTTCTGCTATCCTTTCTTCCATTGGTTAGCTCTAAACCAATAGCATAATGGCCTATAAGCTGCTCTAGCACTTAAGGCTGGGCCTGGCTCTTGGTCAATAAGCCAACAAGGCGCTCCTAATAGCCAAACAAGCTTAGGTTAAGTACTGAGATATAAAGCCCACATGAAGCAACTGAACAGCAGGAAATGTTGCTACTTGGGAGGTGCCAGACAATACTATATTGTAGTTATGGTCAAGAAGTTATCTCCTGATGATTTGCCATCAGGAATGATTCCAAGAAACTTTTCGTAAGAGCCAACTTTCTGTTATTGGCATTTTCATTTAAAACACTAGAGTTACATCAATAAGGAAATGTTTACTAAAAGCTTACACTACGAGCACCTGCAGTGAGTCCAAATCACAGGAGGGAGATCACGTGAAGCTCCACTTGTGTACGTGGGGGTTTTAACGTCATTAGCCCATTTCTGGAATGATTTAACTCACCAGAGACAGGACTGGATTTTGAGCCCCATCTTCTAGGAGTGAAATCACTGTTGAAATGGGCTGACGTTAAAAACACCACACACGAGTGGAGCTTCAAGCGATCTCCCTGCCAAGATTTCAGCTTCCTGCAGACCCCCACCCCCTTCTTGTGTGAAAATGGCCTATAAGACTTCAAGTGGCAATGATAGTTTTCCCTCACTTCCTGTCCTAAATGATTGGGTAATGTTGCTGGGCACTGTTAGACAACAGCGTACTTAATTGACAAGCAGAGTAACCCAGTATAAATACTTCCAGAAAAAGGGAACACTTGGTGTCAAAGTAAGGACTGTCTTTCAGGCTAAAAGGCCATTTACCCAAAATAGAACTAATCAAAGCATTAAGTTAAGAATCAATATTTTCTATTCTCCAATAGAAATTTCAGTAAGTCAAGTTTCAAAACAGCTTTAAATAAATACACTGGAATGTTAAACAGTTATAAAGTCACGCGATTCTCAAACTTAAACAGTAACTAAGTCAGCTGCCCAAGGTCAGTTACAGTATTCTCCTTATAACTTAAGGAACAAGAGTACTCAATCATATACAAGAGTAAGAGTTTCTTGACTGCTTCTACCATGCCATTATATAAATAGGAAAGACTGCTATATACATGCTAATAATAGTAATCCCACCACACAGATTAGCTTGGAGGATGGTATCAGACACAGTAAGATTACTGGGCACTCGAGATCTAGAGCTTCAAGAAGTCAAACGGATAGGAACCACAAAATAGTCTGAAAGTTAGGTTTGTGGATAACCCTTTGTGGCAGGTTAGTCTATTAATCTTAATTTCTCCAAAGCCTATGTTGACAAACAGCAATTGCCTAAACTTTGCTAAGGATCATCTGTGTATATATTCAGATAAACAAGTTACCTTGAAAGCTAGACTAAATGAGAAAAAATAGAAAAAAGCAAAAGTAAAACATTAATAAAGCAGGCAAAGAGGGAATTTGAAGAGCGACTTGCTAAAGCTGCAAAACTAATAATAAAAACTTTTTAAAGTGCATCAAAAGCAAGAGGCCTGCTAGAGTCAGTTGGTCATTAAATGTCATAAGATAAAAGGGATGTTCAGGGAGGATAAGGCCATAGCAGAGAAGCTGAATAAACCCTTTCCTTTGGACTGCACTGCAGAAGATCTTGGTTTAGCCCCATGCTGGAACTACTCTTTGTAGGTGATGAATCTGAAGAACCATCACAAATCAACGTGACCGCTTAAGAGGTTCTAGAGCAAATTGACAAACTAAATACTAACAAATCACCAGGACCAAATGGTATTCGCCAGAGTTCTGAAGGAACTCTAATATTAAACTGCAGTTACTATTGGCAATTTGTAACTCATCACTAAAATATGCCACTGTGTCAGAGGATTGGAGGGTAGCAAATGTAACACTAATATTTTAAAAAGGACTCCAGAGACTATCTGGAAACAACAGACTGGTGAGCCGGACACTGGTCAAACTGGTGAAAATAGTTAACAGAATTACTGAGCATATTGATAAACATGACATAATGGTGAAGAGTCAACATGGATTTAGCAAAGGGAGGTCATGCCTCACTAATCTATTAGAATTTTTCAAGCATTTAAATAAGTATGTGGATAAGACTGGGCCAATAGATAGTGTATTTGGATTTTCAGAAAACATTCAACAAGGTCCCTCCCTCATGAGAAGCTCTTGAGGAAATTAAATAGTCATAGGAAGAAGGCAGTATCCCATCATGGACTGGTAACTGGTTAAAGGATAGGAAACGAGTAGGATTAAATGGTAAGTTTTTGCAAAAAAGAGAAGTAAATAGTGGAGTGCCTCAGGGATTTGTACTGAAACGTTGTTTAATATATTCATTAGTGATCTGGAAAAGGGAGTAAAGAGGCGATCAAATTTGCAAATTACTAAGTTATTCAAGGTAGTTAAAACACAAGCGAACTATGAGGATCTTATGAGACTAGGTGACTGGGCATATTAAATAGCAGATGAAATTCAATGCTGATCAGTGCAAAGTGCAGCACATAGGGAAAAATAATTCAAACTATATGTACATTATGCTGGTCTAAATTAGGGAGTTACCATTCAGGAAAAGGATCTTGGAGCCATTGTGGATAATACATTGAAATCTTCAGTTCAATGTGTGGCATCCGACAAAAAAAGCAAACGTTAGGAATTATTTGGAAAAGGATACAGAATAAAACTGAAAACATCGTAATCCCTCTATATAAATCTATGGTGTTACCGTACCTTGAGTATTATGTGCAGTTCTGGTCGCCCCATCTCAAAAAAAAGATATAGTATTTTTTTATTTATTTATTTGATTTTTACCCTGTCCCTCCTAAAACAGCTCAGGGCGGCTTACAATAAAAATAAAATACAAATATAAAACCAATCTATAAAATACATTAAAACACTTTAAAAATACCAACCATTAAAACAGGACTAGGGAACAACCAAAGTAAAATAATAACCAAGGATGAAGGGGAATAAAACCCCTCCACCTTCCCCAAAGGCCTGGGCGGACAGCCAGGTTTTACAACTTCGCCGGAATGTCAAAAGGCTTAGGGCCAGGCGAGCTTCCTCCGGAAGGGAGTTCCAAAGGCACAGCGCGGCTACCAAGAATGCCCTCTCCATTGTGGCTTCCCGCTTAACACAGGGGACCTCCAAGAAGGCACCCCTGGCAGACCGAAGGAGCCGCTCTGGGGCGTGGAAAGCGAGGTGGTCCCTAAGATACAAGGGGCCCAGACCGTGAAGGGCCTTATAGATCAATACTAAAACCCTGAACCGGGCTGGGTACGCTACTGGCAACCAGTGCAGAGTCCAGAGCATTGGTGTTATGTGCTCCTGATGGCCCGTCCCCGAAGGAGCTGGGCCGCTGTATTCTGCACTAGATGCAGCCTCCAAACCAGGAACAAGGGCAGCCCTACGTAGAGCGCATTGCAGTAGTCCAGCCTCGAGGTGACGAAGGCATGGATGAGGGAGGCCAGGTCCGGGCCAGAGACGTACGGGCGCAGCCTCCGCACCAGACAGCTGACGAAAGGCAGCCCTCGCAACTACCTCCACCTGCTGCTCCAGGCGGAGGTCCAAGTCCAATACCACCCCAGACTCCGAACCTGCTGAGCTATAGGAGGGCAAACCCCCCCCAATCAGGGGGGCCGACACCTCTCTCGCTCTCGCCCTCACCACCACCATCACCTCCGTCTTATCGGGGATGAGCTTCAGTCTGCTCTGTCACATCCAGGCCGCCACGGCCTCCAAACACTGGGATAGCACCGAGACAGCAGGGTCTGAGTTCGTTGAAAAAGAGAGGTACAGCTGAGTATCGCCAGCATACTGGTGACACCGCCCCCCCCTCATGACCTCCCCCAAGGGCTGCATATATACATTGAACAATGGAGACAGAATGGAATCCTGCAGAACGCCGCAGGATAAGGCGTGGGGGCAAGATGTCTCAGCCCCCAACACCACCTGTTGGCTTCTCCGTGAGAGGAATGACCAGAACCATTCAAGAACAGTTCCGTCCAGACCCCCCAGGTCACGCAGCCGTCTCAACAGCAGCCCATGGTCCACGGTGTCAAAAGTGGCCGAGAGATCTAGCAGGATGAGAAATGTTGAACATCCTGCATCCATCTCCTGGCGGAGATCGACCAAGGCTCTCTGTAAACCAAGCCAAGCACACGCACCTGAGACTTCGCATCCGCTTGAATGTTTGTCTGTCTTCTCCCCTGTCTCTCCCACTGTCCCCTCTCCCTCCTTGTCTTTTAGATTGTAAGCCACAGGCAGGGACCACGTTTAATTCTATGTTCTGTACAGCACCAGGTCACACGACTGGCGCTATATAAATGTTTATAATTAATAATAATAATAATAATAATAATGCCATTAACGCCGTCTCGGTGTCATAGCTGGGGTGGAACCCAGATTGAAACAGGTCCAGGAGACCGATGCCATCTAGATGTGCCTGGAGTTGGATTGCCACCGCCCACTCAATAACCTTCCTTAAAAAGGGAAGGTTAGAGACAGGTCGGTAGCTAGCGAGCACGTCCACGTCCAGAGATGGTTTCTTCAGCAGGGGGCGCACCACAGCCTCCTTGAAGCTGAGCGACAACCTCCCCTGCTGCAAGGACGCGTTCACCACCCTCGCCAGCACCATCCCCAACGTCTCCCTGGAGGCTTTCACCAACCAGGATGGGCACGGATCAAGTTCACAACAGGTGGCTCTCACAGACCCAAAGACATCCATCGCATCTAGTTCAGTAGAACTACAGTAGTTACAGAGAGGTGCAAGAAAAATGATAAAGGATACGGAACGGCTTCCGTACAAGGAAAGGCTTGATAGGTTAGGGTTCTTCAGCTTGGAGAAGAGATGGTAGAGGGAATATGATAAAAGTTTATAAAATCATGAGTGGTGTGGAATGAGTAAATAGGGAGCAGTTATTTACCCTCTCAGATAGTACACAAACTAGGGCACGCTCCATTAAACTAACTGGCAGCATATTTAAAACAAAGTATTTTTTTTCACTCAACACACAATTAACTTTTGGAATTTGTTGCCAGAGGATGTGGACAAGGCCAGAATTATAGGTAGGTTTAAAAAAGGATTGGATAAGTTTTTGGAGGGAAGTTCCATTAACGGCTATTAGCCAAGTAGGTCTAGGGGATGTAGTCTTTTACTGTTGGGAGCTGGGAGTGAACAGGGAATGGATCACCCCATTGTAACCTGTTGGGTACTTCTCCAAGGCAACCAAGATTAGCCACTGTTGAAGACAGGATGCTTTAACGAACCACTGATCTGACCCACTATGGCACTTATGTTCTTAACTACTTGTATTTAAATCTTCTACTGTAAGTCTCTGGGGAGCTTAATACATGTGGCTAATCTAAATACGTGTGGCTAATCTAATTTAGAGGCAAAATCAATTTTGGCAGTGTTAAAGCCATAAATCTCAGTTAACCACAGTAGCGCACTTTTCAAGAGGTTCCCTTATGAAGACAAGATCACACAGGAATAGTTATTCCACATTTCATGACTTTCTGCATTTCCAAAGATGAAAGAGCCTTCTAGGTGACTTGTCTATCTCTTACCTCCACCTCATAGGAAGTAAAGTAGTAGTGTAAAAGTAGCACTCAGGCAAAAATTAATGTTCAAATGTAAATGTACAAAGAAAAGAAAGAAAAACACAAAACTTGAAGGTGCATAGGGTACTATAGTGATAAAAGGTCATACAAGAACTGATCTCTTTCTTACTCCCACTAGTTTCAGAGTGAACAGAAAGCATCTTTGATAATGTATGTTTTTGGTTAGTAATCTGTCTTTAGGGGAATACTTTCACTGAAGGTCTTATTTACACTAGAAACAGCTTTAATATTTGTAAAGCCTGCAAGTTCCACATTTAAAAATATTTTTAAAGGGCCAATCAGGACTTCAGCTTCGTTCTGGCATAAGAATAGATATGAAGAGAGGTGAACTATTTCTCAGTGATTCATCACTCAGATATGCAGGCAGGTGTGGGTAACCTACAGCCTATGGGCCAAATCTGGCATGCAGCTATTTTTTATTTGTCTCCTTTCCAATTCTCAAATCAAGCCCATTTATCCAGTTCCTCACCTCCACTTCAGAAGCGAGCTCAGGGGAAAGGAAGCAGAGAGGAAGACATGCACTCAAGGGCTGAATCCATGGCACAGATTCACAATTGGCATCCACTTTCTTCCCCCCATCCCGAGCACATCTTTTAAACGCAGCCTCCCAAACTCTTATGTGGCCCACTAAGCTTGTATTAATTTTCAAATTGTTCCATGGGAGAGAAATGGTTCCCCCACCCCTGATATAGCCCTCTTCATTCCATCCAGCTTCCTCTACATTGTCTTCCAGTTGTTTTTAGAAGATTCCCTAGACATGAGGGGGTGGGGTCTAAGTTGAGAAACAAAAATGGTGCTGGCATGTTAAGATGCCATATTTACTGGACTATGTATGGAGGGAATTAGTTTGTTATATCTAGAGCCTAATACAGTCACAGTTGGTAAAGGGTAAGACAGTTCTTTCTGAAGAAACACATGTGGTTGGTTCTGTGTGATTGGTTCTTTAAGAGGCACTGTCTCATAAAAGCACTACAATACGATGTCGAATTTGGGAATCCAACAACCCTTCCCCATGCCAGCTGCTGCTGAAATCTCAACAATGATTAACAGTTTAGTCTTCAACAGGTTTGAGGTTATTTAAAGTCCCTTATAACATGCATCAGTCTAGGTAGCATTCATTTTTATGAAGGTTATTTTTCTTCAGAGTCCTAAAATAGATAGCTTTGAATTCACACAAGTCCTTAGTGATTTGCTTGATAATTGGGTCTACGGTGAACTTGATTTAAACCTGTGAGAATTAGTGTTTCGACCTGTTTTAGTGCAACTGCAAGTCCCACAGGATAAGAACTGGTATTTGTAACTAGCTAGGTCTAATGACTCCATTATTTTCTGATTAATAGCCAGACAAGAGCCAAAACCTTCAATGCATTCTAGTTTGGGTATCAACCTTTTCACTTCAAAGAGCAGGATAAACTTGTCCATGCATGTTTGTTCTGTACAGCCAATTTTAAATACCAATTATGACCACAGACCCAGATTGCACATGCTAGTGGTTCCAGCATCACAAACAACTTCAGACAGGACAGGGATTCCCGTCTTGTCCTTCTCCATAGTTAAAGCTCTTCTGAAATATAGTTGTTGGTGATGTGCAACTCTTCCCTATGCTTGCAGTTACACTATGCAAATTTCTAATGACTTTATGCATAAACAGATGTGGCAAAAATGAAAAACACTAGAGTCATCATTAATTCGTTGACCACTGTGTGTTTATTCTTATTTGTAATGGTCAGAAGAATAAACAATTACCCTATAATTGGCCAAAAAAGCTCATCTTCAGCAGAGTGAACTTATCAAACACAGACTCTACACAATTAAAATCACAATGATTGCAACTGGAGAGGTGGAGCTAAAGCAGTGACACTTGCACGCCCTGTGGTCATGCTGCACTGTTTCAAGTTTTTGGGTGGCATAAGAGCCAGGATTACAGAATGCATGTGTCTTTTCTGCACCTCAAATCAGTCTGCATCATGCATCCAGCAAATGGAAGTTAGAACTACCCTGAAGAGGGTGGCTATACAGAGATCTACTGGTTGCAAGATGTGCAGTGTTACATTAGAGGAGTCACTCTCCTCTTTGGCAATTAAGGTGGTACAACAGCCTGGCATATCTGGCTGGCAGGTAATGTTTACCTAGAATAGACAACAAACCCTAGAAAAAAAACTTCCTTATTAGGGATAGTTGTGTTGAAACAGGCAATGACTTCTACAGAAGGCCTCTGGGAACAGTGAGGAAGGTCTTCACAGATTTCTTCCTGCTTCTGTCCCTCTTCTCCTCTGTTCCCTTCCTTTTTCTTGTCGCTATGGTGCTTATTTTTATAGTTGTCATACAAAAAGGGTTTCAAACAAATATGTGAATAGTGAAAATGAGAATGTTTAGTTATAACACCTTCATATAAAAAATTCATTTAGTGAAATAAAATTTGCTAGTACTAGAATGCTAATTTTTAACCCACATCAAGCACTCACTACAGTTAAATTAAGACCTGAAGCAACAAAGAATGAAAATACTAAACTACTAATGCTGTGATAGCTAAGCCAAATCTATGTAGTTTTTATGTGGGTTGCAAGCTATCCATCAATTTGCTACAACTCTTCAGAGCAGAGCACCGATGAGCTCGTTACAGGTGGAGAAATGGCAAACGTGTGGCAGCTTGTTCCAATTTAAGCCTGTTTTAACATGGAGCAAACTGCCATACGCTTGTCAGCTCCTCCTCACCACTCCCACCAAATCCCACAGTAAGCATGTCCACACTAGAGCTCTGCTGAAACAGCAAGAGAGCATCTAATCCATGAAGTGGCGTCTCGCTACGCACATTAAACATAACATAAATACAACATAAGGCCTCCAAAATAATAGAGGCAGACTAATCTTCTCTGATTATGGACACAAGAAGAAGCTGGCACTGTATCATTGTTGAATTAAAGACAGGTCCCTACCCTGAGGGACTTGCAGCCCTGCAAACCAACCTTGGAGAGACTTGAAATAACTAACCACCAACATAGTGGTTAGAATGACAGTTTAGCAAAAGAAAGGAAAGGCCCAAGGGTTTACTTCCTTTCATTTTGTTTCCTCCCATGAAGTTATAGATCAACAGCAGATCCTACAATAGCAACATGCTATCAGCAGCAGAATGTGTCACAAGCACAGAAATGAGATTTCGTAGGACAGTTAAGCAAACTGCTGCAAGAACATTCCAGGGAACATACATGATAAAACAGCACAAAATATAGCACACGTGTTTGGGGATTATGCAACAAAAAGCAGAGTTATATAAATGTAGTAACTACAGTCTTCCAAGTAATTACTTCCCTTTCCTTAGGGCACTTTATTTTTTTTTTTTAAATTGCTATCTAAGTTCCCTTTTGACTGAAGAGGGAAGTAATATGAACAACAACATCTAATAGCAAATATAAGCATAGTAATGGGACAGTAACTGTAGTAACCTAATGAAATAAAAACAGAGGGGCTCGTTTTATCAATTTCAATACAGTCTCAGAGCATTATGACGTGTTAAGAGCCAAATTCAGTTTTCCCATGGGGTAGTCTACTGTTTCATGTGCTATTTCTTTACAAACTAAAATGTAGATTAACTTCCTCAAACTTCATCCAATTAAAGTTTGTATTTTTCCCCCTTCAGACTAGGTTTAAACTTTTAAGACGACTAAGGACATTCTCCTCCATTCCCATTCTACACAAGTCATTTAAAAGCTATCCTGATGTATCTAAGAATGTACTATCATCATCAAGGAAAACTGACTTCAGTGGAGTCAGAGTTGCAACGTAGTTTCATGAATAATCTTTCCTTCTGTGCTTGGCTTTCTAGGCTTTGGAATATTCTAAAAAATCTCTCTGTACTTTAAGGAAAACATTTGTATTTTATTTGTTCCCAACGAGTTCTCTTCATCTAATAAACTCTAATAAAATTAGCAGAAAAATCAATGCCCATAAAATTTCTCCACATTTAGTACACATACGTCTTAAGATTTCTGGCATCAGATTTAGAAGAAAACACTGAACTTGACAACTTGTAACTTAGGGCTCAATCCCTCTCCCACTAAAGTCAATGAAAATTTAGCCAGTGACTCCAATTAGAGCTAGACTGTACCCCAACTAGAGCTAAAACAAGCAGTGAATTTATTACTCACGGGTAATATCTGATTTTGTCAGGTAAACCTTTAAGTACCTCATGACCGAAATAGACAGACAACTTCACAGTTGCTCGGATTACTCTCCAAAGAAACTTCATTGAAACATCAGAAAATCCACGAGGAGGCAAAAGCCCCTGTGTCTTGTTTTTAATAATGAAGGAACAGCTCCTACATCCATTACGGTCAATAGTAGCCAAGAGTTTCTTGTTATAGGAGATAACAGGAAGGAAACACAATGCAGGCTGAAATTCATGACCCCTGGCACAACAAGCACAAAGGTTAGCTAGTCCGCCACACCACAATTGCACATGCTTGCTGAGCACTATAGAGTGTCCTTCCCCTGATGGCTAACAAACACTCCAGCTCTCTGTTTCTCCTATAGCTCTGCTGGTAGACCAGGGCACAGGAGACTGATGGGTCAAGGGTTCAAAACTGGACTGTGTGGTAAGATGGTGTGATTTTTGTTGTTGTTTATAGACACTTGCACACGTTATCTGGGAGGAGGAAATTTCCATGAGGGCAATCACAGCCCTATTATCACGGGAATTAGCACATGTAGGAATGAGTTATTCTGCTTTTCTCCTGTGAAAACACTTGCACCTTACCAGGTCCTCAGATGTAGGTCTTACTATCAAAGGTATTTCCATGGGAGAAAAGCAGACTAGAGCATTCCTACGTTTTCTAATTCCCATGACAAAGCCATTATTGTCCCCATAGAAGCTCCACCCTGGTAATGTGCAGATGCCCTAAGTTTACTTTCGGAAATAGTAGTATAGGGTTTGCCTCCCTTGTGGTGGATTCTCTGATGTTTCCATGCCGTTTCTATGCTTATAATAGCCTTGAACTACCTTTTCACGTAAAGCTCTACCAGGAGAGCTACCAGAGCAACTGCTAGCTGTGGCTATCTACTTTGGCCATGAGGATGGGCACTATATATTGGTTACATAAATGGTTTACACTACAGTTAGTGCCTTGAAAAGGTTCTTCTGGTGTGGCTCAGCTGCTCTGCTTTGGAACAACTGTGCAAAGAGTTTTAGGTTCTATGCTGCCCACTGCTTGCCAAAGCCACTTTGTAACAGCTGGCGTATAAAGTTAGTGAGCTTTTTTTTTTTTTTTTTTTTTTTTTTTTTTTTTTACACACACAGACACACACACACACACACAGTTGTCTCTCTCATATCCAAAACAGGTACTTGTTAGGTCCTATGCAAATAGTGCCTATTACTCGATCCGCAAACAGTGAATCAGGTAGTGCATATTCGATGAATACACCCATTTTGGAGGGTACTAGTTCTCAGCTCTAATCTTAAATTTCCAGTTGACATTGTTTCAAAGGTAAGCATGCAAATATGGTGTTAAAAAACATCAATAAACTCAATTTCTTTGTTCATTTTTGGGGATTTTAACCAAAAGTCAGAGTAATTGCACTTCCTTATTATGAAGATAAAAATGGTGTCCTTCAGGTCAGTACAGCCAGACAGACAATGACTACTATGGCAATATTGATCTAGCGTATTGAGGGACTCTAACCCTTGGATCTGTAATCCAGCTAGCCGTACCATGCCTTCCCTTCCCTCATCCCTATGCATATCATCACGATCTATGCTTTCGTGCAATGAACCACGATTAAAGACAGTATGGAGAAAGCTCCCCTCCATCCCACCTCCCCAAAGGCCTCTGTGCAGCTTTTTTTCCTCAGGGTGTTTCCATATGTTTTTCATACCTGTAGCAAGAACATGAACATGTGCAGGCTCCCATATTAGGAGTTCACATGTACTGCAAATATGTGCGTGAGGCCACTGCTCTGCTGGCAGCAGCTCTGAGTTATTTCCTGACAGGTTTGTTGTCAGAGCACTCTGGAGCTGGTAGCAGTACCCCTAGCTGAGGAAAAAACTGGGGATACTGCCAGCAGACCAGTATAACCTCTCCTGCCTGCAACGCAGGTTGGGAACAAACCAGCCCCAACAAACAGCCATTCGCCATGAGCCAGAGCAATCCCTCCTGCCTGCACTGAAGCATGACCAGAAGGGGCTAACCTACTCCCACCAAACAGCTAATCAGCAGGGAGCAGTCAAGCCCTGTCCACAGCACCTGTCTGAGTGGGGCTGTTCTGCTACCCAAACATCTGATGTCCTGGGAGATGGACTGGTCCCCCATGTTACACTGGATATGTGGATCCAAACCCAGTTCCATTACTCCATTTTTTTCCTGAAGCATGGAATGATATGTAGCAAACTATGCATGTCTAGTGAAACATGTGGAAACCTATTTAGCCACAATGGGCAGAGATATTCCCAGAGTGGTGCGTGCACTGCTTCACTCATTCTGATTGGCTCCAATGACTAAGAACAGGCTTAGACTAACAGCAACGAGGAATGTAGTCTGATGTAGGATAGTTGTGGCAATGGTAAAGTTTGTGCTTGTGAGCACGAAAGAAAAAAGCACATGCTGTGAAGATAAGAATGGTATCAAACTTCAGGCCAGGCCTTCATTTTTCACTTGCTTGCTTGCTTTTGTGGATGTGTGTCAGGTGGATAGGTTATCTTAACTGCTGTGTAATTATGTATGAATTCCCTAGGATTTAAAAAAAATAATCTTAAATTTAGATCAGAGTTAAATGCTGCTGATACAAAAAGTTCTGTATGTCAACATCTCTACAGGTGCTGGTCCTGGGTCACGCATATGAACACAACACATCTGCTGTTTGTAATCAGCACTTTTAAAAACTATCTGCGGTATTAAATTTATTCAGGACCCATCTCTCTTCCAAGTTGTGTATTTAAATGTGCAGTGAGCTTTTACCTTGTAAGCCCATTCATTTTTGAGTTCCTTTAGAAAAATACATACTTTTAACTGGGCATATAACTGAAGACTCTATCAGTTAACTTTTTGTTACTTAATTGGCAGCTAAAAATAAAGGAACTGAGATTAAACTCAGATAACCAAAAAATGATAAAGTTTGACCAAGCAGATATGCAGCCAAACCACTTAAAAACAGAACTTTGTATCTAGCGACAAACATTTCTAAACCATCTTATATAAGCAAATAATGTTTGGTTGTTTTTTTTAAAAAAAGACTGGCTATAGAACCCTTCACTTTTCTAAGACTATTTCAGACTTTACAATACTATTCGTGAAAAAAGGGAAAGGAGAGAGAAGAGATGCAAGCTAGACAAAAACTCACAACCTCCAATTATATTCTAATTTTAAGAAAACCTAGAAATTGCTTCTCCCTCTCAACCTGTGAAGGGCCAGGATTATGACCAGGGTTCCTACTTTTCCATTTTGTATAGAAAAACCCTGGATTTTGTCTTTCACCAGAGAATCCCACAGATTTTACCTTTGACCACATCAACTGGCCTCTGAAAGTGACAGGCCCCAACTGGGACTGCTGCAGAGCCCAGCTCCACAGCAATTCCAGCCAGACCCTGTTGCTTCCAAAGGCTGCTCCTGCTCCCCCTTCCTCCCCCCACAGCACCTCACTAGATTTTAATGTTAATTGTAAAAAAAAATATGCAGATTTCCAGTATTAATCCGAGAATTTATTTATCAGAAAATTTTCACTTTTTTGTCACAGAAAACTAGGAACCCTGGTTATAACAAATCCATATGTAAATCCAAACAGACATTCTTGAATTTGGGGGGAGTACACTGAATTGAATTAGCAACTTGGAAATTTAAATACCTGTTTAAACACCTGAGTACCTTAGTAAAAGCTACATGCTACCAATTCAAAAAGTACTGTGTGCTATTTTACTGCACCTTGTATAGACACAAGGAAGACAAATCCAAGTTTTTAAAAAATGCATCCTGTAAAAAACCCTGCAATCCGATTCAGTCCTGGCAGTTTATATGCGATGGCATCCCCCAAGAAGTACTGTTGTGTGTAGCACCTGAGATTTCACCAGCAATATTGAAAAGCACAAGTTTGCTATTTTAAACATTTGTATTGACAGCAGCATAAAAATTACAAAAATGAGTTTTAGCCAACTGACATGATAAGGTTTAATAATTCATACTGATGACACCAAAGTGGGGGCAGGACCCCCACCCCCCAAGCTCCAGCCCACTTGGCTCCCTGCTCTGACACACAGCTGTGTGCTGGTGAAAAGAGGGCCCAGTAAGCATAAGAACAGATGGGCAACAGCACAGCAAGACCAACAGGTGGGGGTGGGCCTCTGGAAGTACCAACAGGCAACTTCACCAGGGTCATGCGAGTAGCTGTGCACTGATAGAGGCAGGGCCCTGAGGACCAGGAGCACAGCAAGGGAGCTTGCACCACCCATCAGCTCCTACATACTGCAAAATAAGTAGTGGGAACAGGCCCAGGGAGCAACAGCACTTCTGGCCCCCCAAAATGGTGGAGATAGGCACTTGCTTAGGGCATTAGAATCTGAAGGACAGGACTGCATATGAGTATGAGAAATGGGTCTCCTCTTTGTGGGCTTTAGTACAGTCAGGAATGTATATGCAGCACATGAGGTAATGTGTAGCATTTAATAGAGTGGATTTGGCCAGAAAGTTCTTCCTACTTCAGCTCCCTTGCCTATGTCAGTTATTTTAATTAAAGTTTTGATTTTTGAATAGTACAAGTGAAGGGTCTGAAGTTTCAAAACATGCTTTAGAACTGAGCAACAGCTTTCAGACCATAGCAAGATAAACAAGAAATGGCTGTAAGAAATAAAAGCTTGGTGCCTGTACAGTGTTTAATGCAAGTATGTTTAATGTATATTTCAGGCTAGTGTAGGTTATAAACATTTTCATCTAATTATCAAGGATGATTTCTACACGTTCTGTATAGTGCATATATTTGTCCTTATTTCTATGCCAGCCACACCTTATTTCTATTGTGTGAGTCTAGTTACTACTTCTAATCCAGCAATTTATTTTTACAAAAGTAAACTCCTAGTCTCCAAGTGAATGTGTAACACCTGAATTCAAAACCACTTTGCAGTTGCAGAAAACCGATTCATGTTATTGTGGGTTGCACCTATAATAACTGAGGTCTGACTCCCTCTCAGACGAGATCACTTATTTTCACAGGTAACAGCCTGAACCTACTTGGGAGATACCATAGAATTCTGGAGTTAACACGACTATTAACAGCGACAAACAAAAAACTCCAAGTGCATCAAGCTTGAAGGCCACTAGCTACTAGTAAACCATCAAAACAGCTGTTAGCACAGTTCTGCCATAGACACTTCTGGAAGTTGTGGGGCACAACATGTGGCTTTTCAATACAAGAAAACAGTAAAAACTCAGCTTGCAAACAAGAAGTCTCTATTGATGCCTATCAAGAAAACATGGCTACTCTGCTTAAAACCTCTGACCTGAGAAGTGCCAGCCACATGAAAGCCTCCTTAGTCTGTAGCACCTGAGGGCATTCCACCTGTAAACCTCAAGAGATTTTACAAAGGTGTGCAAAGAGCCTTATTTTACATGTTTGGGAAACAAAAGCACCTAGAAATTAGTGATCTGAATATAGTCATACTGAGTCACTGGCTTAGCTAGATATAAAAGCCTAGCCCTCCTGCCTTCTAGTTCAGAGTCAGCAAAACGACAGCAGTGCTCAACGCTGCTTGGGGAACCCCATGTTTTAGCACTTTAGCTTAGCTTTCAGCAAATGACCGTGCTCCCCTGGGAGCTGCTGAGTTTATGGGGGTTATGCCTATGCTCCCCACACATGACAGCCAGAGCCCCGCACACCTGCAGAAATATTCACCTCAAGAACAGGAAAAATGTACAGAGGCGAACCAGCGGGTGGTTCACAAGGGGGGAAGGGGGGGTTAAGAGAACGCAGAGCCCTGGCAGAGCGGCAGACAAGAGCCACCATGCACTGCCCATTCGCTCCCGCTCACACCCTCAGCAAAGTGCCCCCCAGCCCAGACAGAAGCGGGAGACCGGGTGGATGGGGGGGGTCAGAGCCAAGCACCCCGGGAGGCAGCGAGCGAGGGCAACGCTCCCATGCCACTCCGCGCGCCCCGAGAGATGGGGAGGGGGCGGTACCTGCAAGACCACCTCGCTGGGAAGCTGCGCGGCGCGGAAAAGCTCCAGCACGCGCCCGTTGGACGCCACCTTCTTGGTGCTCTCGGTGTCGCAGTAGGAGAAGAGGTCGCAGTAGTAGCGCTGCTCCGCCTCGCTCAGCGTCAGACCCTCCATAGTACTCCCGCCCCCGGGGCTCCTGCCTGGCCCGGCCGCACGGGGCCAGCGGATCCCACCCGCGCTGGGCGGGGGCAGGGGACGGGAGGAGGTGACACGCGAGCCGCTTCGGGCCGGTGGCCGCTCGAGGGGGCCCCCCGGGGCGCGCGCGCACGCCGCTGTCTTGGCTGCTGCCTCTGCTCTCGCGGTGGGGACTGCGCCGGAAGCACGAGAGGGGGGCGGGGCTGCAGGAGGACACGGGAAGGAAGGGGAAGCGAGGAAGAGAGCGCTGATAAAGTTTCTCCGCTCGGGCCTGGCCCCGCCTCCTCCTGCTCCCAGCAGCGACAGCGCCGCCGCCGCTTACTGAGCTCGCATGACTAGCCCAATCGCTGCGTGCGCCCGCGCACCCCCACTCACAGGACCCGGATGTGAAGCAGGCGCACGCTTTTCTCATGATGAATGGAGCCTGAGGGAGGAAGCTGCCTGCAGCGCCACCTAGCGGCCCAACGGGCTGAATATATAGAGAGAGCGAGAGCGAGTGTCTGTCTCTAGACACACACGCATACACACATACTTCCTTCCTTCCCTCCCTTGATTGACACATCTTGTTTACATGATCACTAACACCAGCTACTACATAATTGCCAAGACCTTCAATACATGAAGGTACAGTCTGGAAAGAGAGAGAACAGTCTTGGAAAAATACCTCCTTAAATTAATACTGCTCTAATGAATCACTAGATGTTACATTTTAAGTGTGGCTTGTTTTGTTTTTTGTTTAACTGAGGGCATTTTCAGACCTGACGGTACCACGGGTGGCCACGCTTTGACCTGTGTGGTCACCCACAGTGCTGTCATGTCTGGGCTGGCCCACCAGATGTTTCCTGGAGCCAGGGTTTCCCTGTGGCGGGTTTTAGCCCAGGCTGTAATTAACTTGGGCCCATTGCTGAGCCACAGCTTGGACAAAGTACTGCCATGGCCCGGGGAAGCCATCTCGAAACTGGAGTAAAATGGGCCGTGACATGCGATGTCCTGCTCTACAGGGCCCAGAGCTGTTACGGGTGGGCGCGGCAGCCTCGTAGTCTGCTGCGGCCACTCATCACAAAGGAGGGTGGGCTGTACCCAGCAGTACCAGGGACGAGGCCGCATGGACCCACAGCTACACGTTGCCTCGCCCACACCCTCCTGGCCCGCACCCCAACACATCTGTTCAGTGACTGGGCCATATCCTGCCTGGGTCGAGAGGGCAGGATCAAAGCATGATGGCACACCGTGCTATCACATTTGAAAATACCCAGAGTTATTAATTAAATTCAAACTGTATGACTAAATTCTGGCCCCAATTATATCTGTACAACCCATTGTTATTTGAAAACATTGAGGATTCCTATTGGGCAAAATATAGCACAGAAGGTTTTCTAATAATGTTAATAATGCATAAGCAAAAAACCAAAACACTGCTTGACTTTCAGATCATAGCTGGAGTTTCTAGGATTGTAGCTAGTAAAACAAAAATAGTTTTACTGGAACATCTAGCAACTTTGATAGGAACCTAGCAGTTGCCATACTGGATCATCTTGTCCAGGACTCTCTTTCCAACAGTAGTCAGCACCCATTGGCCGTTTTTACACAGATCTGGGAGTGGGGTGGGGTCAGCGCAGCGGGTGTAGGTGGGGGTGTGCCTGCTTACAAGGACACCTACCTACACCTACCGACACCCATCTCCACCCACAGAGCTTCCTCTGTTCTGTTGGAGGGCTCTGTGGGTGGAAATGGGTGTGGGTCGGTGTGTGACGGGTGTTGGTGGGTTAGGCGGGAGCACACACGCACAAACAACCGCTGCCCGTGGCGTTTACATGGGTGTGCACCCATCGCACACCCATCCCCCCACCTACCGGCGGTCATTTACTCAGACTGCCCCCCCTGCTCGAACACTGAGGGGGGGGTTGTCCGTGTAAAAACGGCCATTGTTTATTTATGACTATGGGTGTTTTAAAACTAAATGCATCCACGCATGGCCCCCCCACCAACCACACATCCAATTGCTCATGTGAAGATGGTGCATGGGGGAGCACGCTCCTGTGAATCATGCCGCAGCCACTCATGGTCATGCACATAGCATCACCAAAAAATCTGAAGTGCTCCGTTCAGGGCTAACCACATGTGCGGAGGCTGCCTCTGTGGCTGGGGTAACCCTGCTGGGAGCCACCCATGTGCAGCGCTCCCCACTCCAGTTACGTGTGTAGATGCCCCACAACCGTGCCACTCAGTGGCCACAAACACACACACACCCCATCCACCTTGCTCATTTAAAAACACCATAAATGGTGGGGTGGGACTCCTGATAGGGTCAAGCCATTTAGGGGAGATCTGGGGCCACCCAGGCCTCCACCGGGACGGACTGCAGAGGCCGCTCCAGAGCATGGAGAGCATAAAAACAGATGTGACTTTGGCCCGCTGTGGCTGGGATCTCCCGGCACGTGTAAATATGAGATTGCCCTGGGAAGTCTTGGTGGCTAACTCAGGCTGTGACCTTGGCAAATCTCTGAGGGCACACTGTGGGCCATCCAAGTGGGCCACAGTGGGCTAGCACGTCTGTTCTGGCATGGCATACCCGCCATGGCTGTCTGTGGGCCACCAGAGCAGGGTGCAGGCAGGGACGCCCGCCTACATGATTTTTGTGCTCCCGGCCCTACCCGGGCTGTGTGGGTGTCAGGATGTCTCCCAGGCCACAGGCACATCAGTGTTTGGTGCCCCACCTGGTACGTGTTGCCAGCAATTTTCCGCCCCAGGGAGTAGTCCCACCAGCTGCACATCTGGTTTTACCCATACTTTACATATTTTTGTGCCACCTGGGATTGTAGAATTATTTTTAAATCTCATGATGGAGAGGGCGTTCTCGGTGGCCGCACCTAGGCTGTGGAACTCCATCTTGGTGGAGGCCCGGGTGGCCCCGGATCTCCCCTCCTTCCATCGTATCTGTAAAACCTAATTGTTCCGCCTGGCTTTTGGCAAGGGAGATGGGTGTAGTGTGGGATGGGGTTGGGAGGTGGTTTGGTTTTGTGCCTTCCCTTTTTATTGTATTTTATGGTTTTATTGATTGTATATGTTTTAACATTGTAAGCCACCCCGGGCTGCTTGGAGCAGTAGGGGCAGGGTATTAAATGATTTTATAAATAAACATAAATAAAATAAATATATAAAATATCAGTCAGGAACGTGACCCCATTCCTGAAGCCCCACAGCAACACCTGCTGTTCCTGCAAGGACTGCCAGCGAGAGTATGTGAGTTGTGGGTCTCAGATGCAGGTGAGGTGGGTCTCAAGATGGGTTTGGGGGCCCCCCAAGCTGCGCCAGCCTTCCACTGCAGGGTTGCTTTTCGCAGATGTACAGGGGTAACGGTGTGACTGGAGTGGCGTGTGCCCCTTCCGCTGTCCCTTACCCTCCCCATCATGAATGTACCACCCAGCAGCACATGTGCTGCAATGGCACCTGGGTTCCTTGACCTGGGTGCATGACTAACTCAGGCGCAGACCTGGCCTCCCAGGAATGCCCAACAGTGGAGGTTACCCGCCTGCCTTCATCTGGCCAGCCAACCCAGGTTTAGCTGGGCCCAGGCAGGCCACCTACAAGCCACTGTGGGTGTTCTCCAGGCTGAGCCCCTGCCACTAAAAAGAGACTGCTGGAATAGATGTCCCCAGTGGTGAGCATCAAAACCACTCTACATGGGAGAGGATTTGGAGGGGGAAATATGTTGATGTGTTCACCCTCCTCTTTAGCAATCCCATTCCTGCCTACCCCAAGCGGGGTGACAAAAAAGAACATGAGTGCTTTTGTTAAGATTTAAAGAATTAGCTCTCTTTGGATCGGGGGACCCACACACCCTGGTCTGCACATATGAGAGATTCACATAGAAGGGATCTTAGTCACCCCCACACCACAAATTAGACGTTTTTAATTGGGTACAACACTGTTTTATTATCCTGCTCACACAATCAGGTACAGCATGAACCCAATGCAACAGTTCTTAGATAGATCCTAGCCTGGCCTGCCTAGCATATAAAATATGTTTCTTACGTGTCCTGCAGATCACAGTGGCGAGCGTTGGTTTGGAGAGGTTGATACAGGTGGGGGCCCGGGGGTCCGTACCCGGGAAAGGTGCCCCTTGTTGTGTTGCAGAACTCCCTATGGAGGAGCTCCAGAAAGGGTCAACAGCCCACGGACACCAAGTTAGATGCCAAGCGCTGAGACAAGGACCTGGAGTATTGCTTGGCTTTTTATACTGTTCTGGGTGGGGACATGTTGTCAAAATACTGAGTGCAGGGTTCGACTGACCTTTCAGGCAGGAGGTGTATCAGCATATTTGGGAACAAAGCCTTTTGTAATCTTTTGATGGTTTGGGGCTTACCCAGTTGATATGCTTATTTATTTTCCCCCAATCTATTTCCAGAGCATTCAGACCCCAACCCTCCAGTCCGGGCCAAACCTTCTGTAATTTAGATTGGGGTATTACTCATGCCCCTCCTGGCATCTCCAAGGCTACTTTTCTCGTTGACACCCAGTCACTCTGCATCAAAGTACTAAAAAGGCCCCTTTGTCTGGTTAGGTGTTGCCGCCTATCTCCTGTTTTGCAGTACTTATAGCTTTGTTTATAGCAACATTCCTTTCTCCTCTCCTTTGTGCATGGCTCTCAACTTCGTATCACTGTGACCTGAGGATTTTGGTTTGAGGTTTAGCTGGCTAGTAGGTTCTTTAGCTTGTACCCATCATGCTCTATAATATGAACCAGTGTTTTTCCCACTTGGGCTAACATATATTCAATACTATTTATATTTAATCTACTAATGCTACAAACAGGTGTTATATAGTTACTAAAGTCATCTAAATGCAGGTTTACAATCATGTGATATGGGGAGAATACAATCAGAATGCAGCACAAGTCAGTGTACACAGTTACGAAGATAAAAACAGGTTTACATGGCCAGGTGAGATTACAATAAAAATGCAACACTTTCACCGCCTCAAAGATGATTACAACTGGGTAAATTGGACTGTCGCTTTCCAGGGTGGGATGCTACAAGCTCACCCCAGCAAGGCTACAGAGTTCATTAAATACGCTGACATTATTTGGCAGGTTTACGTCTCAGGTTTTGCTGGGACCTGACTTAGATACGATGGGGCTTTTTATCATCGGGTAGCAATCTCTCCTGGAATCCGCTGGGATCAGCCCGCACAGGAAATGTGGTGGGAGTGTGTCACCAGTACATCAAATGTTCATTGATCACACAGCAGGCATGTGTTAACAAAAGGCAATGTAGATGGGGTGTGTGTGTGTGTGCTGGTCAGAGTACGTCCGAGGGATGTAGGCAGCAGCAGACCCAATTTGCCGTGTTGGGATTTTAATGATGGCTAGTGCTTCCGCTCTTCCTGCAAGTTTCAGCATGCATGCAGTACGGGGGTGGGCACCCAGTGTGCAACTGTAATAGATTTCACCAGAATAGCAGTGCAAACAGGTCCCACCCAGGTAATCGGGGTAAAGGAGTTTTCAGTTTTGGTGGGGGCAGTCCCTGAAAGGGCGCCAACCCCAGTTCAGACTGAAGAATTAGCTGTGGTGGACCACCCTGACTGCAAGTCAGTCGATTATGTGATTAGCGGGTTCACTGTGGGTCTCTGCATACCTGCCCCAGGGATCACAGCACATGGACGGGTAGGCAATCTGATCAGTGAGGGGCTTCAAGCATATGGTGACAGCCAAGCTCAAGAAGGAGGTATGAGAGGGCAGAGTGGCTGGCCCTTATGGCAGCCCTCCATGCCCTCACCTCCACATTTCTCCACTGGGGGTCATGCCAAAAAAGGCGCTGGGCAAGTTCCGGTTAATCCATCACCTGTCCTACCCTAGGGGCTCTTTAGTGAATGATGCAATTCCACCCAACTTGTGTTCCGTGTGCTACGCCTCTTTCAACTCTGTGGTTGAAATGGTTAGAAAATGTGGAGTGGGGGCCCAGCTAGCTAAGAGTGACATTAAATCCACCTTTAGACTTCTCCCTGTTCTCCACAAAGATTTCTTGCTCCTTGGCTTTGAATTTCAGGGGAGCTATTACTTTGACAAGACTATGCCTATGGGGTGTTCCATCTCTTGCACTGCCTTCAAAAAGTTCAGCTCCCTCCCGGAATTGGTGGTTAGGAAGTGGGCTAGGGTAGTGCAACTCACTATCTGGATGACTTTCTGTTCATCGGGCACTCCAGTACAGCTCAGTGTACGCACCTGCTGGATACTTTCCAGGAAGTCACCAGCGAACCTGGTGTTCCACTGGCCCCTGAAAAGATGGAGGGCCCTAGCACCTCATTGACCTATTTGAGGCATGTATTAGACACAGTTCATGCCTTGTCCCACCTGCCACAAGAAAAGCTTGCTTCCCTATGTGGGGCTATTAGCGGGTGTGTTTCAGCCACCAAGGTCACAGTCTGTCAACTTTATTCTCTATTGAGGAGCCTCAATTTTGCTTGCAGAGTGATGGCTCCCAGTTGGGCATTTATGTCTAGACTTTATGCCAGGGCTCCCGCCTCCCCCACCCACCCTGCTCAGCATCATGTGCAGGTGACAAGGGACATGAGAGAGGACATGGAAATCTGGGCCACCTTTCTGTGCAACTTCGATGGGGTGAGTTTCTGGCACCAGCAGCTACTCTTGGAGGCAAGCTGCAGGTACATTCTTTTTTTTTTTTTTTTAATTTTCTTTTATTTTAAATAACATTATAAACAAACTTACAAACATTTAACCGTGGTTACAAATATTAATTCCATTAGTTTTTTGTTGTTGTTGTTCAGGTAAGTATTTTAGTTATACATAGTAGTCAAATAGGTATGCTCTTTGATCTTCTGGCAGATTTGATTTTGTCATAAGACATACACAAGGGAACCATTTTGCTGCATAAGTTTCGTTTTTGTCCATTAAGTTCGCTGCTACCTTCTCCATGGTAAGGTGGTACCATAGTCTATTCATCCACTCTCCTACCGATAGTTCTTTAGTGTCTTTCCAATGCAAGGTGATGACCTTCTTTGCTGCCTGGAGGAAAACTGAGCAGGATTCCCGGTGTCTCTGCAGTGCCCCCGCTGTTGGAAACAGGCCCAACAGAGCCACCTTCGGTTTATAAGGTATTATAAGTTTGGTCATCTCCTCCATTTTTTCCCATCTCCACAGGGGTTGTATCCGATCACAATCCCACCAGCAGTGTCTTTGTGTTTCCCGCTCCCCGCATCCCCTCCAACATAGTCCTCTCCCCCCTCCCTCTTCCGTTTGCCTAAATTGTATTGGGGTCAAATAGAATCTAGTTACTAATTTAATTTGGCATTCTTTGATTTCTAATGAGTGAGCATTGTTATACATATAGTCAATTATCTCAACTTCTTTCTTTTCTGTAATTTCTATTCCTAATTCCTCTTTCCATTTTTGCATGTATCCGATCTGTTTAGGGTACCATATGTCCTTTAAGGTTTTATATATGTGTGATAGTCTTCCTTTTATGGTGGTATGTTCAAAAAGTATCTTCTCTATTATAGTGGGGTCTCTTGTGTATTGTTCCTTTTTACTTTTATTATTCAGCGCATGTTTAAGTTGCATGTATTCAAATGGGTTTATTCGTGTTTTTATTTTTTTCTCCATGTCTTCTTTACTGATTATTTCCTTGTCTTTTATTATGTGGCTAACTTTCTCTAATCCTTTCTCTTTTAACTTTTTCCTCAAGGTCTGAGCCTGCTGCTGCATTTGGAGACACAGTAAGTCTATAGTTGAGTATGGGAATTGATTTTGATTGATTTTATTTTTTTTAATTAGATTCTGCCAAGTCGTCCATGTACTCCATGCAACGGGGTGGTCCTGCCATATCTTTTTATTTGGGGTACCTTCATCCACTATTATATTTTTCAGTTTGTGTGGTGTCAGGGCGTGTTGTTCTATTTCTATCCATTTTATTTCTTTTGGTTGGTAATACCAACTATTTAGCGCTCCCAATACTGCAGCTCTATGATAAAGGCGCAGGTCCGGGAGGTTTATGCCTCCTTTTTCCTTGGGTCTCATTAGTGTTTGTTTATTTACTCTTGGTTTATTCCCTTTCCAAATTATTTCTTTCATTAATTTATCACATTCTGTAATAAATTGGTCTGGGAGTTGAATGGGTAATGCTAACATTTTGTACAGTATTTTAGGTAGCAATATCATTTTGAATAAATTTACTCTTCCCAGCCAAGAGCAGGGTAGATATTTCCAGTCTGTTACTTCTTTGCTTAGTTGTTGAGGGAGGTTTAAAAAATTTCTTTGTAAATCTGGTTTAATTGTTTTGGTAACTTTACTCCCAAATATTGTACTGCCTTCTCTTCCTCAGGATAGGGAAGGATTGCTTTAATGTCCTGTCTTTGTTGTTCAGTTCTTCCATAAATCAATGCGTATGATTTCCATTCATTAATTTTATACCCTGAGATGTTTCCAAATTCCTGTATCAATTTTAACAGGGGCGGAGTGGAAGCCACCGGGTCTCCTATGAATAGTACTGTGTCATCTGTGAACATTGTTATCTTATGCTCTGTTTTATTAATTTGTATCCCTTTAATTTCTGCCTCTTGCCTGATTGCAATTGCTAGGACTTCCAGTGTCATATTGAACAGAAGGGGTGACAGGGGGCATCCCTGTCTAGTTCCTCTAGCTAACTGGAATGGTTGTGAGTGTCCATTATTTAATTTATTATGAGTTTTTGAGTTTGGCTCCTTATAAATTGCTTTGACCCAATTGAGAAAGGCCCCTCCAAAGCCCATTCTGCTCATTATGTGTTCCAGGCATCTTATCTCTGTCCTATCAAAGACCTTCTCCACATCTAACATGATGATCGCAGCTTTCTCCTGTGTTTTGTGGAGGTGGTACATTATATTAGTTACTCTGCGAATGTTATCTGGCCCCGTCTCATGGGTATAAATCCTACCTTGTCTGGGGCAATCAGTTCTCCTATAATTGCTGCTAGCCTGTTTTCCAGTGCCTTTGAGAAAATTTTAAAATCTACATTTAATAATGATATGGTCCTATAGTTTTCGCATTTGTCACTCGGTCTACCTGGTTTAGAAATCAGGGTGATATTTGCTTCATAAAATGATTGGGGTAATTTTCCTGTCTTTAAAATGTCATTGTATGTGCTTACTAAGTGTGGGCTCACTAATGCTGTTGTTTTCTTGTAAAACTCTGCTGGCAGGCCATCTGGTCCTGCTGCCTTATTATTTGCTAAGCTCTTGATTACATCTGCGATTTCTTTTATCTGGAGAGGACTATTCAAGTATTTAATTTGGTCTGTGTTTAATTTGGGTAATTTATATCTATTCAAAAATTCTGTTATCTTTTTAGGGTCTGGGTTTGATGAGGAGTACAGTGCCTGATAATATTTGAAGAATTCCTGCTGGATTTCCTCATCCTTAAATATCCTGGTTTCATCTGTTACCTGGAGCGAGACTATTTGTGACCTTCTGTTTCGTCTTTTGACTAGTCTTGCCGGTTGGGTTTGTTCTAAAAAAAATTTGTTTTTCAACCAGCCCCTGGACAACTGCCAGTTGCTGTTTTGTGTGGTTTTTGGCCTGTCTACCCATTGTATTTCTGTGACTGAGTTATGGTCTGATATAACGTTAGTCTTAATAGTACAGGTTCTACATTTTTGTATCTCTGTTTTACACATGAAAGCATAATCAATTCTAGTATAGGTGTTATGTGCTGGTGAATAGAAGGTGTAATCCCTTTCTGATTGGTTTATATGTCTCCACACATCTATTAAATCATTTACTTTCAATAAGCTTTCTAAGTTAAGTTGCCACTTCCCAGGGGGTTTATTTTTAGAGTGGTCTTTTTCTGACCAACTCGCATTCAGATCTCCCTGCATTATTAATATGCCATTCCGGTATTTTTCAATCAGAGGTAATATCCCTCTGATGAATTCATATGTGCCCTCATTTGGTGCATATATGTTGACCATTGTTCTGACTTTGCCTTCTAATTCCCCAACTAAAATGAACATTCTACGTTGTTCCTCTTTATACATTTTTTCCAAGTTAAATGTTCTATTTGCCCTTATCCCAATTAAACCCCCCGTCTTTTTCTTCTGCTGATTACAAGCATGGTATATTTCCCCAAAATATTTATTTTTTAATCTCATACTGTCCTTTTCTCTAAAGTGTGTCTCCTGTAGGAAACACACATCTACCCCTATTTCTTTGATCTCTTGCACTATTCTTTTTCGCCTTATGACTTCGTTCAGTCCCTTTACATTAAGGGACATCATTTTAATAGCTTCTGCCATGTTTGTCTATTTTTTCTCTGTGAGCACCCTTTTTTCCCTTCCTGTTGCCTTCCCAGGCATCCCTGAACCATCCCTTTATTAAACCAACTATGTACATTATAAACCAAAATAACAATAAAAATAACCTTCTTCTTTAGGGGAACTGAGTCACTATATTTTCTCCATTTGAGGCTCATTGCCTATGTATCTTCTCAGCGCCCCCCCCCCCCCCCCCGCCTTTTCCTGGACTATTTTGCCCTTCCAATGCTGTCTAATACCATTACAAATCAACCTCACATTTGCAACTTTAAACTTAAACCTTATATTTATACCTACCCTTCTGATTCGAGTCACATAGGTGTATTCTTAAAACATTTAAGAACATTCTGATTAACATTTACATTTCTTCGCCTAGGACCTTTTAACTTCTATCTTTTTGTAGTTCCTCGCTGAGGACTGTGTCTCAGGTGTTGTCTTCCTGCTCTCGCCCTTGTTTATGCAGGAATCCCTCTAAGTCATTAGGTTCCAGAAATATCTTTCTTTTTCCATTCCAGAGGATGGTCATCCTTGCTGGGAACCATAGTTGAGGTTTTAAGTCTTTTTGGTTTAGCTCTGTAAAGTATTTAGCCCATTTCCACCTTTTGTTCATCATCTCCCCTGCATAGTCTGGGGAAAATGTAATTTTTCGTCCTTGATATTCCAAGGATTTATTGCCACTCGCCAGTCTCAGGATTTTTTCCTTTTGCTGATATTCCAAAAACTTCATAATTATGGCTCTTGGGGGTTCCTCTTCATTGGGCTTAGGCCAGTTAGCCCGATGGGCTTTCTATTTTTGGATTGTGTACACTGGGCTCCCCTGGGAACGTGGTTTCCAAAACTTTCCATATAAATTGTATTGTGTCTCTCCCTTCCCAGTTTTCAGGGATGCCCACTAATCTTAAATTAGACCTCCTGGCCCTGTTTTCTTGATCCTCGCACCTGGTTTCTAATATTTTTATTAGGTCCATCATTTTAGTATGCTGGTCCTAGCCATTTAGTGTGTTATCCTCCAGTGCTGAGATTCTAGTCTCAGCAGTGCTTACTCTCTTGGCCAGGGCTTCTGCTTTTTTTATTTTGCAAATCAAGCTTGTTGAAGTTTAATTATTTCAGCCATCTGGCTTTCTCTTGCTGCCTCCGCAGCTGCCATTCCTGCTTTTATTTCTGTGAGGATTGTGAATGTCCTGTCCTCCCTCTCTGATCCTGTGCCCCTGCTTTCCGCTCAGGTCTCTTCCTCTAAGGGAGTTATTGTGGGTGCCATTTTGGCTCCGCTTTCTGCTCATTGGGGGAGGGGGACCCATTTTTGGCTGGAAAAGTTTCTCCATTGCGCCTGCCCCAGACTTAATTTCCTGGGACCCCTTTGATTTCCCCATGCTCCCCTACCTGTTTTGAGGGTCTGTTGTAGTTTTTTATTTCTTTTTTGAGGCTTTTTTGCGGCGTGAGGAGAGGAGCCTTGGGAAGCGCGACTACCCTGTTTCGCGCATGCGCAGTTCCCCTGCAGGTACATTCTGATGCGGCGGGTGGTTTGGGCTTTGGGGTTTTCTTCAGGGTCAAATGGTGCATTCCCTAATGGCCTTCCAAGTGGGAGAGGGATGGGGTCACCAAGGGCCTGACATTCTTGGAGTTATTCCCTATTCTGGCTGTATGTCTTTGGCACAAGTTCTTCTCCAGTTGCACGGTTCTTTTTTGGTGTGACAATATGGCCGTGGTACATGTGATTAACTCATTGTCATCCAAATCACCATGTGTGATGGGGCTGGTTAGGACACTTGTCTTCTGTGTTTACAGAATAATATTCTCTTTGTGTCCAAGAATGTATCTGATATTAACAATGGCATAGCCGATGCCCTTTCTCATTTCCAGGTAGACCACTTACATCAGCTGGCTCCAGATGCGAACAAGACTCTGGAGTCCCTCCTAGCGAATCTGTGGAACCTTGGGTCCCAGAGCTATTCCACACTGTCCCTTGGCCCCCAGGACCAGGACATGCACCTTCTGCAAGTTCCAGGAGTTCAAAACTAATCATGGTTGTCCATGAGTTTCCCAATACTGGAGCCACATTTGCTTCAGTCTGTCCTCAAGCAAAAGGGAAGGGGCTTTGCCCCCGGTTCAGTGGCATGAAAAACAGCAGCCTTAAAATTCATATTGGAGTTTGTGGGGTATCCCCCCTCCCCCCAGACTGCAGTCCCCTGCTGAAATGGGTTCTGGAGAGATGATCCCGTGAGGCAAGTCTACGCTCAGATGGCAGGGCCCTGATCACGCCCCAACTTCTTGGCAGGCTTGTGGAAGTCTTGCCGAGGGTGTGTAAAGATGGTGGGGAGGTTTCTCTTTTTGCAGCGGCTTTCCAGATTGCTTTCTTCAGTGCCTTTCTGTGAGGGTGGTAGGAAATTGGGGAGAGGGACCAGGGGGTAAACTGGGCCTCATGCTCATCAGACACTTGAAACAGCACAGTTAGGCTAGGAAACAAACCCTCAGGATCTTAGATGGCTTCTAGGATACAAATGTATAATCCACAGCCTAGATCATCATCGGGTATCTGGAGTGAACGCCCACCGGTTGCTGTCAGGTTTACCACGCGTTCCAGGGGAGTGGAAGGGGAGGAAAGTGCTGGGGGTGAGGGTGGAACACCAATGCCGAAACCCAGGAAGGGAAGAGGTGAGGATAGGGCACACGTACACAAGTCCACAGGGCCCAAGGAAGTGAGACACAAACAATAATAGGATCCACACTTACCAGATTGGAGGAAGGGCACTAACCACAGTCTCTCACCAGACAGGACAGGCACTCTCCACAGCCTCTCATGACAGGCTCTCTCCACGCACTCAGTCCACACGGTTTGGGAGCGAAGAACAGGCACAAGCACAGCAGGAAGGGGGGCGGTATCACGGGGTCAAACTCCGATTACCAGCAATGCTATGATGCTGGTGGAAGGCTTTTATTTGCTTCCTGGAGGTGGAGCTGCAGGCGCAGTGAACACTGCGGTCCCGGAAGCGAGGCTGGGGGTGTGGCCTCTGTTCCCTGCAGCTGCAATTGCAAGGACATGCCTCCTGGCGCAGTGTGAGGCTGAGGGGGCGTGTCTCTGCCGCTGCGTCAGCGGCGCTCTCCTGTTGCGGCGCTCCTGGCCTACCCCGAGCTGACAGCTCCCCCGCTGCCACAGGCGAGACCACGGTGAGTCAGGGAGGAGCCCAGGCACCTGAGGGGGTGTAAGAATCCCTGGGTCTGTGCCACGTGCACCCCCCGAATCCCCCACCGTACTCTGACACTTTTGTGCCCAACTCTAAAGGAGACAATTCTGGTAGGGCTTTAGCAATAAGTGATGTGCACTGCTCCAGGGAGCACCTTGACATTTGCCTCCGAGCTGCTAAGAATGATCAGAAGGTTCATGGGTTACCCTGCACAGTGGCAGCTCCCACCTCTTATGCCCCGTATGGGCAATGCAGAATTATTTATGGTGTCACCCTGTGCTGCCGGGCATGCTTTTCAGGCATGCGGGTGGGTCGTTCCTCACCAGTTTTCAGCAATCTTAAAAAGATGCCTGCAGTCCCTGGCCATCCCTTCTGGCAGCTGCAGTTCCCATTCTTTTTGTATTGGTGCTGCCAGCTGTGCTGCTGCTGGTTTTAGTCCAGCCCAGATCAGGTCAATTGGTCGTTGGAGGTCTGATGCTTTCTGCACCTATGTCTGTGACCCCACTGGGTGTTTGCTTTGGTACTGATCTCTGTGTGCATATTCTTTTTTAATTTATTTTATTTATTTATTTATTTATTTATTTATAGCTTTTATTGATTAGTAATGTATAACAAATACAGAACTATGGACAGTTTACAAACATTGATAGACCTGCATCACCACCCTTTTTTGGTCAATATTACCATAGCATTTTTCAACTGTTGTAAGTGTATAACCATTTGTCCATGGCTTAATTTTAACAGCTAGGGTACAACTCTACTCTGTATTTTTTTCTAGTGAAGGCTTAGAACTGATAATCAAAAAGAGTCTGATGGTCCTCTTTATTCATCTTTGATCCCTCAAGTGCGGTTATGATTGGGGTCCAAATATCTTTGAAAGTTGGGAGATTGTTCTATAGACCTGCATGGAGTTTCTCCATGGTGAACATAAGCCAGTTCCTGTTTGTCCATTCATCGTAAGAAAGCTCCTCATCGGATCTCCAGTGTCTGGCTATGATGTTTAATACTGCTAAGAATAAAACTGTACAAGATTCTGGACACATCTGCATGTTTTTGTTTCTGGGTACAAGCCTAGTAGAGCTATCTCTGTTTATAGGGAATCACAAAACCCGTCACTGTATTTGCTATTTGCCACATCTTCACCCATAATGCCTGTACTTTCCTGCAGTCCCACCAACAGTGTCTATAGCCTCCCTCCTCACCACATCCTTTCCAGCAGAAGTCTTTCCCTTTGGGGTCACAATGTTTCAGTTTTGCGGACGTTAAGTAGTATTTGGTGATTAGTTTAATTTGGGTTTCTTTAACCTCCAAGGAGGATGCACACCTACTCATATGGTGCCATAACCTTTTTGATTCTGTTTCCCCTATTTGTATTGTCAGTTCCTTTCCCCATTTTTCTAAGTAGGAATTAGATTTTACATATAGCAAGTTTTTAAATTCCTTATATATCCTGCCCATGCTCCCAGCTGTCTTACTATGCTTGAAAAGATTTTTTTCTAGTTTGTACAGATCTCTACTGTAGTCTTCCCTATTTTGTGGGCTGGTGCATATGTTCCTCAATTGCAAGTACTGAAATAGGTCTACTTTCCCTTGTACTATATCCTCCATCTTTTGGGGGGACGCAAATCTTCCTATTGAGAATAATTGTTGCATTCTTACTATTCCTTTTTCCCGCAGGGCATCTCTCAGACCGGAGGCTAACTTTTGCTCTACAGCTTGCTTAGTGTCTATTGGTGTGTAGGGCAATACTCCTTTCTTTGTTCTCATCTGTCTTTGGGTTTTCTGCCAATAATTCAGGAGCGTACCAGCAAATGGGTGTTCTTTTTTATACTCTTTATGGATACCGACTTGGTCTAGTATTAGGTCTTTCAGGGATGACCTTTGAAAAATTTCTTTTCCTATGCTTACCCATTAAGGTGAGTTATGCTCATGATACCATTCTGGGAGGGCACTCATAGTATCACCATGTGATAAACTGAACTCTAAGGTCAGGAAAATTAATTCCTCCTTTATCAGGTGTTTTCATTAGTGTCATTTTCTTTATTCTAGACTTTTTCCCACTCCAGAGAATGTCCTGCAAAAGCGCATAACTTTCTTTGAAGAAAGAGGTAGGGAGTTGTATTGGATGGGTCATAAATCTATACAGAAGTTTGGGTAGTATTATAATTGTACATAGGTTGATTTTGCCCATCCAGGATACCATTAGTTTTTTCCAAGGCTTTATCTCATCTCTTAATTTTTTTTAGGAGTGATGAGTAGTTGGCCATGTAAAGGTCTTTTAAATTCTTGGTAATAGTGACTCCCATTGTGTGCATATTTAACATCATTTTTCCTTCTTAACATCCTAGTAACTCGCCCCCAGGGCAACTGGCCCAGGAGGACCATATGGATTCTGGGACATAGCATTGTTCACTGGATCGCCAAGAGGGCTGGGTGTTCATACTGGGGAACACAACTTGGCTTGAGCGAATTCTGTAACATCAGTTGGAAGGGTCTGTTGTGGGAGTAGCACTTGCCTATGCTGGAGGCGACTCGATCTTCTGAACCCAAGTGTGATTGTCATACATCTCGGAGAAAACAACCTTCTGTGATCCAAGAGGTTGGAGCTAATCCTGATGGTTAAGCATGACCTGCTGGCAGTCAAGCAGATGTTCCAGGGACCTTGTTCCTCTGGACCAACATGCTCCCCTGGTGAGTTTGGAACAATGCCCTTTGGTTTGGGAAGGTGGACAGTGCAAGGAGAAAAGCCAACAGAGAGAGTGCAGTCTGGATGGCAGCTAACGGTGGGGCCTGCATTACCCATCATCAGATTCGTCACGACCAACCAGAACTTAATTGGGTCGATGATGTCCATCTGTCTGACCTGAGAATTGATGTGTACTTGCAAGACTTGAAGGCTGAAGTGACTAGGGTGTTATGCTAGTGGGGGTGTGGGCGGATCCAACCAAGCACAGCTGGTGGTTCTTGTGGTGGGGGTTCAGTCCAGAGTTAGGGGTTTAGTGTTAGCATAACAGTGGGTTAAAGGGGCAGGGCATTTCAATTTAGTGCGACTGAAAGCCTGCCCTCATCCTGGGGAGTTAGGGGAAGGGGGGGCGGTATCATAAATCTTAATCTGGTCAGGTGTGGGTCAGCAAGAATGGTGTCCCCCCCATCTTTGCTTAGCAGGTTTCTTCAGGCAGCCACCCCCAGCCCCCCTTACCCAAGATGGGTGTCGGGCTGGAAGGGGGGGGGCTTGTGAAAGGGGAGAAGTGGGAGACTTAGGTTAGGAATGAGCCCGGCATATGGGGGGTGGTACCTGACTAGGTAACAGGCCACCCTCCTAACCTGGCTGTGGACACATTTGACCGGATCCATTGGGGGTGGGGGGAGGATGCCCCCCCTCACATCACATGGTTTGTTTTTGGTTAATAAAAAGAGCGGCCTACTTAATCCCATTCCTTGTCTCCCTGTCTTCTTCTGTGGTTTGGCGACAATAATGCCTCTTGCTTTGAAGGAGGATTTGGCACACCTTAAGCCTAGCATTTCACTTTGGAATGAAACTTGAGCATGCACATCTCCACTGTGAATCAGGTAAATGAGTATTGTGCCCTTGGGCTCTGAAGGTTTTACAGAATTTGGGCAAACCAGGGAAGCATTGGGAATCCTGCCTTATACTCAAGATTTCTGATGTGTTTTTGTTGCTGTTTATTAATGATTAAGCAGAATATAACTCTCCTGAAAGAGGGATTTAAGTTGTATTTTTAAAGATTCAGTGGGTTACTTGGTGGGACCACTGGGGTCTGACAATAGGCAACTCAAGGAAAGTTGTCCTGTTCACAAGCTTATACTTACACAAAAAACACAACCCCTTCAGTTTAAGGGGGGAGTTAAGGCACACAGTAGCAAACCTAAGCTCCAAAAAGCATGGAAAGTACAAGTTAAGACTTAAATAACTAGGGGTTATTTAGGACAGTGGGAAGGAATAAATGTTATGTGTGTCTAGTCCATTCTATTTGTTTGTGGCATGGGAGGCCTAGTAAACACCTTGTTTGTTGTTATATTTCTGTATGAGATTAGGATAGTAAATTAATGATTAATTATTATTATTATTAGTCATCGTTTAGGATTTATAGTCCACTCTTCTCCTGAAGGGCTCAGAGCAGTTATAACAGAAAAAAGTCAAAGAAATACAGAAAAAACAATTAAACAATACACTAAGTTAACCAAAACAAAAATTAGTCTTCTCTTCCACCCTCTCATAGAAAACCCTTCCCCCAAACCCGCCCTCTCACAAAGGGGTTAGCACATAACCCATTTGTTTTCACTGCCTTGAGGTTCTTGGTGGCCAGCTGGCATGGTTTGGGGTTTGTGTTTGTTTAGTGGAAACATCTACTTCCAGGATATTTCCTATCAGCCAGTGAAAATGGGGGATTCCCTGCCTAGGGACTCAACATCATATTTGCAGGTACAGAACACAAGAAAGTCACCCCAAGGAGTTCCTTTGGATAAGGAGCACCTGTCACATGAAATGCTTTCCTACAGTGGGCCTAGGGTCACTCCCAGGCTCAGGGGGCACTCCCCGGACTGGGGGCGGTGTGTTACTTGAGTCTGGCTCAGGGATGGGCAGAGGAGCACTCCCCTCCACCCAGTCCCAAGCCTGAGCGACCATTTGGATTCCGAATCGGATAACTTACCTGATCTGCTGCCGTCACCACCTCTGGCCTTGGCCCCATGCTGGACTCCGAGCTTCAGGCAGGGCAGGCACCACAGCAGCAGATTAAATCTGCCGCCACGCTGCCCACTGCCACCGGAAGTTCTGCTCCCCCCCCCCTCCGCTGCCTGTCACAGTCTCAGCCAGGGAAAATGAGGGAGAGAGAGGCAGAGGTCCCAACTCTCCCTCATTTCCTCTGGTCGAAACAGCCAGGCAACAGAGGGGGCCAGCGGCATGAGGGAGAGGCGGGGCATCTGCCTGCTTCTCCCTCACTTCCGGCGGAAGTGAGGGAAGGAATAGAGGTCCGCCTCTCCCTCTCTCCGTGGGTGCCCCCCCCACCTGTTAGTCTCTTGGCCAAGGGAAATGAGGGAGAGGCGGGGCCTCTGTCTCTCTCTCCCTCATTTCCCCTGGCTAAGGCCTGAGTGTGTGACAGGCAGCAGAGGGGTGGGGCATGGGGTGTGGGAGAGGTGGGGCCTCTGCTGCTCCCTCACTCCTGCTGCCCCCCCACCTGACCCAATTTTTATTTTTTTAAATCAAACCCAAACCTACCCACGCCCCCAACCCCAGCGCGGGACCTTGGGTGGCCGCCCCTAGCTGTCCTGTGATAAGGCCAGCCCTGATGGGCTGCATCGTGTAATGTCCTTACTCCTTACCTCTATATGGCCTGGGCCCCACTTGCCTGTGGGGCTGCCTTATCCCTCGTGTCCTGCATCAGCCCCTGCAGTCTGCCAGGGGTGTCCTCTTAGACGTCCCCTGGGTATCCCAGGTGGTGATGGCTGAGAGGGTGCTCTTGGTGTCTGCACTGAGGCTTTAGATCTCTCTCCTGGTGAAGATTTGTCGTTCTCTGGATTTCCACTCCTTCCGTAGACAGTGGTCCAAAACTTATAAAAGTGAGTAACACAACCCTTAACTAGATTTTGGTTAAGCATATCAATGTTTTCCCCTTGTCCATGTTCATATGCTGCTGTAGCATTTCCCATATAGTGTTCCAAACAGCATAAAAGGCTTCAAGTTCTTGATGTATTTCAGCATGGATATGTTCCATGGTTAGTGTAAACCAGATGCGTTTAAACCATTTTTTTTAAGGAGGGTTGTTTCTTTAATTTCCAGTTGCAAACTATTGTATAGATAGCTGCCATCATTAATTGCTGGCATGCCTGTCTACATTCCTTGATGACCTGAATCTCAGGGAATACCCCCAATAGAGCAAACATAGGTTGAACCGGAATGTCACTTTGGGCAATAACCCTGCCAAAACTTATTTATATATGGACAAGTCCACCAACAGTGATGTTATGTTTTATATTGTAAGTAAGTAATAGTTTATTGTATCAGCCATAGGTTATTACAAAAATAAACAATAAATGCACAACATAGCATAAAAACTCCGGCACAAAGTCAAATCCCAAAGAGTATTTACAATAAAACAACAACCCACTAAACAGTCTTCAAAAGATTTAAACATAGTATAATTTCAAGTAAATCCAGTTAATACCCCTTTTAGCTAACAAACGTAATTCAATTTAAGATTAAATGCACCATAAACGTTTTTAACATGTACAAGTCTTTAATTGTACTTCAGGGTAGATATCCTTCTTTCCTTCACTAAGGTATACAAATATACTTATACAACTAATATCCGAGGGAAAATTATTAATCTAAAATGGGCCCAAGCTCTTTCATGGAGCTTGAGTGTGGGAAACTCTTGACCCCTGCATAGTTCAAACCTCTTCTTTTATGACACAGGCATATCCCTACCTTTCCAAGGGCGGAGAGGGAATAAAATTATAATATAAAATAAAATAAACTTCCCTCAATCATACAATTTACAAACAAGATTTCAGGGAGGGAGACAGTTGTTTCTTGTAGCGCAAAACATGGACACAGAATCTGTCCACCTTTCTCGAGGCATCTAGATCAGAAGCCCTCAAGGGCTTTAACAATAGTCTGTCTTGCAGTATATTAGCATATTTCTCAAGGAGGTCATCCAAAAAAAGTCTACGGGCACCGACGTATGAGGGGCAAGAAAATATTATATGTGCTCTATCTTCCACAGCCCGTGTGATACAGCTTTGGCAAAAACAAAGCTCACCTTACCTCCAGCATCTCAGAGGGAAACACATTTAGTTGTATTAGGGTAAAAGCCTGCCTAAGTTGCCAGTCTTCTCAAAGGGATACTTAGCTCTGATTACTGGGTGATAATTTAATCAGCAGGAAGTTAGGGGGGAGACCTTTTGGAATCCAATAGCAGCATCTTCAAGCTGACCTTCCTGATCTTTAATCCTCCTCATGACCAACAATGTAGCTGCTTTGAGCCCCAAGATAGACAGGGAAGTCCTTGAGAATCGCAACTTATTAACTTCTTTTCCCACCAATTGGGCCCATGGATTAAATGATTCTTTTCCCCAAGCTATTTTGAGCAAAGAATTTACATCCGGGGGAAAGACCACGGCCTTGAGCCAGAATTTTATCAGCTGCTACAGAGCTTACGACCTTATAGTAGCTAACATTGTTTCTGCCCTAACAAGGAACCATGGAGTCCCTTTGGGAACACCAAGTAGTGTTCTAAGAAAAATGTTGTGTTGACTCCATATTATTCAAAAAAGGTAAATCCCAAACAGCTACAGCATACAAAAACTGAGGCACTGCTTTGGCATGGAATAAACGCAATGCAGGGGCCACTAATCTCCCACCCCGGGAGAAAAAATGGCTCTGGATCACCTTAGAAGTTCTTCGCATAAGGTCCGTTACTGCAATATAATGCTGTCTCCAACTGGCTGAAGCTGTGAATAATACCCCTAAATACTTATACTTAGACACTTGCTCTACTACTTGGTTACCCATAAACCAACAATGATTCTTTTTACTCTTGGTTATCATCATCACCTTAGTCTTAGAGTAATTAACAAGTAAGTTCTCTTGTTGGCAAAAAAGGTTAAATTTCTCCATGCTCCTACAGATTCCAATTTGTGTGCGAGAAATCAAAACTGTATCGTCCGCATACATCATAATTCAAATTGATCTATCACCTAAGGGGGGGGGGGGAATGGAGTCCCTCTATGCACATGAAACTTACTACATCATTGAGATATAGATTAAAGAGAGCTGGTGCCAGTATGCACCCCTGTCTAACCCCACGAGACACATCAATCTCACCTGTAAGTTGTTGTGAGACATTATATTTGATCTGGAGCGTATTATTAAAATAGAGTTTAATCATCAGAAACAACAGCCTGGAGTCTATTGAAGATCTACTTAGCTTAAACTACAACCTCTCCCTATCTATTGAGTCAAATGCTGAAGAAAGATCGATGAAACACAAAAAGAGAGAAGGGCTGCCAGGTCCCTGTGCATATTTCGATATTAATTGGTGCAATATAAAAATATGGTTCACTGTTGATTGTGCCTCCTGGAACCCCTCCTGTTCTGGTTCTAAGATTTCCTCAGCCTTTTGCCAGTGATGTAATTTATTTAGCAGAAACTTAGCAAAATGTTTCCCAATTACGCTTAGAAGACTGATTGGCCTATAGTTTGTTGGTAATTTTGGATCTCCTTTTTTAAAAATTGGAATTGCTATACTTTTAAGCCAACCCTTGGGGACACACCCTGTCTGGTTAATATAAGAAAACATTGGGACCAGAAACTCAGTCCACCAATCTGGATGACCTTTTAGCATATCTGCCGTAACGTAGTCCTCCCTGGGAGCTTTCCCTCCTTTCAGTTGGGAAATTAATTCCTTAATCTCCAAGGGGGTGACTGGAGGCCATTCTTGGAAACTGTTAGCAGGAAAAACAAATATTCCATTACCTGTGATATTATTAGCTAAGAAGAGGGATCTAAAATGCTGTTCCCATACTTCTGGAGGAAGCTCGAGGATGTGGTTTTCCCCCTTCCCGGTATAAATAGTCCCAAGAAGTCTCCAAAAGAGTCTGGCATCTTTATTAGTTGTTGCCTGTAAGAGCTGAGACCATGTTTCCTTTTGGTGGGCCATCTTCCTTGTCTTCAATAGAGTCCTATATTGCCTTCTAACTACTATGACTGCCTCCCTATTCTCCCTTGTGGGAAATGTTTTACGTACCCTCACTAACTTCCTCCATTCAGATCTTAGTAAACGGCAGTCCTTATTGAACTACCTAGGTCGAGATTCTCCTTTTAGTGGGATTTTTTTATTTTCAATAAGCAGAGGATAAAGTAATTCACTAAATCTCTCATAGATCTCTATAGGGCCAGCACCTTCTAACCCTATTTCATTAGCTAGATCCATTACCGGCTGAGACTCCACTAATGCTATAAAAGCATCATCCAGATTCTGTGTCCATTTCTTATATGTCCTGTACACACCCGTATCCAATATATTTACATTTTCCATTTTACCACCCTCAGCATACTCCAGTGGATCATCAAAAGAGAGTGTCAACAGGAGATGATCTGACATATAATTAGTAAGTACCTGGAGTTCATGCAAATCATGTAACAAAGTTGTAGAAGCAAATATGTAATCGATAACACTAGCACCCCAGCAGGAATAATGAGTAAAATTTTCCTTACGGTCTCCAGCAAGAAGGCCATTCAAAACCACCAGGTTCAGTTCGTCAAGAATATTTAATACCAGGGGGGCTCTTGGGCTAATAATTTCATCACAATATGTCCGAATTAGGAGAAGCAAAAGAGACATAAGAAACTTCAAGAAAAGCTTCTTTACTGGGATTACCCAGTAATATTTTTGCCTGAGGGAATTTCCTGGTGGCTGCCATAATATGTCTTTCAACTGTTGACCAAATATCAGAGCAATAGTAGCAGGAAGTAGATGGAGGGACATACAAGTTAACTAACAAAAGCTCAAAACCGCTTTTAAGGACACAATAGCATATCTCTAGGTAAGCCAAGAATGAGCTAACAAGCACAAAGTGTGTAGTTATTGAATTTTTCAGCAATATAGCCAGGCCACCACTCGATCTTCCTTTTGTATATATTGACATTGCATTTAAACAAATTGAGGTATAACCATAACAGCAAAAGTCTGTCTCCATCTAAGTTTCTTGTAACACAATAATATCAAAATCATCCAAAAACATAATGAAGTCCGGGTCAGATACCCATTGGGTCCATCCTGCAATATTCCAACTTAATAAATTCATCCGGGGACCCAAAGGCATTTGTCACTTTAATTCTTTCCATTCCTCTAGATGTACACTCCTATGCAGGTCCTCAGTCCTGCTCCTATACTGCCGGCAATATAATTCTTGCTGAGAATTATGATCAGCCTTCTCCAATCTAACAAAGTCTGAGTTCAATTTCCCCGGGGTGCCTATATTGGATCCATCCACCATTGGTCTGTAATCAGGAACGCCCAATGGTTTTATTTCCTGGAAAAATTCGGGCGGCAGTACTTGTATCTGGGTAATCTCGCTAGTAGGAGTGACACAAAGTTTTTTTTTTTTTTCCCCAATATATTTTTATTAATTAACTTCGTCATTTTTACACCATGTTACAGTGGTTCAAATGTGTTTTCTTTGCATTTGGACCTGTGTTACAGCTTTGGTCCGTGACTCTATTAAATCGGTGTAACTTTCTCTTATTTCTTAATATTACAATTTTCAAAAACCCTAATGTTTCATACTTTATACATTATTATAACATTTTTATTTTTTTTTATCTACCCTTTCCCTCCCCCTCTCCCCCCCCCCCCCTATTTGTGCTGGACATAAATTTTTACAAATACCGGTCAAACAATATTGTCTTGTCATTCTTTTGTAATTCAAAACCCTCAATTGCTTCTAGAATAGCTATCCATTTAGTTTCATAGGCTAACTTTTGCTTATTCATCTTCTCTTCCTTTTTCTCATCCGGATTGCCTGTCTGGTTCAAAAGGCTGATTTGTATTTTGTCCATTGTAAACAGATACCAGATCCTCGAAATCCATTCCTGGAATGGCAGAGGTCCCTGCGTTTTCCAGTGTCTAGTTATTATATTGAGTGCTGCCAAGCACAATGTTGACAGAGCATCCTGGTGTCTTTTCAGTGTGTTGCTGTCCGGATATAATCCCAGGACTCCTATTTCCATTTTAAATGGTACAGTTCCTTTGTTCACAGTGTTTAAAACCTTCCATACTTTGCCCCAGAACCTGTTCACATACATACAATCCCACAAACAATGTTTAAGGTCAGCTGCTTGGTCACACCCCTTCCAACATTTCCCCTTTTCATTTGTGTCACTACCATGTTTGAGTTGTGTGGGAGTTAGATAAAATCTAGTTGTGGCTTTTAATTGTGTCTCCCTCACTCCCAATGCTGACGAGCACGTATGCATATGTTTCCAAATATTTTCTCTGTCTTTTTCTGATAATTCTTTTTTTAAGTCACCTTCCCATTTTGGAATGTAAGTATGTTTGGGTGGGTATGTTAATTCCTTCAAACCTCTATAGATCTTAGAGAGTTTCCCCCTACTTCCCGTCAGGCTGAAGAGTGTTTTTTCTATTTCGCTGGGCTCTCTTGAGAAACTAGCTGTTGCTCCTGCTTCCATAAAGACACTTTTCAGTTGTAGGTATTGAAAAACTTTAATTTTGGACTGAGTTATTTTTTCTAGTTCTCCTATAGATTTAAATTTTGTCCCTTCAAACAATTGTGCTGCTTTCCTAATCCCTTTTTTCTTTAAGTTGAGGACCAATTCGTATGCCACTTGCGTTTCTCTCATATTTACACGATAAACATGTGAGTATGGTGAAGCCTGTTTCTTGATCCCCAATTTTTTCACTACCCCTATCCATGTTGTCAAAAGTTGTTTTGCAAAAGGGTGATCTCGGGCCCTATTGCTTATTAGATTTCCCTGATCTACCAGGAGATCTGCTAGTGACTCAGTATCTGTCAGCTCCTTTTCTAATATATTCCATTCTGGAGTACTTGGCTCCTGGTACCAGAATTGTATCGCCCCGAGCACTGCAGCTTTGTGGTATAACCTAAAGTCTGGGGTGTTTAAACCACCTCTTTCCTTTGCTGTATACATGGTTTCTTTCTTGATGCGTGGTTTTTTCCCCCTCCACACCAGATCTCTAATTAGTTCGTCTACCTGTTTAAAAAAGGAGTTAGGTAAATATATTGGAAGGGCCATGAATTTGTAGATAAATTTGGGAAGGATTATCATTTTTAGTAAATTGATTCTGCCTAGCCATGAACATTCTAAATTTTTCCAGTTTACTACGTCTTTTTTTGCTTTATCTATTGCATCTGGAAAATTGGCTTTATACAATTCTTTACAATTCTTTGTAATTGTTACCCCCAGATATTTAATTCCCCTGGGTGTTTCTGGGAATGGGCTAATCTTTTTAATTTCTTCTATTTCTTTTTCGTTTTCAGCAAATATTAACGCTTGGGATTTATCTTTGTTAATTTTATACCCTGAGATTTTCCCAAAATTTTCTATTGTCCGAATCAATTTTGTTAAAGTTTGTTGTGGTTCTTTAAGAAATAGAATTAGGTCATCGGCAAAAAGTGCTAGTTTGTACTCTGATTTTCCTACTGAGATTCCTTTAATTTCTTTATTTTGTCTGATTGCCACCGCCAGCCCCTCTATTGCCATGTCGAACAGAAGTGGGGATAGGGGACATCCCTGTCGTGTTCCCCTCTGGATTTCAAACTGATCTGATAATTCCCCATTGATTTTTAATTGTGATCTGGGTTGTGCATAGATTGCCATGATCCATTTCAGAAAATTTCCCTCTACTCCCATTTTTTGTAATATTTCGATTAAGTAATTAATTTCTAAAAAATCAAAAGCCTTTTCCGCATCGGCCGCAATTATCATGGAATTTGGTAATTTGGGATCCCTTTGTTGTGAGTAAATCAAATTCACTACTTTTCTAATATTATCCACCCCTTGCCTTCGCGGTATAAACCCTGTTTGGTCAGGGTGTATGACTTCCCCTACAATTTCTGCTAGCCTATTTGCTAATACTTTGGAGAATATTTTAAAATCATTATTTAGCAACGAAATTGGGCGGTAGCTTCCACACTGTTTTTGGGGTCTGTCTGGCTTAAGTATCAGTGTAATTTGCGCCTCATAAAAAGTGGGCGGCATCTTCCCCTTATGTATGATATCATTGTAGACCTTAGTTAGGTATGGTGCTAAAATCTTACTGTATGATTGATAAAATTCTGCAGGAAAGCCATCCGGCCCGTTTGCCTTATTGCTCTTTAATTTTTTTATGACTTTTGTTACCTCTTCCAATGTTATTGGGGCATTTAAGAATTTAGATTGATCACTGTTGAATCTGGGAATTACTAAATTATTTACAAATTTTTTTATCTCCTCAGGATTAGGGTTTGAAGAGGCGTATAATTTCCTGTAGAATCCACAGAAGGTGTCTTGAATCTCCTCTGTACTTGAAACCTCTATGCCATCTTCTCTAGCTATGCTAACTATAGTAGCTTTCTGCTGCTGTATCTTCACTAGCTGAGCTAATGCTCTGCCTGCTTTGTTGCTATTGCTGTGATAATAAAATCTTATCCTTTTCAATTGTTTTGTTGTCTTTTCTAGTTCAATCACATTTATTCTCTCTCTTATCTTTTGTAATTTGTTTGCAGCTACCCTTGAGGGGGTGTGTTTATTAATTTTGTCCCATTTTTTAAGATCAGCATATGTTTCCATTCTCAATTCTTTTTTTTTTTTTTGTATCTGGGCTGTTAATGCTATGGCTTTACCCCTAATTGTGGCTTTTGCTGCCTCCCAAAGGGTGAATGATGATTCCACCGATCCCTGGTTGAACTCAAAATACTCCTCAACTTCCTCCTGTAATTTAGTTTTGGTATCTTTATTTTGCAGCAGGGTTCTATCTAACCTCCACTGTGTTTTACCCTTTATTGATTTGGTTTCTAGCTCTATGTTGAACCCTAGCGCGTTATGGTCGGTGAAAACTAGTGGTATAATGAATGCTTTCATGCATCTCCTGATCTCATTTTTATGCATTAATATGTGGTCTATCTTTGAGTAAGAATTGTGGACATTAGAGTAGAAGGTATATTCCCTACTTTGTTTATTCAGGTGTCTCCATATATCAATCCAACCCTCGGTTTCGAATATTTGTTTTATGGTCTGCTGTCTTTTGTTTAATGTTAATGTCTTTGAAGTGTCCCATTTCGTTAAGGGTGTGTTTAAATCCCCCATCATCATTAGGATGCCTTTCACATTTTGGGTTATTATTTGAGTGTATTTTTTATAAAATTGTAACTGCTCTGTATTTGGTCCATACATGTTAACTATCGTTACCTCTTTCTTTTGCAGTGTTCCTATAACCATCAGGAACCTTCCCTCTTCATCTTTTATTACCCTTTTTGTTTTAAATTCACATGAGTTTCCTATCGCTATAAGCACTCCTGCTTTTTTTTTCCTGGCACATGATGCAATTACTTGCCCCATTCTTTTATGTATAAATCTGTGTACCTCACCTTCTAGTAAATGTGTTTCTTGCAAACACATAATGTCTATTCTGTAATCTTTTGCCAGTTCTCTAACTCTTTTTCGTTTTTGGGGTGAATTAAGCCCTCTCACATTGAGAGTTAACATTTTAATATACTGCATTGATCTTGCTACTGCTTCCTTGAATTGCATCGTTCTTGCTCAGTACTGTACTTTTTATCTTTTTACTTTTTACCTGTCTCCTCCCTGCTCTTTTCCTAACCGGTTCGTTATGAATCATTTCCCCCAAACTAAAACCTCCCATGCCCTCCCTATCCCAACAAACCCCCATTTTTCCCCTCAACTTTCCCCAATCTTCTCCCTCCTTATCAACTCGCATTCGCAACCTTATCAAAAACTTCTTGTTAAACTTCTTGTTACATATCTCATCAAACATTGAAAACATTTTCACTCCTTACGCGAGTCTTACCCCCCTCTAAGCTTCTTACAATCCTCCTAGCCAACAACTAGAGACCTTTAGTGGGTCTCCTTGGCTATCATTGAAATATTCAAAATTACGGCCCCCAACTTTTAACTTTTACTGGAACAATTCACGAGCTAACTTTTTAGTCTTCATTTGCTGTCTCTTGGTGGAAGATGTAGGAATGCTTCTAGTTCCTCTGTAGCTAAAAAGGATTTAATTTTCCCATTCATGTTGATCACCATCCTCGCTGGGAATTTCAAAACAGGTTTCCATCCTTTCTCGTTTAGTATAGAAAAATACTTTATCCATTTTCTCCTTTTGGTCATAGTCTCCATTGCAAAGTCTGGAAACACTTTTATAGATTCATTCCTGAATTTCAAGTCTCTTTTTCTACGAGTTTCCTTTAAAATCTCCTCTTTTACTGCGAAGCTAGCAAATTTAGCAATTATTGTTCTTGGTCTTGGGAAGCTCTTGTTTGGCATTCTTCCTGTTCTGTGGGCCCTCACAATATCTGGCTTCTGTAGGTTCTGGAACTCAGGGAAATGTTCTGCTAGAAACTCCCACAACAATTCTTTAGTTTCTCCTTTTTCTATCCCCTCCGGGAAGCCCACAAATCGCAGATTATCTCTCCTAGACCTATTTTCCAGGTCCTCTGTTTTTTGTAAGAGCATGTGGACTTTTTCTTGCATTGATATTACTTGCTCCTCATTATTTACTGCATTGTCTTCTAGTGTGGAAATTCTCTCTTCTGCTGTGCTCATCCTCTGCACCAGCCCCTCCAGCTTTTTATTCCCTGCCTCCACTGAGGCTCTTAGTTTGCCCATGTCTGCTTTAAAATCTTTTTTTATTTCAAGCAAAACCCTCATGATTGGGCCTCCCTCAGGGCCTTCTTCCTCCACACTGTTCTCCCCCATGGAGTCCTCCCCTTCAGACACCTCCGGTGTCCCCGCCGCAGTTGCGGGCGCCATTTTGGCACGTTGTGGGAGCCGGGCCTCTTCCCCGCTCTTTTCAGCAGGGCGCATTTTTACAAATCGCTCCAACGGGTTTTCCCTTGCATTTTTTTCCTTTTTTTTGTCCTTTTCCTCTTTCCCCTTTGGTGGCATTTTGTTTTACTCACTGTTGGTGGCTTTTGTTAGCTTTTTGAGTTATTTTGGGGCCGTTTTCCTTTCACGCTTAGAGGAGCGCTCGCTCTAGGCTGCTTCCCGCTATTCGCACATGCGCACCTCCATTTCTACTCACTTTTTTAAAAAAAAATAATATTGTTGAGTAATTGCACGGTTTGGGGCCGTTTTCTCGCTCACTTCTGGCTGCTCTTGCTTATTCACACATTGACACGAAGTTTTTTTGAATGAACATCCCCCCCCAAATTACAAGCAATATTGCCGAAGAGATCTATTTCCTTATGTGAAGTGAGCTCTGAAAGTAAGGGCTCACAGGGAGTGCTCTTCCTACGAGAGTCATCTATGGGGGACACTAATAGGGGGATCTTAGGATCAGTAATGGTTTCTCTACATCTCCCCAAGGATCGCTTATTATGGATAGTTGTATTATACGTAGAACCCACCTTCCCCAATACGGCCCAAATACTCATGTTGAGCAACAGTCAGGTTCTGAGCAGGGGGTTCCTCTACCCTACTACCTAACCCTCTCAGACCCTGAGTATTTGCTGCTGGCTGTAACTCAATCTCCATAGGGCCATCAATAATGGGGTCATTTAGAATATGCCCAGCTTCACTCCCTAGTGTATTCAGTGGGGGACCAGTCCCCTTCCTTTTAGTTTTGGTTCCTGGCTGGTTTTCTGAGCCATTTTGTCTAGAACAGACCCCTGATTTAGCAGCCTTTTCTGGGTGGGGAGCTGGAACTTCTCTGTGAGAGGGATAGAGAATCTCTTGTCCCTTCTTATAGAGCCTAGAGATATAAATGGCCTTAGTGGCCAGAAACTTTTCATGTGGGAATATCTCTTTAATCCAATCTCCTGAATCAAATGTTACGTTTAATATCCAGCGTCCCTTCATAAAAGTTAAATGTTCGATAGCCAGGATGTTGTGGCGTGTAATAGGGATATGAAGCAAGTACCTCAAATGCTTCGCAATCTTCCAATGGGGTATTCCAAAAGGGTAAATTCCCTGATGGAAGTGAGGAGATTGAGAAAACAATAGAACAGGGAAGTAATCTGGATCTTTTAATCTCCAGTGGCTGTTTATTCCTGCTTAACAAACCCAGATTCCTAGAAGCAGGATTCGTCTCTATATCACATATTGGGATCAAAGAGCGATTCTGCTCTACAACAGCTGTGTCTGTTTTCCTAGGGGAAATAACGTTTTGTGACCCTACGGGGGCTGAGCTGTGCGCCTGCATTGTGGACATCAGATTTTCCATCTTGCCGCTTAGATGGTTTAGCTGTAAAAAGATAAAACGCACTGTCTGCGCGGTGAGGAGCATATGTTCTGAAAGATGATCAAGACCAGTTCCATCTTCCAGAAGGTGTGAAGTTGCCGCAAGCGCTCCAAATGGGCCAGCCTGTTTGGGAGACGAATGGTTTACCACACCCAAATCAAACCCGGCAGTCCTACTCATGTCCACAAGAGGGTGAAAACGATTTGAGGTGGATACAGCAACCAGTGGAGCATCATCCCCAGAATGTCTAGTAGGACAGGGTCGCAAGAATTTCTCAATCTTCCTCTGCTTATGCTGCTTAGATGGAGAAGGGGAGATAGAGGCAGCATCTGCCCGAGCTCGTTTCATAGTTAATGATGATTAAAAAAAAAAAAAAATGTCTAGCCCAGAAACCCAAAGCAGAAAATGTAAAATAAAAGGCCACACGGAATTAAGGTCTTACTATAACTCACCACAGGTGCCACAGCTCCTCAGAAGCTGTAGGCAGGCAGGTTCCTTTTCTATGCCCGCAGGGCTCCAGTGGTGAAGCTCTGATGACCAAGGGGGGGCACCAATGTCAACGCGTCCCCAAGAACGGCCCCACCAATGGGCAACACCCTTTGGTGTCGCCCTTCGGCTGGTGCCCGAAGGGCACCTGGCCCTTGTTATATACCTGAGTGGGAGGGAGGGACCTCCAGTGAGTGGCAGGCAGTCACAACTAGGCAGACAGACAGGCAGCCCCTCCAATCCCTGCCACTTCCACACTCCAAGCCCCAAAGGGCACCTGGCCCTGGTTATATACCTGAGTGGGAGGGAGGGACCTCCAGTGAGTGGCAGGCAGTCACAGCTAGGCAGACAGACAGGCAGCCCCTCCAATTCCTGCCGCTTCCACACTCCAAGCCCTCCACAAGCAAGTTTTATATTGTAATATTTATACTATTTTATAATTTATATTGTTTGCCGCTTCAAACTGCCAGTGGGCAGGAGGAAGCAAGATATAAGTTTTTATAATAAATAAATAAATAAATAAATAAAGGGGTAAGGCCACCCAAGGAATGGCTACCTGCATGCTGGGACCCCTTCTGTCCCGCTGCGTGGCATGCTCCGCAACATAGCTTTAAGCATTGGGTGGTGTTACCCATCACACACTGACGCATCACAGCCAGGGGTGGAATTTAGTTGGGACAGGGAAGGAAGGTAGGGCAGATCTGGACGTTTGCTCATGTGGCCAGCACCTCAGCCCAACCGAGGCAGGAGCTCTGACAGCGGCCTGGCTGCCTCACAAGGGGAGGGGGGACGTCCATCTGCCCAACTCCCTGCACTGGCCCTGTAGTGTGGTGGCTGCGCTTAGCCACCACAGGGCCATGTGGTGACCCTGCAGTTTGTGTGACTGTACCCAAGGTTTAAACTTATGGGCCTGTCTGAACACTGAAGCTTTTCCTGATCAGTTATTAAAGGACAAATATGTTCTTCTTATGGTGAAATCCACAGAAAACATGTAGACTGTCACAAATGTCTTCTGAAATACAGGAGTGATCTGCAACAAGGGAAATCCAGAATAGGATCTTCCCCACAAAACGTTCCCCTCCTACTTCCCTCTCAATTTCCATTGAGGGAGTCACCATACGGCTGGTCCCTCAGGCACGTAGCCTGGAATCCATCTTTGACTCCTCCTCTCCTTTAAGCCTCAGAACCAGGCAGTTGCTAAATCCTGTCACCTCACTCTGTCTAACATTGCTAAAATCCAGTCCTGTTTTACAGTTGCCACCGCAAAAACCCTAGTCCATGCTCTAGTCATCTCTTGCCTTGACTTCTGTAAGTTCCTCCTTACTGGCCTCACCTGTTCTGATCTCAACCCCTTCATCTCTGTTCAACAAGGTTCCCGGCACATGTCTGCCCCTGGAGAGGTGCAAAGCCTATTCGATCAGCTCGCCCCCAGAAGATGGAATCAGATTGGTTCTGGACCACTCTAGGGGAATTGCCTTCTGATCTCGACGGCCGTTCAGTCGAGGACCTTATTCTGACTTTGAACATCTTGCTAGCAGAGGCTCTAAGGCATCTGCTCCCCCAGCTCCGGCACCACAGGTTACCTTGGTTCACTGAGGGACTGCGGTACTTGAAGCAGGAAGGGTAGCAGTTAGAGCGACGATGGCGCTGTTCTCGGGCTGAAGTCGACAGGATGCAGCATAGAGCTGGTATACAAACCTATGCTGTGGCTGTGAGGGCAGCAAAGAATTCTTTTTTTGCTGCCCTTTACTGCCCATAACAGCCACAAAGTCTCATCCAGCAGAGCTGTTCTGGGTGGTGAGGGGGCTGGTCAGTCTGGCCTCCCTCCACCTGGACGTAGAATCTTCCAGGGCCCACTGTGATGTGTTTGTCAACTACTTTGCGGATAAGATCGCTCAGATTCACCATGACTTCGGTGCTGTAGTTTCTGCAGAAGGAGGAGAGTCAGAGGGTGCAGAAGCCCCATCTGGTCTGGTTTCATTCATGGGATCTGTTTCAGGAGGTGCTGCCAGTGTTCTGGGGGCGGTTAGGGCTACCTATTGTGAACTGGATCCTTGCCCGTCCTGGTTGGTCAAGGCCTGCTGGGAGACGTTAGGGTCGATGCTGGCGGGGTGGGGGGGAGGATCCCTTTGGGAGGGCAGAGTGCCGGATCATTTGAAGGAGGCGGTGGTCCGGTCTCTGCTCAAGAAACCATCACTTGACGTTGATTTGCTTGCCAGTTATCGACCAGTCTCTAACCTTCCCTTTTTAAGGAAGGTTATTAAATGGGTGGTGGCTCAGCAGCTCCAGAAGCATCTAGATAACCTCAGTTTTCTAGATCCCTCACAGTCTGGCTTACCCAGGGTATGGCACTGAGACTGCGCTTGTGGCCTTGATTGATGATCGGCACCGGGAAATGGGACCAGGGATGTTCAACCTTACTGGCCCTATTACTGCTTTTGACATGGTTGATCATGAGCTGTTCGTGATTCGCTTGTGGGACCGGGCAGGATTGGGTGGGATGGTTCTATAATGGCTCCGTTCCAATCTAGCTCCGTTCCAACAGGTGTTGCTGGGGGATAAGTCATCTTCCCCCCCGTAACCTCTCATCTGGTGTCCCGCAAGGTTCTATTCTGTCCCCGCTTTTGTTCAACATATACACAAAGTAATTAGGCGAGGTCATGAGGTGGTTCGGAGTTATCATCAATATGCTGATGACACTCAGCTGTACCTCTCATTTTCATCAGACCCAGGCCTGGCAGTCTCTGTGCTTTCCCAGTGTTTGACGGCTGTGGGAGACTGGATGAGGCAGATCTGACTGAAGCTGAATCCTGACAAGACAGAGGTAATGTTGGTGGGGAGAGTGGCGGGTATGACTCCCCCACTGGTCTCCCAGGTGCAGAGTCTATGGGTGCTCATGGATTCCCAGCTCTGCTTGGAAATACAGGTGGAGACGGTGGGGAAGGGGGCTTTCTGCCAGTTACATCTGGTTCGGCGGCTTTAGCCTTATGTCTCTGACTCTGACCTAGCCACCATCATTCATGCTTTTGTTACCTTGAGGTTGGACTCCTACAACACACTCTATGTGGGGCTACCCTTGGTGATGGTCCAGAGGCTGCAGCTGGTGCAGAATGTGGCGGCTCGGCTCCTTACAGGGTCGGGTTGCTGGGACCGCATTACACCAGTGCTTTGTTCTCTGCACTGGCTGCCTATCTTCTTCCGGGACTGATTCAAGGTGTTGTTTCTCACCTTTAAAGCCTTATACAGCCTCAGCCCGACCTATCTGAGGGACTGCCTCGCTCCCCAGGTCCTGGTTCGGCCCCTGCGGTCCGTTGGGGGTGCCTTCTTGGAGGTTCCTCTGAGTTAATCGGGGGGCCACTATGGAGAGGGCATTCTTAGTGTCCGCACTGAGCTGTGGAACTTCCTCCTGGAAGAGGCTTGCCTGGCCCCAGACCTGCTGACTTTTTGTCGGACCTGTAAAAACTGGCTGTTCCGCCAGGCATTTGGTGGAGGGGATGGGTGAGGGAGGGATGGGATGGGGGTGAAGGGGGAGATGGAATGATGGGGGGATTTTATATTATGTTATATTTTAATTGAATTATTGTTACTTTGTTTTTATTTGTTGTAAGCTGCCCGAAGCCGCCTGTGGTCGTAGAGGGTGGGATATAAGAATTTTAAATAAATAAATAAATAATCCATGGCCAAAATAATCCACCTTGCCCATTGCTTTGACCATGTTCAGTCCCTCCTCTCTCCCCTACACTGGTTCCCCCTACATCAGTGCTTTTCAACCTTTTCCATTCCGTGGCACACTTGTAAACTTGGTTGGAGCTCTGAGGCACACTTATAAATTTGTTTCAGCTTTGCGGCCAATGGTAGGTGGAGCCAACCCCATGGTAGGCGGAGCCAACCTAACGGTAGACAGCATGCATGGCAAAGCAAAGCTGGCAGGGGGAAACACAAGCCAGTCACTTCCCCAGTCCAGCACACATGGCAAAGCAAAGCAAAGCTGGCAGGCGAAATGCAAGCCAAAGGCAAACAAACACAAACACATGGCAAAGCAAATCGGCATGATAATGATAGAAGGCCTGTGAAACAACAACTACAATAATAATAATAACAACTGTTTTTATTTAAAGTAGTAGAAAGTAGTTTTTGCCTGGCTCCCTAGCGCAGTCACAGCAACTTCAAAGTGGCCTCCTGGGTCTGCCCCCCCAGCTAGTTCCTTGGGTGGGGAAGGGGGGAGGAAAGGTTTCTTGCCTGGCTCCCTGGCTGGCTCATGTTGTTGATAATTACTTAAAAGAGAGCAATATACCTGAACAGAACTATTTTTATTTTAAAATTAAATTGTAAAACTTAACAAAAAATCTGATGGAATGTTGCTGTCTCCTTTATCAGAAAAAAATGTATTTGTCATTAGTGTGATATCTGACCTTGTTTGGCAGAACACAGCCCTTTAATATTTGGCTCAATGTTACTAAGAGTCACTCGAAGTTCATGGTCAGTGCTCTTTAGACAGGATCTCTTTTTGCTTTTTATTAAATTCAATGTTGAAAAACTCAGTTCACAAGCATATGTTGCGGAGAAAGGTATAAGCACATCAACTGCACAGTCAGAGATAGTTGAGTATTCAGTGCTTACATGGTGCCAAAATGTGTCCAAGGACATTTCAATAAAAGCTAGCTTGAGAGTGTGATCACTGATGAGTTCCAAGAATTCCTCTCATGCCTTCAAGGGAAGCTCCTTGGTAGAAGCAGCTGCAGATGGATTAAAAGGGCTACAAACCCAGTCGTATTGCTCAGTCCTTTTGAACATTTCCAGTGAACCACGTTTTTTAACTTCTGCATGTCACAGTTGCAGTTTGGACTTGAATCCATTTGGTTTCTCTTTGCAGGTAAGCACATTTTCTTTTCATTCTTGCATTTTGCGATTGAGCTCATCAAGATACTCAAAAATGTCAGACAGGCATGCCAGCTTCTTCAGCTTCAAATAAAGTGGCATGTTGATACTCTTTGTTATTTATCAAAAACTGCCACACTTCATCCCTCAGCGCAAAAATTCTTGACCGTACTTTGCCCTGTGAAAGCCAATGTATCTGTGTGGAGAAGTAACATCTGGTGGTCTGCTCCCATCTCTTCACAAAGAACTGAAAAAATTATTGAATTAAGTGGTCTTGCCTTAATGAGGTTTACAATTGACAACTTGATTTAAAACCGACATGAGGTCACCTGGAAGGCTTTTCGCCATGAGGGCTTCACGATGTAAGAAGCAATGAGTGACTTGAACTGCTAAATTTTCTTTTTTCACATTGGCTAAAAATCCCTTCGTAATCCCAGTCATAGAGACTGTGCCATCGCCTGTTGTACATGTCGCTGAGGCAATTCCTTGCAGTAAAAAATAACACTCCTGAATACAGTTCTCATTGGCAAGACGGGCAATTTCAAAAAGTTGAGCACAGCCAGAGATGTTAGTCGACTCATCAATTTGTAATGCAAATTTACCAACTTTTTGCATCTTCTGTATTAAGGAAGCTTCCGTATCAAGACATATCTCAAATCTGCCTGCTAATTGTGTTGTCAGAAAGTGGCACCTTCTCCATCTCCTTCACTGCTTTTTCTCCAAGCATTGTACGTACAATTTCTTTGCATGCTGGCAAAATAAGTGTCTCACCGACAGTGTGAGCGTTTTTTGTTTTGGCAGTTAACTTGGCAACATTATAACTAGCTTCCAAAGCTTTGTCTGAAATTGTTGATGAGGCTCTCACAAGGTTACTCTGCTTTGCATTTTTTTTCTGCAACCTCTTAAAAAAATCTCCGCCTTTGTTTATGTAAGTTGGGTGTTTAGTAGAAAGATGGCGTTTCAACTTACTTGGGACCATACATTAGTTTGATAATTTTTCTCTGCATATTAAGTACTTGGGCATAGGAGATAAAGCATTGCCACACCATACAAAACCAAATTCCAAGTAGTCTTCATTATAGTGCTTGGTCAGAACCTTTATCTTCTTACTTGCAGGCTCCCTTTTGTTTCCATGCAGGTCATGTCACTAGTTCTGGGGCTCTGTGAGCCCTTCATGATTGAGACCTGACAAAGCAAAAGACTCCCTATCACCAAATGATTTTATTAACTGCCTCCCCACCCCCAACAATTAAAAAGGCAGAGCGCACAGGGACAACCTACCCCCAAGCAAATGGAAGCCCCCCCTCCCCCAAATAATAAGACAGGGCAGGCTGGGGCAACCTACCACCATCCAAATAAGTTCCTCACCCCCAACAAATAAAAAGGCAGAGCGCGTAGGGGCAACCAAACCCCAACCAAATCAGCCCCCCACCCCCAACAAATAAAAAGGCAGAGTGCGCAGGGCCCGAGGCAAACCCAAAACTTCCCCCGCAAAACTTACCTTTGTGACTGAGACAGGTGGGACCGGCAGTAGCAGGAAGAACCCAGGAAAAGAAGGAGAAAGGAGGATCCCAGGGATCCCAGTGGCAGTGACAGTGGCAGCGAGAGGAGCCTGGGGATTCACATACAGGGGCGGAACAGGAGCATCAGTGGCGACGGCGAGAGGAGCCAGGGATCCACGTGGAGTGGTATGAGCAGGAGTGGTGGCAGTGACAATGAGGAGGAGCCCGGGTATCCACGTGGAGTGGCAGGAGCAGGAGTGGTGGCAATGGTGAGGAGGAGCCCAGGGATCTGGTGGAATGGCAGGAGCACGAGTGGTGGCGGGGAGGATCCCGGGGATCTGGTGGAGCGGCAGGAGCACGAGTGGTGGTGGCAATGGCAAGGAGCCCAGGGATCCACGTGGAGCAGCAGGAGCAGGAGAAGCAGCAACAATGGTGAGGAGGAATCCAGGGATCCGGTGGAGCAGCAGGAGCAGGAGTGTCTGCGGCAGCAAGGAGGAACCTCGGAATCCAGTTGACAGTGGCGGCAGGAACAGCAGCAGCAGTGAGGAAGAGAAGCCTGGTGCACTGTCACATGCTCCTTAGTCCACATTGCTCCCAGTGTGCTGTGGTAAAATGGCAGTGCACGCACAGTAGTGCACAGCTTTTTTCATGCACTGCATGCCGCTGCAAAGAGCCTTCCTGGCCCAGCATTCTCGCGGCACACCAGGGAGGCTGCTGCGGCACACCAGTGTGCTGCCACACACCAGTTGAAAAGCACTGCTCTATGTGCAGGCATTCAGCACAAGCGCCTGGTCTTCACCTTCAAGGCTCTTCATGGCCTTGCTCCCCCATATATCTCTGCTCTTGCATCCTGCCATGCTCCTGCCTCGAAACTTCGCTCCTCCTCTGTCCCCACCCTCGCCTGCTTGGAAACTCCTTACTCCTCTAAACATCTTCGCCCCTTCTCCCTTGCTGCCCCATATGCTTTGAATTCCCTCCCTGGATACATTCACTCTGCTCCCTCCCAACTTTCAAATCTCTCCTGAAAACCCACCTCTTCTGTCAGGCCTTCCCTAGCTTGTCTGTGTCCTCTTCCCTCTCACTAAGAATCTAGTTTCCTCTTCTCATTACAAAAATAATGTATTCATATTACAGCTTTCTCTTTCGTAGCTGGGTCTGCCCTGAAGTGCAGAAGTCAAGAAGAGGCAAATAAGTTTTGTACCAACAACATTTTAAACAAACCAGGGTAACTGGGGAAGGGAGGGTGGTTTTTCAAAGGAAAGAAAGGAAGGGGGGGGGGGTTTCAAACTATATCTGTTGTCTGCTCACTAAGATAAGTTGTTGAGAGTAAAGTTCATTGTCCTGTTTTTCCTTGAACTTTGTTTCCTTGTGTCTTATACCAGGTCTCTGATGTAGATTGTTCTAGTGGATTCCAGTGAAAGCTTCTCTCGAATGATATCTCAGCATTTTGTCCAGACTGCATAGAATGCTTCGAGTTTCTCTTGTAGTCTGCTGTAATGCGCTCCATCGTGATCATATACCACAATCTATGTCTTATATTTGTAATAGTTGGAGGGGCGGTGACTTTCCATTTGTTGGCTATTGTATGGAGTGTCGCCAGTTTTATTTGTTGGCACACCTGAATTCTTTCTTTTATATATGAATTTTGGGGACATATGCCAAATAAAGCAAATTTGGGTCCAAATGGTATTACTCCTCCAACAATCTGTTGCATCAATTTCCATACTTTATTCCAGATTATATTTATCTCTGGGCATTGCCACCAGCAATGTAGCGCAGTTCCAGTCATGCCACAGCCCCGCCAACATTCATCAGATTGTATTACCCTCATTTTCTTGAGTTTTACCGGGGTATAATACCACCTATAGCATAACTTAATCTGTATTTCTTTGACAAGGTATGATCTAGAACATGTAGTCATGACTGTCCACATTTCTTCTGTTTCTTTTTTCTCTATTTGTTGTTCGATTTCTTCTTCCCAGGCACTAATATAACCTGCATCTGGTGGATGCGAGATTGCTTTAATTGCGATGTATAGTCTGGAAAGGATCTGAGAGTCATCGGTACGTTCGAATAGTCCCACTTCCAAAGGAGTATGTTGTCTTGAGAAATGTGGCCAGTCATGATGATTCAAGATTCTTGATTTTAATTTCAAATAAGTGAGGACGTTAATTTTAGTTTTAATTTTATTTTCCATCTCATTTTGGGTCATAAATTCTTCTCTTTGTATCAGATATTTTACTAGCCATATTTTCTGTTGTCTCCGTTTGTTTTTTAGATCTTTTAGATCTGTTTCTCCTTTATCTATTATACTTTTGACGTTTGTATAGGGGGCTCTGCCAATTAAAATATCTGCCTTTTTTGTTATTATTGTCCCATTTTTATAAGCTGTGATTATAAAGGGGTGGTCACACCATTCTTGTTGTACTCCTATCTCTATCTATCAATCTCTTTGTAAAATCTGTTGTGTGAGATTGCGTTTTTTCTATTTGTGTCCAACTGGGTTCTGTTGGATTTTTGTACCAAATCTTAATGGCTCTGAGTGTGGAGGCTATATAATAACTTCTAATATCCGGGAAATTAACCCCACCGTGTGTTTTGTCTGTAAGGAGAATTGATTTACGTACTCTTGGATGGTGTTTTGCCAAATAAATTGATTAGTGCTTTTAGTTAGTTGTGTAAAAAAAGGTTTTGGTAACTGGATGGGTAATGCTAGTAAGTAACATAGTATTTTGGGGGGTAGCATCATCTTTATAAGGCTTATACGGTCTAACCATGAGCACTGAGTTCACTGCCAATTTTCCAATTTAGTTTTGCATTCTTTTATCAGGGGTTTAAAGTTTGTTTGGTATAGATGTTTAGGTAGTATGGTAATAGTTACTCCCAGATATTTGAATTCCCTGGAGTTTATCTTAATTGGAGAGCTTTGAGCTCTCTCTTGTTGTTGCTGCAGTGTTAAGTAGAACATTAGGGTCTGTGATTTATTTACATTTATTTTAAACCCAGATACTTTCCCATATTTCTCTATGGTGTTTAGGAGATATGGTATGTCTCTGTAGGTTGTGAAAGATAAACTAACACATCAGCAGCATATAACGAGATTTTATATTCTTTCTCCCCAACCACTATCCTTTTAATTTTCCTCTTGTCGAATCATGGCAGACAGCGGTTCAAGTTCTAAGTCAAATAACAGTGGGGATAAAAGACATCCCTGTCTCGTGCCTCTATATAATTGAAGTGATTCAGTCAATATTTCATTTACTATCAATGCCACTTGTGGGTTTTTGTAAATAATTTTTACCCACTCTAGAAATTTACCAATAATGCCCATTTTTTTTCTAATGTTTTGAATAAGAATCTATGTTCAGCATAATCAAAAGCCTTGTCCACATCGAGTGAGATCAAGGTAGTTGGGGTCTTTTTTTCGTGAATTTGGTGAATTAAGTCAATTGTTTTTCTGATATTGTCCACGCCATACCTGGTGGGGATGAATCCTGTTTGATCCAGCGGTATAATTTGTTTAATGACTGAGGCTAATGTTTTTGCCATTATTTTAGTAAAAATCTTGAAATCTGAATTTAGAAGGGCTATAGGTCTGTAGTTGGCACACTGCGTTTCCTCTTTTTCCGGTTTGAGGCATAACATTATATTGGCCTGGTAATATGTAGGTGGGAGTGCTTGTTGTTCAATTATAGTATTATAAACCTTAACCAAAAGTGGAGTTAATGTATCCTTGTATGTTTGGTAAAATTCAGCTATAAAGCCATCAGGGCCACTTGCTTTATTTTTGGGGAGTACCTTAATTGTTTCTTCTATCTCTTCTGCAGAGATCTCTGCATTCAATACTTATTGTTCTTGAAATGCAAGTTTGGGCAGATTAATACCCTCTAAGAATGTTATTTCCTTCTCAGTGGGATTTGCTGAGTTGTAAAGATTTTGATAGAATTTTTTTAATTGTTCCCCTATTTGCTTAGTCTTTGTAATATGCTCTCCATTAGAATTCACCAAGGCTGGGATGTTAGTTTTGTTCCCTTTTTTTTTTTACTAGCCATGCCAATACTTTATCAGTTTTGTTTGATTTTTCATAATAATATTGTTTAAATGAATTTGTTTCACTGTATATTCTGTTTCCAATAAATTTATTTGTCTAGTTTTTGTGATTTCTTTTATATGCTTTTTAGAGGGGTGTTTTTTATTACTTGCTTCTAGTTCTTTTAATTTTGTGTACCATTCTAATAAGTGTTCTTGATATATAAGAACCTCAAATGACAGCTTTCATTGCCTCCCATACCATCTGAGGGTTCATGTCTGGTGTATCATTAAATTTAATATATTCTATCAGTTGGTCTTGTATTTTTTCTACATTTATTTTATTTAATAAAATATTTTTGTGTAATTTCCAATGGTATTGGGGTTTTTTCCTTGTTGGTATATCTCTTACTATGCTCAAAATAACAGCACTATGATCTGTAAATGTGTTTAGTGTTATATGACTATATTTATAGTTTTTAACCAGGCTTTTAGTAGTCAGTATGTAGTCTATTCGAGAGTATGTCTTATGAGGTTGTGAGAAAAAGGTGGTCTCGAGTTTTGGAGTGTAGCTCTCTCCAGGAGTCTATTAATTGATGAGTCTGTATTAAATCCTTTATTTTTCCCATTTGAGTTAAATTATAGGGAGGGCGGGACTTGTCTATTTCAGTGAAAGGCATATTAAAATTCATGTTCATTTTCGTTATTTAAATCTGTCATTTTTGTTTTTATAAATATCAAATTTCAATGGATAACACACGTTTGGCTGTAGCTTTTTTGTTTTTCATTATATGTGGCTGACACTTGGAAGGATTGTACCTCCAATGGAAGGCATTAGGTGTACCAAATTCCAAAAATATTGGATAAAGGAAACCAATTTTATAAGCAGTTGAATTATATTATTTTGCAAAAATCTTCATATACATTCTTAGCTGTAACAGCTTTGCCTCACATTTAATGTAGATGAAACATGACAAGTTTATACCCCTTCCCATATTTAATATCTCTGACAACTTTCAGAAGGATTGGATAAAGGGTCCTGGTGGTATAAGCAATTAACTTATAAATGTATGTTTGACTAACATCTTAGTACTCCAACCAGTGTGCATGACATTTTTCAGGACTGTATGTTACATTTTCATGATCATCTCTGCCAAATATCAGAAAGATGTGATAAAGGGTCCCAACTGTATATGGCTGCACACCATATGCAGAGAAGGAGCCTATGCCAGGGATTGTCTTACGTATCACTGTGGTATAAGATCAGCTTGTGATGCCAATTAGCCAGCAAAAATGTCAACCAAATCCTCATTCTATGCTGTGACCATCCCAGCTTCTCTCCCCCACTTGTTACTGGGAAGTCAGAAGCATCTGTTTAGGAAAGAGCCAATATAGATTCTCTTATGTCCTCTGTTACAGTGCTGCAGGATGTGATTGTGATGATAATTGGCCAGCCTGGATGTGTAAACTGTCTCCTGATTGCTGGGATGCTATCCCCAAAGTCCCAGTTATGTCCCTTCTATGCCCGCCCAAGGGCCACCCCCTATGCCCACCTCAAAGCCACCACTGATTGGTCCTGTAAAGCTGGAAGCATGCAGTAATTGGCCAGTGAATGTGTCTGTCAGTCTTTTGAGTTGCTCCATATCCTCCCTCCTACAGCCTCTCTTCCCCTGCCATGCCAGGTGCCTGCCTCTGACTGGCACTGCATGTGCTGCTATTTATCTGAATAATGGTCTTCAAGGGGACAATGTCAATTGCTTATAAAACTTGGTTCCTTTATCAAATTGTCCTGTAGTTCAGCAGAGATGACAGGGAACGTATATGATACATTCCTGCCAAATGTCTTGTAAACAGGATGGAATATAAAAATGTTACAGCTGGAAATGTATTTTCAAGTGAATGTCTTATAACATCAGGACCCTTTATCCAATATTTCTGAAAATTGGCCGGAGTGTTAAGCATATGGAGAGACATAATATGTACTTGTTTCATGCAAATTGGATGGAAGATAAAGAACTTGTAGCCATGAATGTGTATGGAGTTTTTCTTAAATTCACAACATTCAGTTGCTTCTAAAATTGGTTCCCTTTAACTAATCATTTCGTTAATTGGTACTCAGTGTGTCCTCTGATGGGGGTACAATCTCCCCAAGTTTCATCAGAATTGAATAAGAATAAAAAATGTTATAGCTGGAAATCCATCTACTCAGCGGATGGCTGCTACAGCTCTGCTCCTGACTGGAGGTTGCCCTGGGCAATGTTATGGAGCTGTGGCCAATCCACTCATAGCTCTCTGGTGTGGGGGAGGGGGAGCCGCCACCGCCGTGTCAATTTAAAATGGACCCAGGCATCTGCAAGCGGGAAGATGTAGAGGTGCACCCTTGACTTGCTCCAGGGTGGAGCACCCCCATGTCCATCTAAAGATACCCAATGAGAAGGTGCTTAAACAACTTTCATTTTTAAAAAATTGTATATTGGAGAATTTTAGATGTTTCAATGCAGGAGGATATGTACAGCAGGGAGCAGTCCTGCAAAGCTGCTGCCCCTTTAAGAAGGGGGTTGCATGGGCCAGCCAAAGGGCTGATCACGCACGGGGGCGTGGCAGAGCCAGCCCCATATCTGGGGATCAGCCTGTGAGGCAAACAGGCTGAGTGTCAGATCCCTGTACGGGGCCTGTGGGTTCGAGGGAGGGATCAGGCACGGGACCACCAGGACTCACCTGGGAGAGAAACCTTGGGGGGGCCACACTATGGCTGCTCCGGGTCCTGCAGCTCTGCTGCTGGGATCTGTGCCTCCAGCACCATCAGATCCGGTGCGGGAGTTCAGGACTGCAGAAGAGCTAGCAGGGGGCTTCCTGGATGGTACGGAGGCTTCCCTGGCTCAGAATCATGCAGCCCTGGAACTGCGCGACCCAGCTGGGAGCACTCAGCCCTGTCGGGCCATGCCGCCACAGCTCCATTTGGCCACACACACACCCCACGCTCCAGCCACGGAGCTCTGCGCCAGCATTCCCTGTGCTCAGTAGCAGATAAACGCAGCTCCCTAGCCCAGAGCTCTTGCCGGTGACCAGTGCTTAGTGCCTGTGAGACACACCCCTCCCCTGCTATTGTTGTTGTGAGCAAAGTGACACATGTTGACTGTGGAGAGACTGCACTGTGTGATTCTGGTAAGTTGTGTGGGTTATTTGGGTAGCTAGTGTGGTTGAAATTGACCTTGGCCACCTCCTTCCACACTCTAGTCGCCTCCTGGAAATGAGTCCCTCTGCCCTGCCCTTGGGGGTCTGCCCTCCTACTCCTCACCTGTATCATCTCCTTGCCCTTTGCCCCTCACCTGGTCTATTTGTGTGTGCATGCAAGAGTGTGGGTGGGTGGACAACAGCACCATAAGGCATTGCGTTCTTCTCTACCTCCCGATGATAATCTAGGCTGTGGGCATAGACCCTAGAAGCCGCATAAGATTCTGAGGGACCATTTACAGGCTGGTGTCACTGCCTTTACTGGTGGGTGTGTGGGTGTTCGAGTCTCTCGTACCCTCCTTCCCTTCTCCCTTCACTACCCCCAAACCTCAGACTGAGAGACCCTGTGACAGAGTGGGTAGGATACTGGCCCTTTAAGGCTGAGGAAAGGAAGCCGAGCCATGCCCACTCTGCCTGTATATAATGAGAGCAAGGCAAAGAGGAAAGCAGTCTCTGCCTGGGAGCTGAAGGAGCAACATCTCCCTAACAAAGCCTAGCCACTCTACACTCTCCAGGGTGCTGAAGGCTGGAGAACCAGGATGGAACCAGGTACTGAGGAGAGGCTGTGCTCAGGAGGAATACTCGTGCCTGGGTAAGGCTTGGCCAGAGCCTGGAGCTTTGAGGCCTGGCTAGATGGACTGGGGGGGGGAGGGGGGTTGATATTGTGGTGCTCCTGAGCTTGTGAGAGACTGACCTGGGTCTGCAGGGTGGAGGAGACTGAGCCAGCAGCCCAGGGGTTGTGGACACTGAGTCTAAAAGACTATTGTGATACCCTCTGGATTTAGCCTTTGTGGGGTCCTACAGGAGGATACCCCCTTCCTCAGACGGGGATTCAGCCGAGGCTCAGGCTGAATAGGCATGGCAGTGGGGTGAGCTAATCCCCAGAGATACCCCAGTGACCCCGTGTGGCCCTGGGAAGACCCCCTGCTACAGAATGTGGTGGAGAATGCGAGCATAGCACCACCCACACGTACAGAGAGGAACTGCACCCAACCTTGGCAGCCATTTTGTGTGGAGTTTGGCGATTGCTTGTGTGAGCTGCGCTTGTGTGAGCTCCCTAGAGGAAGGTGAGCCCAAGTGCCAGAAACAGATGTCACTGGAAGACTGTGCCCAGTCAGCGAAAGGATTGGGACCAGACGGTGGGAGAGAGAGGTGGAGCTCTGCGCCTGGACCGGGAGTGAGGAGTGCTACAGTAGTGTGCTTGGAGTAGCTTGGCCTGGACAGGCCTTGAGCTAGGCTAGAGCCAGGAGGTTCACTCAACCCCACCAGGATGTGGATCCCAAGCAGTATGGCGGCAGGAGGTGCATGCTGAAGCTGAAGGCGTACCTCAACTGCACTCAGCCTATGGAACTTTGTGGAGCCAGAGCTGAGGCGGCATGACCAGCGGCCAGGAAGGAGGACTGTGACACGCAAGTACTGGGGACCCCAGGTACTATGCGGAAGTGTCACAACTGTGGCCAGCCAGGACACTATTGGATGACCTACTGGGAGAAATGGCAAGGCCTCCAGAGCACTTGGACTCTGGGGTGTCAGAGCCAAGATAAGGAGAAATATTGCTGGACTTGTGGGGTGATGGGGCATGTGAGAAGGCTGTGTCCCTAGAGAGGGAAAACAGATACAGGGCCGGAGCCAGAAGCGGCATGAAACCCAAAAAAAGGAACTGGAAATGAAACCAGAGCAGAGACCTCCTAGGAGGTGCTGGGCTTGCCAAACCCAGGGACATGTAAAGAGAGACTGTCCCAAAGGAAAGCCTCACAAGGAAGGTCAGAGGGCTGGTAGAATGAGAAGTAGTCCTAAGGTAGAGGAAAGAGGAAAAAGGTCTATGGGTACCCAGGTAGAAAGGGGGAACCCAGAGGAGGACCTAGACACCCTTAAGGGGGTAGTCCAACAGATGTTGGAGGATAATGTCCTTCTCTTAAAAGAATTAGAGGCCCTCAGAGAGGGACAGGTAGTCTTGAGGCCAGAGAGGAAGGACCAAGAGACTATGACCAAGATCTCTAGCGACATGATAGTCCAAGTAGTCGGAGACAGGTATGAAGCCGTGCAAGAGAACCTAGCTCTCTGTTAGGAGGTGAAGGAGCTAAAGTTTGTTTTTGGGGAGACCTGTGAATCTGAAGACGAGGCTGGGGATAATGCCTCTGAGTGAGTGAAGCCCTGGGAGAAAGTAGGTACAGGAGTTACATTGTATTTGTTAACCTGCAGGAGTAATCCTGCTGCACAGGGTCCCAGGGTGAGATAGTCGGAAGGTATGGGTGGACCGCTATCCCAACCCCAAGAAAAGGGGAACAAGAGGCCTGAGGGTCTGAAGTGCACCTAGTGGCCTAAGAATTAGTGGGTACAGGGGGGTGGTTGAGCTGGTACCCCAATTGTACCTAGAGGCTAAAAGGGGTACAGGGAGGCGATGGAGCCCATACCTTCGTGGGTCCAGGGAGCAGAGTGTAGGTGATTGAGCTGGCCACCAGGCACAAACCTACGCCCTAGGAACAATAGAAACTCACCAGGGGGCGGGGCGGGGGGGGGGGATTAAGCCGGCTGGGACTGTGAAATATGTAAGCCCAGCAGGGTGTAGGCGACTGAGCCGGCAGGGGACAACTGGCACTATTGTGACTATGGGTGGTAGGGTGTAGGCGATAGAGCCAACCACCGAAGTCACACGAGAGCTCTGGGAGGGATCAAGTTGTGCTTGTATAGCACATGGCCAGAGTAGTCTGCCTTTGAGAGTCCCAGGGCTGGGAGGTCCAGAATGGGTGGGCCAGCCCCCCACCCCAGAAGGGGTCTCATACAAATGGAAAATTCCTGGAAACAGGGTTGGTGGAGTAATGTTTGGGGCTGTGTAAATCCCCTGAGTCTGTATGTTGAGTGGAGGAATGCTCCCCAACAGGACAAGAGGTAATTCCCTAAGGACAGTTGGGTGGAAGTGGCTCCCCAACTGATAAACCCGGTGGAACGGGCCCAACTACAAGGGGTGATGTGGAGGTTGGGAGGATGTTAAAGCCCGTTTTGGGGTGCTAGACCCTATGGTGAAAAGCTGCACCCTGCTCAACCTTGAAGCAGGTCTTTTCTGGGAGAAATCTATCTCCTTGAAGGGGAAGGGGTGTAGCAGGGAGCAGTCCTGCGAGGCTGCTGCCCCTTTAAGAAGGGGGCTGAGTGGGCCAGCCAGAGGGCTGAGCATGCACAGGGGCATGGCAGAGCCGAGACCCCCTGTGACAGACTGGGCAGGACACTGGCCCTTTACGGCTGAGGAGAGGAAGCCTGGCCGCTCCCACGCTGCCTGTATATAAGGAGAGCAAGACAGAGGGGAAAGCAGTCTTTGCCTGGGAGCTGACGGGGGTCACATCTCCCTGACAAAGCCTAGCTACTCTACACTCTCCAGGGTGCTGAAGGCTGGAGAACCAGGGTGGAACCAGGTACTGAGGAGAGGCTGTGCCCAGGAGGGAGCCTCGTGCCTGGGGAAGGCTTGGCCAGAGCCTGGAGCTTTGAGGTCTGGCTAGATGGACCAGAGGGGTTGATGTTGTGTTGCTCCTGAGCTTGTGAGAGACTGACCTGGGCCTGCAGGGTGGAGGTGACTGAGCTGGCAGCCCAGGGGTTGTGAACACTGAGTCCAATAAAGACTATTGTGATATCCTCTGGACGTAGCCTGTGTGGGGTCTTACAGGAGGGTACCCTCTTCCTCTGAGGGGGATTCAGCCAATGCTCGGGCTGAATAGGCATGGCAGCAGGGTGAGCTAATTCCCCAGACACACCCCAGTGGCCTCATGTGGCCCTGGGAAGACCCCCTGTTACAGCATAGCTTTAGCATCTTTGTCTTACATTGCTTCTTATTTTCCAATGTACAAATCAGTTTTTCAAATGGAATCCTTTTTCCATTATTTGGCTCCTACCTTCGTTAAACTAACAGCCTGCATTCAATTAAGGTTTTCTGTTTTCTACTCAAATATTGTAGTTGGAAGATTTTAAAAGTATCCACAGAGAGAGAGAGACGACTGTGTCCCTGTTGGCTTGGCGTGATAGAGATCCTCCTCCATTATAGTCTGTATTTGCCTGTCTCTGCAGAATTGAAATTTAGATTAAACCTTTTTTCCTGCAATTTTGTGTCCTTAATGGCCAGCATCTAAACAATTACAACTTTTTGTTAGTTAATAAATCCAAATAGATTGAGTACTCAGCAGCAAGATATGTGCAAGTAGTGAATATAGTTGGTTAATAATGATAGTCTTAACAATAAATTTGTATTTATTATATATTACTATTATGTAATAAATACATATTATGTATTACTATTAGTTGTGTATGTGTGTTTATTTGTGTGTGGCTGTAAAACTAACAAAAAATGTAACTATACCCCTGGAATATTCCATGTTCAGTTTATTGCATAGCAAATTAGTTCATCGAGCTCTTATTCCACTCAAAGATTTCTGGATCTCAAGATTAGGAAAACGTCTCCTCACTTGGGGTCACATTCAGATTATTGTGGTAAGCAGATTTTATTTCACTTGATCCACTGCATCCTTTCAAGGACTTTTGGGTGCTTTTCTTTTCAGTAAGTTCCCTAAGTGGTTTTGAAGTTCGACCATTCAAACTGAGTCTGCCATCAGAAACTGTTGGCAGACAGCTTCCCTAAACCAACTTTTTCTGTTTAAAACCACAACAGAGTCCTTGGAGTTACTTTCCGATGACTTGTACCTTGAGTCTTCCTTGACAGCACAGTCCATGGGGTTGGAGATAATTTTTCTTTCACCACACTTACTAAGAATTTGGTTGGGATTGTGCAAAACACTCATTTTGCTTCATTTTTAAATACAGGAAATGTTCTATGGTATAATTAACTAGCATCTGCTTCCTTTCCAGAGTCCAGGCTTGCTGCTCCTACCAGATAGAGGGCAAATACTCCCCTTTAGGGCTGAACACAGGGTCAAGTATTTTGTATTTGTGCTTTTAGCATTTGTATGTGTATTCTATTTTACCACATACTCACTGTATCTTCACCACTGACACTAATGGGGAAATTACAGTGAATATGGATCCCTGTATATGTATTACTTTGCCACAAAAGTGAAATGAGGCTCTGCCAGTTCGACAGGCCTATAAGGAAAGGAAAATGCAGTTAACATTGCAGTCAAGTCTGCTATCAGTTTTAACAGGGGGCACCGACTTGAGGGAGGGTGGAGAATATGGTTGGCTTGGGGACTAGTAGACCCACAAAGGTTGTTAGCTTGGGGAGGGTGGAATTCTAGCTCCGGGGGTATCACTGGCTTGGGATAGAGGAGAACAGAACATGGGGCTGGCACATGCGGGGTTGATGGCAGGGCAATGTGGGAAAGGGACATAGAGCAGGCTCAGGGGGAGTTGCTGGCTTGGGGATTGGAAAGGCGGCACGGAGCTGGCTCAAGGGGTTCACTGGCTTGGTTGAGTGGTTGCTGGCTTTGGGAGTAGGGGAATGAGGCTGCTTTTCTCCTTGGATGGGCTGAGCTCCACTGGACTGGGCCTTGGTGGAGTTCTGAGACCGCAGCAACCTCACCAGGCAAGAAGGGGTCACTAGAGGCTCCCCAAGCAGGTGACTAAGCTGAGTAAGAGCAGCCCAAACTGGATATGTGCTGCAGTTTCTGGGGTCCAGTTTGAGACCTCTGATAACCTATTTTTCAGGAAATTTTTGTTCACTTGAAACCTGAATACACAGCCTTGGTATTTGTATTTCAAATACAGAAATCCAAAAAGGCCTTTTGTTTTTGTGTTTTACCAGAACCCAAATGCACAGCGCTACTCGCTTCCATTTACTCCCCATTCCATGAATAGTGAAAACGTCAGCAAAAAGCCCAGTAGCAGTGTGGCTGGAGACCAGGTCAGATTTTCCTCACACTGAACTCTTTTGTTTTGTCTGGTGCTTTCAGAAGCCATAATTTCCCAGTGGTAAAACCAGCAGAGAAATTGTGGAAAGCACCATGTGGTTATGTAACAGATTTGTTTTATAATGTCATAAATAAATCCCCATGTGATGTCTTCCACTGGGTTTATTACTTGAAAAATGTGACATCTGAGTATTCTTAGATAAGTTAGGACCAATGAGTAAAACATCTTGGAAGAATGTTATGGCCAGGCTCATTCCCTGTTTATTATTTTGGTCCAGTATTACCCTGGAAAAGCTACAGGAAGCTTTAAGTTTACTCTTACTATCAGCAGCCTTCATTCTTCCCACCTTTGCTGTATTCCACTCTTTTGAATTGTGGGCCTCCCCTCCCTTTGCCATTGTTTCCAATCGCTGTATATACCTCACTGCTCTGCTCAGTCTATAGTTCTAATTCCTGACTTGCCTGATGAAGGGCCCTGTGAGGCTCCAAAAATTTGAATACCTCCACCAACTAGAGTTGGTTCAATAAAAGATATCAGTTCTCCAAGCCAGAAGGAAGGCTTGTCCCAAAGCCTACACCTTCAGAAGACTAGAGGTGGCCAAGGATGCCATGAAAATCGAGGGTTCAGGATAAAGGTAGGTGATGGCAATGTGATCTATTTTTTTTTAACCTACTATGGTTAACTTGCACCCGGTGGGAAAGAGAGAGTGGACGGGACCCCAGTAAGAGGGCTCTCTATCCGCTGGTGGTAGTGCTTCACACAGCAGCGTTCCCAGTGTTCACTAATGTCCATCCAATGTTAACCCTGGGAACTCCTTGCTGCTGGGTTAACCCTGGGAACTCTTTGCTGCTGGGTTATGCCACGCCACTGGCCTACCGTTGCCCTGACTCCACCTACCGTTGCCCTGGCTCTGCCCCTAGGCCCGCCGGCAGCAGGTTCTACCTGCCCACTGCTCCACCAGCTTCCAAACCCACCAGCTGCCCCTGCTCTATACATCTTAAACATTTGACTTATCAGTGTTCAGAGTTCTGTTTATCCAGATCAAGAAGTATTACATCCCTATACACCTGTAGCTGGCTTCCACTTCTCCAGAAATGTATACAAGTTCTTCTTAAGTGGATTCCACTGTATAGGCCTGCAAAAAGAATAACGTTGGCATTATCTCCATCTTCATGCTCATCTCTGCCACACAGGAAACAAAACGATTGCCTCAAAATGTTACTAAAAGTCAGAAGACTCATAAGACTATGCAATACTATTTCTACTACTGATTAAATCAGCAGCCAGCAAAATTTGTGTAGGCTCACTAAATTACCACTGCCATTTGATTAAAATTATTTTTAAAATTATCTAAACTCCACCACATGATGAGTCGATAGAGACTGCTTGTAAATAAAGATTATCAAAGCTGCCTCAGCAATTTGGTTGTCTGATTCCTATAAATGTTAATGAGAACTGGACACCCATAACCAGGGCCCTGTGTTAATTACATGTTCCCCCATTTCTGCCAATGGGGAAAATGCAGGGACCATGGGTCCCTGCCCATAACCCCTGGGTAGCTTTGAAAATCTCTGCATTAATAATAATCTAAGTATACCACATGATTTAGCTGTGTTGTTGTTTTTGTTTGTTTGTTGTTTGTAAAGGATTTAAAAATAAAACAGAAAGCCTTTTCCAAAATGCCCCCCCCTCCTCAAATTCCCATGAGCTACCTGTTTGTTGTTTTGTGCCGCTGGACTCCTGTTCTTCTTTGGGAATACCTTTGTACAGACATGTGTTTTGCAGCATGCCTTAAACAACTTCGAATCCTCCTGTTCTTCCCAAGTAGGGAATTCAATAGTTCTGAATCTCCTTTTTTCTCTCATCATTTTAAGCAACAGGCGTGTCAATGGCAATCTGAAAATACAGTAGCAAAGCGCAGCAAATTGCATTACTAAATAATAGGGGTGGGCGTACCGGTAAATCCGGTATCCGATAATTCTGGTACTGGGCGTACCGGCATTATCGGATTCAACACGGTAAATCCGGTCCCGTTACCGGATTCCGGGTACCGGATATTTTTACATTGCAGCCATTTAAATGAATGGCTGCAATGTAAGTCCCACCAAAAAAGTTTTAAAAAACCCCTCCCCGAGTCCAGGCTCCGCGGGTGGAAGGGGGGACACCCCCCACCCACCTTGGCCAGCCTGGATTTTTGTTAAAAAAAAGAGCAGCCCCCCCCCCAGCACCAGCGGCCGCGGCGTCCCCGCAGCCGCCAGTAAGTATAGACCCGATCCCTGGGGGGGGTGTTTAACCCCCCCCAACCCCCCAGGGATCACCCCTACTACAAGTGACAGTGCTGCTGTACCTTTGCGGAGCTCCGGGTGCAGTGGCGGCGGCGGGCGGTCCGGCGGTTTCCCCGGAAGGCCTAGAGCGTCTCTGACACCGGCAGCCACAGCCGGCGCTGAGGCCTCCGGACCGCTCGCCGCTGCCGCTGCTGCACCCGGAGCTCCGCAAAGGTACAGCAGCACTGTCACTTGTAGTAGGGTGATCCCTGGGGGGTTGGGGGGGACGCCGCGGCCGCTGGTGCTGGGTGGGGCGGCTCTTTTTTTTAACAAAAATCCAGGGTGGGCAGGGTGGGTGGGGGGTGTCCCCCCTTCCACCCGCGCAGCCTGGGAGGGGGAGGGGGGAGGAATTCTGGAATTGTATTCCATTGATTTCAATGGGGACACAGTGCCCCATTGAAATCAATGAAATAAAACCGGTACCGGATACCAGATTTAATCCGAGAATCCGGTTCTTTGAGAACCAGAAACCGGTAAATCTGGTATCCGGTAATTGCCCCGGGGTCCCACCTCTACTAAATAATGAGAGCCAGTGTGGTGTAGTGGCTAAGGTGCTGGACTTGTACCTGGAGCAGGGTTTGAATTCTGCCCTTGCATGGCCTTGGGCAAGTCAAAACCTCTCAGCCTCAGTTCCCCATCTGTAAATTGGGAGTATGTGTATCTGTCTTCCCCTGTGTGATCCCCTCATTCTTGTCCATTTTAGATTGTAAGCCCACTGGGCAGGAACCCATTGCTGAAAATTTGTGACTGTAAAACATTGTGCACACTTAGTAGCGCTATAGAAATGAGTAGCAGTAGTACTTATTAGTGGCTTTCTCTCAAAATTCTAAGACAACCATAAATCATATCACAGTGTTTTCAGATGTGACAATAGCCCGTGTTTCCACCCTTTGACCCGTGTAGAATTGTGGGCTGCCGGCACGTCAGAAAGTGTTGCCAGATGTTAGTTCGGGCCATTCCTCAGGCAGTGTTGGCAAATTGTCTGGACTGTGACTCAGGAACATCTCCAGATCACAGCCTGTGCTAAGTACCAACACTGCCCAGGGAACGGCTGCCTAACCGGGTGTAAAGCATGCTGTTACAGATGAACGGCCACTTTATTCTACCTGGTCGGAGTTCCCCCTGGTGCCAGGTGCCATGGGAGCCAACATTGGTCTCCATGCCTGCCCGCCAGCTGGGAGGGTGGGCCGCTTTGCACAATGTAGGGGCGGGGCCACATGGACACACATCCGTGCATCTACCTGCCCCCTCCCTGGCCTGGCATCACCTTTGTTCAATGGCTGGGCCAAGATCTGGCCAGAGTGACAGCTCCCACCACTGTCCTGAGAAGTCCATGGCAGCAGTAGGAGCCATCACATTTGAGAACACCCTGACATGTCAACAGGCTGTACTTCTACAAAACATTTTCTACCTTGAAATGTTGCACTGTAGATCTACTTTCAGTTTAGGAAAAATTCAGTAAACTGGAGTTAGATGGTTCATAATGCAAATTCACTGACTTTGGCTTAAGTAATTTACAAAAATGAATTGGGTAGTCGGTTTCTAGGTCTTTCCAAATCATCTCCCACCTGGATTTTTGAGGCATCATCAGCTGCTACAATATCAGGTCAACATGAATTAACAGCTCTGTGTGAAAGTATTCCTGTCTCTAACCAGTTTTATTTGTCCCTTGGTTTCAAACAACATGAAACTGTGCAAGTACACTTTACTGGCCACTCAAATCAACGACATCATGAGACTTGGTAGAATATGGTCCTTAGTCTGCCATCTAGACTTCAAAACTACCACTGCACCTTGACTTTTAACAGAAGAGCGTACACTCAGAGCACTTTAACTAAAAGGTTAAGCTATACATGTTATTCCTACAAGTAGAAACCACTAAAGATAAAAGCCAAAGGATCAAAGGGCTAGGTCAGACCAAGCAGGTGCATGTTAAAATAACAATTTTGGACAAACATTTTGATTGTGGAAAAGCTGATCATCACCACCATCACCATGGCCAGGTCATGGCCCATAACCTCGATTTGCTTCAGCAGGAGTAAACAAAACACTTTTAAAATAAAAAACTTTTAATCCAGAGTCAATTCGTGGAACAGAAACCAACCTGTATCTATCTGGTGACAGAGGAAATCCCATTCTTTTCTCCCCCTGCTGCAGACAGTCCTCCGGATGGGTAACTCCTCCTCTTGATCAACGGGGCAGAAGATAATAAGACGATCTGCATATGCCTACTGAGCTACCCCTGCTCTTATCACCAGTCTGTTCTTCTGCCTTGGACCGGCAGGGCGTGTTTATCTTCGTTCCATGGGAAGCTACTGGTGTTTTGAAGGGCACTTCCAGTCTGGAGACAGAATAGACTGGGTGCTCTCGACGGCGCCTTAAGGGCAACTTGTTCGTGCCAAGTCCCCGGAACCGGCACTAAGTCCGTGGCGAGCTCTCTCACAGCTGCCTGGGAGTAGGAAGCTGGTGCCAGGACCTGAGGACTCCCAGTTGCGGCAGCGCCTCAGCGAGCCTGTGCCTCCCCTGTCCCGAATGGACTGTTGCAGGGCATTGAGTCCATTCCACCGGGCTCCCCCTCCCCTCCCCTTCGTGAGGGCGGCACTCCCGGCTCCTCTTCTCCCATGCAGCTGCGGAGGGAGAGAGTGACAGGATCATGGATCCCAGTCTTAGGCCTGAGGTAGGTCCATTCCGTCTGTGGGGGGAGGGGGAAGATATGAGTGTTCCTCCGTTGGGGACTCTCATCTCCCCTGGGTCCTCAGTTTCTATGCCTCTTGTCTTCCCTGTAGGCTTCCTCACAGGGAGACCTGGCCTCTCCTGTCTTACTTCTGGCTGAGATGCTTATCAACCAGCCAGACCCCTTAATTGCCCTTAATCATACTATGGGCAGAACGCTGGACTCCCTGATCTGGCTCTGTGACAGACAGGGCAAACCAGAGAGAAAGGGATTCAAGGGAAAAGATAAGGCTACTGGGTCAAAAAAGAGGCAGTTTAAAAAGGCGGGAAGCCCTCCTTGTCCAGCAGGTGGCGCTGCTATCCGCATCTTGGAATCTCCTCAGCCTTCAGACAGCTCTGCTGAGGAAGGGGGGAGGGGCGAGCTGGCCGCTGATTCCCTCAGCTTGCCAGGAGTACTTGCCTAATCCTAGAGACCAGGACAGACAGTTCCCCTCCCAGTATAGAGATGAACTTCTCTCTCTAGTCGTCAAAACTCTCCACCTGCAGGAAAAGCCTTCTAGGGGAGACTCCTCAGACTCGGAGGATGACAGAGACCTAATCCCTTCTGTTCAGGCTAGGGATAAAGAGTTGCCCCTCAACAGAGTCTTTGAAAAATTGGTTCTCTCTGAGTGCAAGTCCCCTGGGAAGGTTTTTAAAATGACCAAGGCCCAGGAGGCACTTTATTCCTTTTCCAGAAAAAAGGATGGCTTGTTTAAAAACCCCAAGGTGGATGCCACTGCTGCCTCCCTAGCAAGGAAAACAGTGTTTCCTACTGAAGGGGACTGTTTCCCTAAGGACTCCATGGATAGGGCCATAGAGGGGGTCCTGAGAAGGGTTCTGGATTTCACCGTGGCTTCCCTTAGAGTAAACATCCTTTCCTCTTATGTTGACAGAGCTATGATATCTTGGATGCATTAGCTGCAGTCTTCACACATTTCAGATAAGAAGGCTAAGGTTCTCTCCTCCCATGTCATGTTGGCAGTTGCTCTTTTGACTGATGCCACCACGGACGCTCTCGCCTGGTCTACCTGTTCCGTTGCACACACCATAGTGGCAAGGAGGAGAGTTTGGCTATGTTCCTGACAGGGAGATCCCCACAGCTAAAAACTTGCTAGTGGAGGGCCCCTATAAAGGGTTTAAATTATTTGGATCTTCTTTAGACAAGGTGCTGGCCGATGCCACCAATAAAACTAAGACCAAAACCCTCCAACAATTCCTTACAAAAAGAAAACCTTTTCACTTTCCAACCTTTCAGTTTGGCGGCTCCTCTCCCTCCTTTGCCAGGAGAAATCAATCAAACAAAAGAGACCCCAGACAGCCCTTTCATTTTAGAGGGCAGAGTCAGCGTGGAGCTGGCAAATTCAAACCAAAAGAGCCCATCCCCGGTCAGTCCAGCAAACAGGCATGATGGGCAAGGGGATGTGGAGATAGGGTGGGGGGGAGACTTCAAGCTCTCTCAGCCATTTGGGAAAAGTCAATCTTGGACGCCTGGGTATTGCAAGTGATTTGTCAAGGCTACTCAGTAGAATTACAAAGGTCCCCCAGGGAACGGTTCTTGCCTTCCCCAGTCTCCATGAACCCCACAAACCCCCTCAAGCACCACGCCATGTCCACAGACCTAAACAGATTAGGGTCCTTTGGGGCCATAGAGAGGGTTCATCCCAGGGAGGTCAGCCTTGGCCTATACTCAAGCTTTCTAGTGGCCAAGAAATCCGGCCAATGGAGGGCTGTTCTGGATTTGAAGGCACTAAACAAATGTGTCAGACCCCAGAAATTCAAGATGGAGACAGTGAAATCCATCTGCCAGAGCCTGGCACTGGAGGATTGGATGGCCTCCTTGGACTTGGAGACCTATTTGCACATCCCAGTTCTTCCAGCGCACAGGAAATGGTTCCGCTTCCACTACCCCAGAGCCATTGGCAGTACAAGGCCCTGCCATTTGGTCTCTCCTAGGCCCCTCGAACCTTCTCCAAGACTCTCATCACACTCATAGAAAATCTGCACAGGGAGAGGATACATATTTACCCTTATCTAGACGACCTCCTGGTCAGGGTTCCTTCCCAGGACAGGGCTTCGGCGGATGTTGCTAGGGTGATACAATACCTGAATCATCACGGCTTTATAGTGAACGTCCTTAAGAGCCAATTGGTTCCCAGCTGCAGAACAGAGCAGCTGGGGGTGGTGATAGATACTTCTTTAGGCACCGTCTTCATTCCCCCCAAAAGGCAAGAAAAGATCCACTCTTCGATCTACTTACTGACAGCCAGTCAGCGCTTGAGGCTAAAAACTCTGGTGGGGTTACTGGGTCTCCTGGTATCATGCTCCCAGCAGCTCCAGTGGGCCTGATTCAATCTCAGACCCTTGCAGCAGCTGCTCAGGCCTTTTCAAAGAGAGCTCACAAAAGGGTACAATCCATGGGTAAGGATTCCAAACCACCTAAAATCCCCCATGTCCTGGTGGTTGGAGAGGGAAAGATTCTCAAGGGGAGTTCCCCTGGTGGAGCCTGTGGCAGAAGCTGCTAGGAGCAACCCTGCCTTTCTATGTGACCTTCACTGACACTCTGGCTTCCAGGTTGACTAGGCCTGGTTTAGCAACTGGCCACATGGCAGGATTTCACAATACCGGGGGAAGGGGCCTATAGCCAGCATGGCTGGGGGGACCTTTCTCTGATTGGAGTAGGTACAGTCAGGTAACCTCCAAAGGACCAATCACGAAAGAGGGGTAGGGGGCTTTTAAAAAGACCAAAGCCACGCCTCTCAAAAGAGAGACTTCCACTTTTACTCCTGTTTGCTCTGATATACTGACCTTTTGCTATGGAGCTAAGTGAATGGCTCCTGGCCTGTTTGGACTAAACTGAACCTAAGGACTAAACCCCTTTGCTGCAAGGCAAAGGTGCACCTAAAGCTGTGAGTAATTGAATGTTGCATCTGAGGGACCAGTTTAGGCTAGATGCTACCAGTTTAGGCTAGATGCTAACTGTGTTCTGATCAATTGCTTTTGCTCAAGGATTCAAAGTACCTCACATGGTTGTAGCCTGTGATGGTTGGTTTAAAATACCATTAAAGTAATATTCGTTTTTCTGATCTGAAAAATCTCTCTGTGTGTGTATGTGTGTGTGTGTGTGTGTGTGTGTTAGCGAATACGCCTCTGTACGCTCCGGCGGCAGTACTTGGGAACTGAATTATTCTGGCTTGCGGGCCTCTGTTTAAAGAAAAGGTAGAGTTCTCATTCTCCCCATAGGGATGAGACTCGCGGCCTAAGTAAATTCTGGGTGGTGGCAGCGGAAAGGTACCAAATAACAGGTGGGTAACGAGGTGCCGGGAGACTGGAGTAAAACCCCAGTGGGCTCTTACACGCCACAGAGCCCCTCAGAAAGATCCTCACCTCGGACGCGAGCTTAACAGGTTGGGGAGCTCACCTGGACAACCGCTCAGCCCAGGGCCTCTGGTCCAGGTCGGAGGTGACCAGGAGTATCAACTTTCTAGAGCTGAGAGCGATTCGCCTCGCTCTCCAATACTTCTCGCCAGTTCTTCTCAATTCACACGTGCTTGTTTACACAGACAATACGATGGCAAAAGCCTATGTGAGCCACTAAGGAGGCTCGAGGTTCCCTGCCCTCCAGGCTGAGGCCAAGAAACTTCTGAACTGGGCTCAATCCCATCTTCTGTCCTTAAAGGCACTGCACATAAAGGGCACAGACAATTATCATGTGGATTGGTTAAGCAGGAGGGAGGTAGATCCCCACGAATGGTCCCTGAACAGGGAGGTCTTCAGACAGCTGGTTGTGTCCTTCGGCTCTCCGGCGATGGACCTATTTGCCAGCCCTGAGAATGTGCAAGTAGACCTTTTTATGATGTGTTCTCGGTGCCGGGGAGCAATGAAGACAGATGCCCTGAACCAGAGCTGGCCTGCGGGGCTCCTGTATGGCTTTCTGCCCCTCCCCCTCATTGCAAGAACAGTGGCAAAAATAAGGAGAGAGAGGGTCCAAATTATATTGGTGACTCCATGGTGGCCGAGACGTCCTTGGTTCTCGGACCTCATGGAACTGAGCATACACAACCCCATTTCTCTTCCACCCAGACATGACTTACTATGCCTGGGCCTTTATTCCATGAGGGCACGAATTCTTTAAATTTGACAGCCTCTAGGTTGAGTGCCTAGCCCTTGCTCGGCAGGGGTATTTGGAGGCAGTCCTTAAGACGCTCCTGGCCTCGAGGAGACCAGCCACCAGGCGCTCCTACAGGGCAACCTGGAAGGTTTTTTCACTGTGGGCAGTTGCTAGGGGTCAGGACCCCTCAATTCCCCAAATTTTAGAGTTCCTTCAGGCAGGCTTGGATAAGGGTCTCAAGCATAACACCCTAGCTCAACAAGCGGCAGCTCTAAACTCAATGCTGCATGCTCTTTTCCAACAAGAAATTCTCGGCACACAAACATGTCCATCAGTTTCTAAGGGTGGCAAGACACCTATCTCCTCTGGTGGTCCATAGGTGCCCATCCTGGGATTTGAATCTGCTCCTCGATGCTCTGACAAAATCCTCCTTCGAACCCCTTCGTCAGGTACCTCTGTATATGCTATCCATTATGGTGGCATTCTTGGTTGCGGTGACATCAGCTAGGAAAATGTCCGAGTTGGGTGCTCTGTTGATGGAGGAGAATTTCTGTATTTTCCATAATCCGTCAGTCACCCTCAGATTAGATCAGGCCTTTATCCCAAAGTGTAATTCTCTCTTCCACAGATCCCAGGAACGGATGCTTCCTTCTTTCTGCCCGAAACCAGTGCATGCGAAGGAGAAGCTGTGGCACATCCTGAACGCCCGTTGGGCATTAATTTATCTCTCAAGGCTTTAGGAAGTCCACAGCCCTTTTCATTAATTTGTGGGCAAGCCTAAGGGGTACCAAGGCTTCTAAGTCCTTGATATCGAAGTGGGTTAACCAGGCGATAATCGAGGCTTCAGGCTTATAAGACCAAGGTGAAGTTCCCTCCCTTGCAAACTTGGCCCCACTCTGTGAGGGGGGCAGCCACTTCGTATGCCTTTAAGGTAAGAGCCTCGTATGACGAGATTTGTAGGGCCACAACCTGGGCCTCTGTCCATACCTTTGTCAAGCATTATAAGATCAACACCTACCAATCAGCGGATGCAGCCTTTGGTAGAAGGGTTCTACAGGTGGTGTTAGATCCTTCTAGTGCTGTTTGTTCCCACCCTTAGGGTTCCTACTGGTCGGGTATGTCCCATCTGGAGGATTGTCTGCAGCAGGGGGAGAAAAGAGAATTGGTCACCTACCTCGGTGAATTCTTTTCTTGTCCTGCTAGGCAGACAGCCCTCCGGCCCCACCCAAGCAAACAGCAACTTTGGCTAGTTTGGGGGAGTGTTTTTTCCCTTTCCTTATATTTGACGTTCTCCATCTTACCCGACGTCCCTTATAAATGGTTGGTTCTGTTGAGCCTTCTCTCTTCTGTGGTTTCAGAGTTCTTTCAAGTTCAGGGTTAGGTCTGGTCCTTTTCTAAGTCTACAAGTGCCGGTCCTCTGCTTGGGACTCCCTGGTGATAAGAGCAGGGGTAGCTCAGTAGGCATGTGCAGATCGTCTTATCTTCTGCCCCCTGTCAGTCAAGAGGAGGAGCTACCCATCCGGAGGACTGTCTGCCTAGCAGGAGAAGAGAAGAATTCACGCGGTAGGTGACCAATTCTCTTTTCTCACTCATAGGCCTCCCGTATAGCTGTGAAACATGCCCTCTTGGCCAGCAGACAGGCTTGACATTTCTTGACAAAAATTAAATGGATGGCTCTTGCTATGACAATGACAGCGTTTTATATGTTAAGCAAATAAATCTTGACGCATGCCAATCCCTAGTTCTGCTGTACATCAATAAGGTTCCCTTCAGGAAAAGGTCTGGTGCACTCTGTCATGAGTCATTACTAATGACTGTGCATTAAGAAAGCAATTTATGTCAAGCTAATAAACACTAATATTAAATTTAGAGAAGAACTGAAAGGAGATGGGAATAGCAATTTGAATATAACTGCCATCACTGTTACATTGCTTGATGACTTTATGGAGAGTCACTCTTGGCAACTTTGGCCTTTTTTACATGAAACCCCCCACACTTGCCCATGTGTGCAACAGCGTGGGGGGGGGGAGGAGGGGCATCCATATGACCGCTGGCAGGGATGGGTGGGGGTGCGTGTGTGCTCCCGTGCTCCACCCACCTTCATGCATGGAGACATTGGGGAAAATAGAGGTGCCTCCATGCATAGAGGTAGGTGGGCATCTGTGTGATGGTCCGAGCCCACTGCGGCGCCTCCCGGGTCCATGTAAAATGGGCCTTTGTGGAAGTATAAGCTATGTGTGGGTGGAAGAGGTACTTGCTCCAAAATGAGGGGAGAGCCAGAAAGGGGAAGTTACTCATCTGTAGCATTAATTATTTGAGAAGAGGCAGCTACATATTCACATTAAAAACACATGTCCTCTTGAGTTCTGGAACTGCATAGCTTAGTAGCACTCAAAGCAGGGAGCATAATGCTCCCTTAGTAGCACTCCCAGTAGGGACCAGGCTATAGGTTTAAGTCAGAGAGTAACAAGGGAACTTCTAGTGGTGAGGAAGGCTGTGTGAAGTGGGGAGTAGGACTATGTAGAGGCATCCGCTTGCAGAACAAAAGTTAAAGGTAAACAACTTTTTCAAGGGCTGCCATAGGGCTAGTCTTAGAATTTGCAGACTGTGGCCCTGACCACTCAGGGGCCCTAGAAGTGGTTATGCTTAGGGCCCTGGTGGGAGGAACTGGGGCCCCACATCCTGATCTGGCAAAAATAGGGGTCACTGCAGGGCCTCTGGAGGTAGAGAAAATAGAGGGGCCTGGGGCAGTCACCCCAGGTTGTCCTGTGCCTCCACATATATTCCCTGAAGACAGACAGAAAGGCTAGGAGTGTCTTTTCAAAGATCGATTACAGGATGGATCACCATCCCAAACTGGGAAGCTATTTGAGAGGCCGATATCAGGATTCACAGCCCATGTAGGACTAGAATTCTCATCTTCTGCATACAAACACAGCAGCTTTTGCTTCATCGCCACAGCTCCCCACTGGTACAACAAAACAGTGCAACTAGTTAGCTTTTTCCCCACTGCTCCTCCTCCAGTTTACCTCTTTTAGATCAGCCAGGTGGAAGCAGAAGGGCGATGGATCAACTCCAAAAAGTTGTCTGAGTAACCCATATGGCTTGCTGCAGTCTGGGACCTCTGCCATGTAAACTCCAGCCTTGCCTGCTCCTTCCTACTGGTCTCAGATCCATGCCTCTCCCTGTGGTCCCTGCCTCCATTCTTGGACTCCCCCACCCCCCACTTAGTAGTACTTTGTCTTATCTGTGCCTGCCTCCTAATCCCAACTTCATCCTTCCTTTGCCTGATCTCATGTCTGGCTCTTCACTCCTAACATCTGCCTTGTGCCCATCCACCTACTCCAGGTCCCACCTTGCACATCAACAATTCCCCTCTTGGACTGACTTTTCTCAGTTTTTTGAGCCTGTGGAATCATTGATCCTGATCGCCTGCTCAAATATTGTTGCTGATGTTTCTCCCAGTTTGCTTCAACTTCTAACCTGGACTGGGAATGACTAGGATCCTTTGTCTTCCCATGTTCATTGATGTGTGGACAGGAACATGCCCCAACACAGTGGTTCCCCAACACTTGGATCCAACCACCAAAATCAACAGCACAGCAATAGTACAAATGGCGATTGTTATGGAGACTGGGTCCCTCAGAGAATACAAGCAATACTTCTGATTTACAAATTTAGTTTGCTTAGTTAAACAGAAAAGTAAAACCTTGTCTAGTGTGTGAAAATGAGATTCCATGGCAAAATAATGTGAACTTGGGAAGACTGAGGCTATTAATTGGTTACGGTAAAAGTCAAAGGCCATTTTAGGTGTAAATGACAGGTGAGGGTGCAGAGTAACCTTGTCTTTAGAGATCACTGTACACAGAGTGAGCTATCAGACCCTAGAGCTCACTCACTTGCCTAGCAGAAGCAATATCTGTTAAAAGGACTGTCCTGAGCGGTAGCAGCTCCAAAAATGCCTTGGCTAGCAGCTCAGACAAATAAGGCAACCATTAATCTATTAAGAACCAAATTTAGGTCCCACAGCATAAGAGAGAGATACATAACTCTTGAAAAGAGTGTCTTGTGAACGTCTGTAGTAATGGAATTTTAGTATGCTAGTGTGAGTGTGAATTTTTAAAAGCAGTTATTCTAGCTGCGAATAATGTCAGTTACAGGGAATGATATAGGTTTTGACAACATAGCTTGCTGAGCTGTGCAACATGTATGACGTAACTTTCTCAGCAGAAGGTACAGATCTAATGACAGTATCCCGAGCAGCACTTAAGATGACAACAGGGCTGGCCTTGAAACTTATGGGGCCCAGTTCGAAGATACAGTGGTTCTGTTAGCCACACCCCAACCTCATAGCCCATCCCCCTCAGGGACACCCTCCTCAGGGCCCTAGGTAGATAAGGTTATGTTCAGGTTCCCACTGGGAGGGAGTGGGGGCACTGTACCCTGCCGAAAATAAGGGCTACTGCAGGGCCCCTGAAAGCAGAGAAAATAGCAGCGTCCAGAGCAGTTGCACCAGCTGGCCCTGTGGTAAGGTCAGCCCTGGATGACAGTGTTGTTTGGAAGGTGCTCACTGCACATAGGAGAGTGGATTTTGTTACCAGCTTTCAAAGCAGAAGCAGTTTTATTTGAAGTTTTTATTTTGTCTACAACACAGACTTAGAAATAATGCATTGTCAGTGTTTCTCTGTCAACATTTTCAAAAACAATCAGGAAATTATCACACACACAGTGCTCGACATGATTAGCCTCCTTTTTCCAGATGCAAACAAGAAGGCTAGAAGGTAAGGGAGAAAGAGTTCCCATCACCACTCTCAGCCTCTTCTTCCACTATGCTCCCCTACTGTCTCTTTCCTCTTCATGTTCCAGTTCCTTAAAAATATACAGTAATAGAGACAAAGTAATTCAGATGATTTCTTTTATTGGACCAAGTTCTGTTGGTGAGAGTATGCAAAACTTTCAGATCACACAGGGTCCTTCCTCAAGAATGTAAGAAATCAGAACTATAGACTTAGCAACTGCATTATTCATGGTGCAAATTCCACCAATAATATCAAAGGGAGCTGAGTAGAACGGAAATGGGTACTAAATTTAGTACCTGTGAGTAATTTTCAGGTACTGCACCGTGTACCTGAAAGGTTACCTGGGTACCGATTGGGTACCCAAATAGGCAGATATCCACCAAATTAGGTACTTTTGGTACCAATTTTTTTATTTACCAATTCCCAATTGGCATATCGGTATACCACTCGGTAGTATACAGAGTTGTAAAGCTAAAAAAAATTGGCATGAAAATAAAAAAAGAAAAGCGACCATCCGGAAGTAATTTCCTGGGACCAGAAATTGACTTTGTAGGACATAAAAGTTCGTTTTCTGGGATGAAAACCCCATAAATAAGTGTTTTAATAAAAAATTTAAGAAAAATAAAAAACAACCCAACTAAACAGAATTTTCGAACCGGAAGTAGTTTTCTGGAACCGGAAATTGCCAAAAATCGTTGAGACTTGATGGAAATCTAATAAATAGATGTCATAAATCAGTATATCAACAAAAATGTAAAATAAAAAAAATAGGTACCAGAAATTGACCTTCCAGGACCAGAAGTCGACATTTTGGGACATTGGGTACCTGAATGGGGCATTGTCAGGTACCGCGTGGCACTGGTACCTGATCGTTACCAGGTCAAATCAGGTACCCAAAATTCTATGGGTTGCCTGATTTTGCGGGTACCCTCTTTCAGCTCTTCTACTACTAATAATAATTTCTATAGTGCTACTAGTTGTATGCAGCGCTGACTCAGCGTTCTAGAGCAGTCATCAACTTTAAGAGATGGAGGATTACACCTTTAGTTTAACTGCAACTATATTGCTCAGTTTATAGTTCTGATTTTTAACTTGTCTGAGGAAGGGCCCCAGGTGGCCTGAAAGCTTGTCCACTCTCATCAATGGCAGTTGGTCCACTAAAAGATATAATTTAAACTACTTTCTCTCCATCTCTTACATCTGGAACAAACACAGCCACCTTATTCTCGAGTCGAAACACAACCTCACTTTGGGTGAAAACAGACATGACGCTAACCACCCTTGGTGGTCATTTATGCATGTTTCAGGGCTGCATAGGGCACCAATACAGCCCTGCAACATGCATAAATAACCACCAAGGGTGGTTAGTGTCATGTCTGTTTTCACCCTCTGATTCAAGTTACATAATCCCTTCGGAAAAGAACAGCTCATGCATGCAATAATTTCACATCAAGCGTTCCCTTTTTAAAGATCTGCTTCTCCAAGAAGATCTTGTAGTCTTGATGTAGTTAGATGAAATGGTAACCCTGAGGAAACTGAGTTTTTTCATAGTTAAAAAAAAATAAAAATCTACCGTGTGTCAGCAAAACGAATTCCTGTGAAAATTTCCCCCAAAGTTCTCTGTCTTTGGGGGAAAGCACCCTTGTAGAATTAGGGGCAGAGTCACCCTGTGCTCACGTGAGGCACTCTCACCAGGGTCTTTCTGAGGGTTACCCAAGTGGAGAAGTATGAATGCTCTCATTCAGAGGTTTCTGGGGCACTTCTGATCATGTGAATCTGCTGTGAGTTTGTTTCACAGAATCACAGGGCTGGAAGCAACTTCAAAAGGTCACCAGTCCATCTTCCTCCTCCTCCCCTCCACCCCCAACAAGACAAATTACATCTAAATTATTCTTGACATACTGTATTTACTATTTACCCAACCTCACTCTGAAAACTTTCACTGCAAGGGTCTCAGCAGCATTGTTTGGTAACTTGTGCCATTGGTTTTTTGTTTTGTTTTTAAATGTAAGTGGAAGTTGAAAGGGAACAGTATAAGTAGGGGAAGGAACTGGGACTGGTGACTAGACTTTTTGGGGGGTCCATTTTAGCCTATACATTTCTAGTCTTTTGTTTGCAGCTGGAAAGAGAGAGAAGGCATGCAGCCTGAGCTGAACATTGATATGGTGTGTGAATAAATTACAGAAATAGTAATCTTTGCTGTTTTAGCCTGATCTGTCACTTGATGAACATAAAGCTGTGCTGCAAATACTACATTATTTCATCGGTCAAACAAAAAAATGCCTCCCTGATAACAAGGTAAAAGTTAGTTATTGGAAAAAAACTAACCAATTTTAAAAATAAATAAATAAATCCTCAAGATAGGAACTCCCGGATTCTGAGTGTTGCTACCCTGTCATATGGGATCCAAGCCAATAGCGTTACCAAAGTAGTGGAGAGATTTTGGAGGAGTAAAGTAAATCCTGGATATAGGTGAAATGAGAAAATGAAAACTTACTTGGTTTCATAAAGGGGGGGGGGGGAAGTTATCTAAGGTCTAGGTTCTCAAAAGTGGGGGGCAGCATACCTCTCATCCCCTGGACTCTGAAATGAGCGACAGTGACTCTCAAAATGTGGGACATAATTTGCATAAAATTATTTATTACAGTATAATTCATTTCATTTCTGGATTTCCAAACCAACTATACAATTTCAACATCAAAATTAACTTGTTAAGGTGTTTGAATGAAAATGAATTTATTAATCAGTAGAGATGGTGAAATGTTGGGGAAAAAAATTCTTGATATTATAATGTTGATGGTATTTAAGGAAGAATAAGAGTTATGATGTTGAGGAGACATTGATATACACAGAGTTGTTGATTAAAGATACGAGATTGAGTACTATTGATGTAGTTGAAAAGGATGTATTATAATAGTAACATTTTTAGGTGGTACAGTAGTGCAATTGTTACTTTTTGTTATTTTTAACCAGGTCACCTTAACTATGAATTTAAAAGCAAAGGTTTTTAGATGTTGGAATAATTCCAAAAACTGACCATTTTCTCCCAGGTGTTGGAAAACCCTATTCTTCTCCCTGCAAAGAGAAAAGTCATTAATGGATCTGAGAGAACAATAGAGAATCCCTTCTCTCTCTTATGGGGGCTGCTCTGAACTAGTCTGGGGTAAACTATTTTGTCTGGTCTGGCTCTTTAAGGCTGGAGAATTCAACTCACTGTACCACTGATAAATTGTAAATTGCTCTCCCTTTCACCTCCCTTTCTGATGCAGGAATTTACCATTTTCCTGGACTATGGGACAGATAACAAAAGGTGTAAAATCAGGGACATCCAGGACACTCGAGAGGTATGGGGGGAGGGGAGTCCCCCAAGTGGAGCACAGAAGATGTTCAGGGGCAAGAGACATAAGAAGGAGCCCAACTGGCAAACATCTAGCTTTATACCCTCAATGAGCTAGAGAGACTCTCCAAAATAATGGGGTGGCAAGGGGGGGGGGGGAGGAGTCAGAGAGCAAATGGGAGGGAGAAGGGAAGCAACAGAAAGGTGGGAAGAGGGAAAGGAAGAGAAGGAGCAAGATGTGTGTGTGTTGCCTCAACTTACAAGTGGAAGGGGAGGCAGGATTCAAAAGAGTTTGAGAACCACTGATCTAAGTTCACATCTCCACTGCAAATTCACATTTCCATGCCACCTGCTACCATTCCGGTGTGTGTCCTCTAACACACACACACACACACACACACACACCCTCCACCTCAAGTGGATTAGTCTTGAAATGAGTTAGAAGCATAAGGCCTTTTTACACACACCTTAAAGCGCTGGTCTTTCAACCTTCTGGATTTACAAGTCCAGAAGCAAGTTCTGGATGTATTCGTCTCACACACACACTGCCCAGAGTCCGTTCCTGCATGCATTCTTCACACAAACGCTGCCCTGAGGCAGCCTAAAGTAGCCACACCTGTAGACATGATCGGCTGTCATGGAAACCAAATGACCACAGCAGCCTGGAGCAAAGCAGTTTACAGAAGAACTTTTTACACACAAAAGTTCTGGGAGAAGTTCTATGCAGAAGGTCAAACAGCCAGATGTTTAAGATCTGGGTGAGTGATTTAGACACACAGAAAGTTCAGGCTGTAACAGCAAACATGCAGGATAAATATATGTGTAAAAACACCCATACTCATGTGGTTGTACTACAGCAAGGCTGAGCATGGCAGGTGGCCTGATGGCTTGCCACCCACCCTGGATGGACACAGCCTAATCCTGCCTCCTCCATTTCTCATTTTATTCTCCCCCTCCCCCGTTGTTTGTATAATCTCTGTTGGCACTGAAAGTGGCAGGCATGTTAACTCCTCTGGGGGATGGATGATTCGATTTCTCCTTCCAATCCCAAACCTGGCCTGGAGGCAGCACTGTTTCAATCTCCTGGAAGTCACCTTCAGAGAAAGGGATGGGAGAGAGAGAGAGAGAGGAGGAATCCTCCTGCGGCAGAAAACAAAAGCGATAGGTCTGGAGAGGAGGCTTCCAGGAACAATAGCTCCTGCGTGACCCTCAGCAGGAGCTCTGCAAAGGCGGATCCCCCCTCCCCAGCACAGTCACGCTTGCTTCATGCATGTGGGCGGCACTCCCTCCCATCACTTTCAATCTACTTTTTGCAAGCGGCTTCTCTGCCTTGTCACTCCCTCCCTCCACTTCCTCCTCCACTTTAGATCTCGTGCAGCTCCAACAAGCTCCTTCCCGAGAACCAAAAGACCCAAGGGTGAGTGAAACCTGCCTAGCTTGGTGAAGGGGGGCTGTGCTTTGCAGGCTAATAAGTCTGTGCTTTGCAGGCTAATGAGCTCCGTCCTGATCAGAAAATGAATGGATAGGAAGGAGCAGCTTGCGGGGAGGGGCTTCAGAAGGTGAATCAGCGTCCCTTCTACCTTCTTCTAGCGTGCTTGATGCTGTCGCTTCCTGGGGAGTCAGGGTGGGAAGAGTGGGGAGGGGATCCTAAAGGTCCTAACTGCACCACTTGGGAGGCACTTCCGCACCAGGACCCATGTGATCCTGCACATACAGGGGGGGGGGATGGGAAAATACCTGGTGTGTCTATTAATCAGTCCCAGCAGCGAGGGGGATTCTTGCTTGGACACGCCCACTCCATTGCACTCAGTTGCCTGTGGGAACCCACCTACTGTCCGGCTGCTGTCATTGAAAGTGATACAGGAGCTTTCCCCCGTGTAGGGTGGCACGCCGCTGCACCCGCTGGGATTCCGGGCTGCAGTACGTGAGGATTGCTCACCCCCGTGTGTGGCAGACAGTGAGTCTCCAGCTCGTGATTCTGTTGGCCTGGATTGTCACACAACAGCCCCAACAGTCCACGACACTTGCCACTTCGCTCAACCAAGTCCCTCCTCCTCTGCACCGGCCGCACAGACTCTTGTATTGTCTTGCTGACACACGCTGCCTCTTCTCCTCCTGCAAAACTGGGTCTGAGAAATATGTAGTGTGTTGGGGAGCTGCCGGAGGAGACAAAAGCTGTTTGTTAATTATGCAGGGGGAAAGGAAATATTCAGCCTGAAGCTGATAAGAGGGGGGTGGGGGAAGGAACACGATGAAGTGTGAGGATTGAGCCTATCAAGGTTCACCATGACCAAATTAGGGCTTGTGTTACACCAGGAAGGAAGTTACTCATACAGCGACCTACTCTTTACTAAACACACAGAGCTAAGGAATGAGCGCCCAGCATTTTCATTTTGACACTAACCTCTAACCAATATATTTTGGTTGGTTTTACAGATCTTCAGGTCCATCACAAACACCCTTCCTCTGATCTCCCAGCTCTCAGGCCCTAGAGGGAGACAACAGCGGTCTACATTCGCTTTCAGAATCTTTGAAGCATCTCCCCAGAGGAAGAATTTTGGTGAGTAAGTTTCAAGGACACACTCAAAACAACACAATCTCCCTCATTCCAGGTCCGATACAGTGAACAATTTTGCTACGCTCCCTCAGGTCATATTTCTTTTAAATGACAGCTGGGGTGCGTAGGAAGATGATGGGATAAATTTTAAACATCTATTTCCTTTTTGAAACTACTTTGTTTTTGGTAGAACTTATCCTACACATAGTATCCTGGTCTGCTACCTCTGTGAACATTTAATAAAAATGTATTAGTTTGACTGAAAATTCATCAAAGCAGCATTCTTTCCAGGGTGGCATTAATTACAAACTCTCCCGCAAAGAGCATTTTTTAATTAAGAGCATACAGGTGGTTCAAGAGAAGCTATTAAGGTAATACAGTCTTGGTCCTATTTATTTTATTTAAAGCTTCGTGCAGAGTGCTGGTCTTCTGAGATGGGTATCTTGGGTTGAGATCACATCCCAGAAGGTACTTGTCAATGGAATCCACACTACAAAAGCCTGAAGCAGGATTGGAACCTTGACATAAGCGTATAAGGGACTACCAAGTGCATTTCTTACGAATCCAAGTAGTATGCTGAGTTACCAGCTCTTATGGTTTTATGGAACCCCTAAAATCACAAGATTTATGATAAGATCTGTTACAGGGGACTAGGAGGGAGGAACTGTCCTGCTCCCAGCCATTGAAGAGCAAGACAGTTATACCTGCACTGAAGTCCTGCTCCCTTGCCAAACAGCTGAACGGAGAGGAGTAGGACAGCCCCAACCACACAGAAGTGCTATAGACAGGAGAGCCAACAGCATCCCTACTCTCTTCCCTGTAGGGAGTGGTGCTAACTGGGAGCGCTGCTGATAGCAGCCCCAGCATGGAAGAGCCGGTGGGTGCTCCCACATGTCTGGCAACAAATGTATTCATGCAGGGCCAGGGCCAGATCCAGGCAGCTGCAGACTGTGTGACTGGACAGGGCCCCATATGTTGGGGCTCTACTGAGAACCCCAATACATGGGGTCCAGGAATAAACTTGAAATGACAACTTGAGTATGAAAAGAAAAATATGGGCCCTGAGAACCTCAAATGTGGGGAGCCATGACCTAAGGAGGTCCTGCAGCAAATAAGGAATCCCCCCAACTCCAATTCACAGGGATCATAAATAAACTAGAAATAACAAGATATATGTAGCATATGGACCCACAGGGGCTGCAGTGCAGGTAGCTTAGCCCCTGAAATAGAGGTTTAATTGGGCATCAAAAAATCAATTATGGTAACATTTTCCTTTTTCTAAGGAGAGAGTCAGTGAATGTCCATCAAACATTCCCAGGTTAAAAGGGGACCCACACCATCATTTTGCATAAGGTTTTAACTCTCCTGGATCCAGCAGTGTCTCCATTAGGGATGGGCAAACGCGGTTCGGATGTTTGGAGTTCAGACCGAACTCGGTCTGTTCGGACGTCCGAACTGAACTCTTGAATGACCGAACAGTTCGGTCGTGTTCGGATGACTTTTGGGGCAGGCAAAACATCCTTTCAGGGCCAAAAATTAGGTTTCAGTTTCGGTAGTGCTATTTTTGACTGTTCGGCCAACCCGAACTCAGCTGAATCGAACCCGAACTTGGGTTTTGAACCGAACATCCGAACCGCATTCTGTTTGCCCATCCCTAGTCTCCATGCTCTTGCTTTGGGCATGGAGAATGGGTGAAAACACCTTAAGAACTCATGCCACTTTACAACAGCCTTCCTCTGCAAACAAATGGGACAGGAACCATCTTTCTGTTATGTACTTGTAGAGGGCCTAGCCCAGTGGTTCAGAGTTGGGGATGTGAGTGAGACAGCAATAAAAATAATTGTCATGTTTTCAGGTTTGGGCACTTGCTCTAAGAACACAAGAAGTGCCATACTGGGTCAGACTAATGGTCCATTGAGCCCAGCATCCTGTCACAGACAGTGGCAGTTTTGGTTGTTTCAAGGAAGTGCACAGCAGGTTATAATGGAGTGATCCATTTCCTGCTCTCCACTCTCAGCCTGCAACAGTCAAATGTCTCCTGCCCAGCTTGACTAAGGGCGAATTCACACGTGCAGCAATTATCTGGATTTTTTAAAATTGGTTCTCAATAGTTCGCTGTTAACAAGTCCTGTTGCATTCGCATGCATGCCATACCGTTTTTAAGTACAGCGAAATAATGCATTCAGACCTTCTTGTAGTGCGTGCTTACCCGGCTGCTCAGTACGGTTCAGTTACAGGAAGTGGCCTGTGGGGAGCCAGAAGGTTGCTACTTTGTAGCAAAGTACAACTTTGCTACAACCTTTGCTGCAACTTTGCAAACTTTGCAACAACCTTTGCTACAACCTTTGTAGCAAAGGTTGCTACTTTGTAGAATCAGGGAGTAAAGAGGGAGAGCCTGAGGCTGCTGGAAAGAAGCCCCTCGCATTCTCTCCCTGGTTTCTTTCCGGTATCCCGCTGCTGCTACTGCTGCAGCACTACGGTAGAGGCAGAGGCAGATGATTGAAAGTCCCTTGGAGGGAAGAACTTTTTTGGGGAGAAGCATGGAGGGGAAACATGGAGGGGAAGAACTTTTTTGGGGAGAAGCTGGCTGCAGCCTGCACCCAGCGAGGCAACTACAGGGCTCCAGCTGGTCTCACTGCTTCCGGTAGGGGCAGGAGTAAAACAGCGCACTTGGAAGCACGGTTGCATTCACATCAGAAAAGATTTCACACCAGTTAAAACCAGTACGATGTTGCTTTCACACTGCTGTTAAGTGTGGATTTATTGAAAACGGACAGCAAAAAGGTAGGTTTGAGTAGCTTTGAAAGTCGGATTTCTTTAGTGCGATATTGACTGCATTTAATTGAATTTATGTGTTCAGACATGCATGAAACATTCGTTTTTTAAAAAAATTCGCAAAAATCAGAACGTCTGAATCCCCCCTAATAGCCAGTTATGGATCTGTTAAGTTAACTGGTGCATAGACTATGACTTGTCCATGTCTTTCACAACAGCGATTGCTTTGTCATTGCTCTAATAAAATTAAAGCATCACATTTGTAGAATTTGTTCGTTTCAGCAATTAATACAATTAGAATTCTAATATCGTGTTGCCATTTAACTTAAACACTTTTTGAAGAGGTGGCAGCACTACGGCATGTGTTGTTGTTAGAGTATTGTAGAGCAGTTGCTAATGTCCACTTGCATAGTCATGATAAGTCATGTTGTCACACTTGTCATGCTGCTGTCTAAAGAGGGAATGTGGATAAGGTTGTATGTGTATGTGAGGGAGAGAGACACAAACCCTGATGAGGCACAGAGAAATGATGCAATTTCCAAAGGTTATACAGGAGGTCTGTGGCAGAGCCAGGAATCCTCCGAGTATAGTGTTCTGACTTTATATCCTCTTAACTAAAGATGGTGCAAGCAACCATCTTTCCATAAAGCTGGAATGATTAGGAGCTGGCTTGTCTAATCAGCCTTCGATACTAGAGGAAGTTTTAACAAGCTTGGATTGCTGTACTCTGCCAAAAGAACCTATACAAAATATTCATGAGGTTTTTCTCCTGTTTATTTTCTTAGGCCCTTTTTGCACAGAGCCCCCCGCCCCCAATGCATGTGGGGTGGGTGGTTGTTGCGTCCGTGCGATCACCGTGGCGGGTCGGGGTACGTGCATGCTCCCCCTATTGCCCATGCATGGAGCAACGGGCACCAGTGGTGGATGCTTCGTGTGTGGAGGTGGGTAGAGGTGGGTGGGCGTCTGTGAGACGGGCTGCCCATGCACCACCCCCCTGCCGCCGCCTCCACCCATCCCCTATGCACTTGCGCCTGTTAGAAAAGGGCCTTAGTCACTGTCATTATCACCTAGTGTGGAACTTGTCCTACTGAAATCAAAAGCGTATCCCTGCAGCTACAATAGGAAAAGCAGACAATCAAGCTATTAACATTTTTTGTTTGACTTTAGTTGGGATTCATCAGTATTTTCTATATTCTTTAGCTCAGATATTAATTTAGAATAATGGTCTGGTAACTGGTTTGACCACTTTGAACCTGTTTAAACCAGCTCAGGTACATTTCCTGCAGATTAATGGTCTACACTCTCTACTTGCATTGTGATTTCTAGCATAAGATTACAATGATTAATATTTCATGATAGATTTAAAAATAATAATAATTATTTGCATACACAAGGGCTGTGATGCCATGGCACTTGGAAGGGGACAGGGTCTTCTGCAGCTAGAGAGCCCAGCCTGAAAGTCCAAGGGGCTTGGGCAGAGACTGGCCAAGGCCCAACAGAAGAAGCTGGGTATGGGTCAAGTTGCAGGCCTCTATAATCAAGGACATTTTGAGTGTCAACACTTTACAAGCAGAAACATAAAAGAACTGCTGTTCATTTAATATTAACCAATACTAACACCCCNCCCCCCCCCCCCCCCCAAGATTATCTTGCAGATAATTTCTTACATCAACTTTCTAGGACAATTGTTTGAAATCAGCTTTTATGCTGCTCTTCTGGTTTTCAGTAGGTACAATATAAAATGCATGTAATTTTGATCTGTGGGAAGTACACTTATTTTGTTTAAATGTGTTCGTTTGCGTATGTCATCCAACCCATTAACTCTGTTTGTTGACAGTTTTAAAAGTTAGGTATTTGTGAATTAAATTAAATTAAATTAAATGTGAGAGATTTCCATTAGGGAAATGTTAGCTGCCCGTGTTGTCTGTGCGTAAATGGGATGGAGTAAAAGTTCAAAAAAATAATTAAATAAGAAAATAAATAGGGAGAGAAATTAAAGGAAATTTCAGGGGATAGGTTCAACTCCTTATATATAACTAAATATACATTTACTCTGCTTTTAGACAACAATGAACGTTGAACATGAAATTGACCTTTTAGTTGAGGAGATTCGCCGCCTGGGGACGAAAAGTAAGTATTATCTCATAGCTCACAAAGAGGTGAATTTTCCTGCATGCCTAAGCCACACAAGTCTGGTCCCCTACTTTAAAGACATACCCACATGGTTAACTTCTTGGAGACCAAGTGTAGTAAGCAGTATTGGTGATTTGGTGGGTAGCATTTTGCAGGTGGTTCCAAATGTGCAAAGGCATGGAAAGCAACATGTTTTTGTTGTTTTTTAAGTTTATATTTTATTGAACTTCTTTTTCTTATTATAAAATAATAACACAAATGCATATATCTAGAACCATAAGCTATTGCTTCAGTGCACTCTCTCCTTGTACCAGAAGTTCATATGTGTTGCATACAAGTGGGAGCACCCACAGCTCTGCCTACAATGTATCATGAAAATATGGAATTTGTGCAACTGGGACCAGATTCACTACTGAATTACCTTACTCTTACATCCTTATTGTCGGCTTACTTGGAACAGTGGGGGGGGAACTTTCCCTCCTGTGGGCCACTTTGAAATGTAGTACAAGCTCTGTGGCCCAGAGAGGAGTTGGGGGCAGGAGTGCTTCCGGGCTGTGCTCAGGATGCAGGGGAGCTGTCCCATGAATCCATTCTCTAGTCTTGAGTACATGCCCTCATCTCTGCTCCCCTTTCCCTGAGCATGATTTTTCAGTGCTTGTGGGTAGGGACTCTGGCTCCATGGGACAGATCTAGGCGTTAGAAAGGGGCTAAATAAAAACCAGCCACAGGCAACATTTGGACCAGAAGTTCTGTACCTCTGATTTTGAGCCATAGTTCTCAAACTTTTTTGAGCCACATCCCTCCTTCTGCTTGTCTGTGGCCATCAAGACCCCTCCCCCCCCTTTGCTCCCTCTCCCCCTTTCCACACTCCTGTTGATTCCCTTCACTCTCGCCTTTGTTTTCTGACTCTCCTTTTTGTCACCCCTTTATTTTGGAGATGCCTCCTAGGTCATTCAGAGTGTGGAGCTAGGTCTTAGCTGTGGTCCTTGTTGTCTCCCCTCCCCCAGAATACCTTCTGCACCCCCCTATTTGAGAACCACCAATTTAGAGTAAATTAATAAGTAACCTTAGTTATATTTGTGTTACAGGATTTTGTTAGCCTTTTAGAGCCAATTGAACTCAAATCAACCATGTGATTTAATGTACACCATTTCAATAGCGCTTCTTTTATGATATTGTCTAAGGAAGACATGTTGGTGTTCCAGCTTGGATCCTAAATGCTGCCCAGCATAAAAAGTACATAATAACCTCCCATATCCAGACGCCTGGGCAACCTATTTGTCTGGATATGAGAGATGCCCTTTTACAGGGAGTTTGGCATTGATGAGCTGCTCTGTGCTTGTCTAGAATGTAAAAGGATGTGGATATTGGAGGTCCTGATTACAGTGATCAATACTGTACTTTAAAACAAAGCCCTTCTTATCTGAGCTTCCATTCTGTCCCTCATGTCCAATCTAACAAGTAAACGTTCAAAGCTAGTTAATAGAAAGAGACTTAAGGGACCAATAAAGTTCCTTATTGTGAGCTCACAGAAAACAGTGAAATCTCTCCAGGTAAAGGTGCGGCCCAGTATTTAATAACTGTATTGTAGTGGGTGTTTTTCATCCACAGGTCTCAAAGACTTTGTAAATATCATTATCATCAATTTATGGATTGGGAGGGACACATGCAGGTGAAGTGACTTGCCCAAGGTCACAAGAAGTCCGTGACTGTGCCAGCAACGGAACCCAAATATCCTCAGAGTTTAGTGTTGTGTGACTATTTCACAATAAACCCCACCCCAAGAATCCCTTGGGTTCCATAAATGGTAACACTATATCTTTGATCTAGATGCCGACGGAACACTGAGTGTGAAGTTTGGTGTGCTCTTTGCTGATGAAAAATGTGCCAACCTCTTTGAAGCCTTAGTGGGAACTCTCAAGGCTGCCAAACGAAGAAAGATTGTCACTTACCCCGGGGAGATCCTTTTACAAGGTGTTCATGACAATGTTGACATCTTGTTACTGCAGGATTAAGGCAACTTTCTTTGTATCTAGTTTGTTTCAAATAAATGATATACAGAATCCTTAGATCAAGGCAAATTATACCACGGTGTTTTGATGTATTTTTCTATATCTTTATAGTCAAAAGGAGACTCCTATTTTGAAACATTCCTTTTTGTATTCCTTTTGTCAACTTTCCTGTAAATGAATGTACGGTGAAAGGTACAAGAACCCCTTTTTATCTCAGGTAATGCATCTACATATTGTCTAAAGGCTATAGTCACCATTTTTAAAAAAAAGAGATGCTGTTAATTTATCAGTATTTACAAACCAATATCTATTATGAACATTTTCAATAAAACACATGCCTAAATTTATATCCTTTTCTTTTTGTTGTTTTCTTTTATTCATTGCAAGTAAATAGAACTTCTTACAAGATGAGTGTGGGTAACTGACAGACCTGTAACTAAGGAGAGGGCATGCCCTCTCCTATGTCCTTCTCCAGTAGAAATAAAATGTGTTTCAGGTTTCCCCCCTCAGTGTTAGTCTGAAGCGTAACGTGTATGATGACTGCCAATGAGTGACTGAAGACTTAAGAGTAATAATCACAGTCTGGCAAGAAAGTGTCTGTCGAAGACGTGAATTTCTAAAGCACAATTGCCCCCTTGTCATGCATCTGCACCCTTCCCCCATGCCAATGTTGTAGCAAGTGTCTGCCAATTTTCATACCTTTTCCCCTGTTAAATTCCAAACCTGCACTACAATTAAACAGTGGTAGGCTGAAAAATGATTTTTTTCCTGACCTAAATGGTAGAGTAAGAGATAATTAAAGGTGTTTCCATACCATGGTTATTATTTTTATTATTATTAACAAGCATTTATATAGTGCAAGCAACGTACCTGGTGCTTTACAAAGTAATTGAATAGACACGGTCCCTGCCCTAGGGTTTACAATCTGAGAGATTGGGGCGGGGGGTGGGGGGGAGACAAAGGAAGGGGAACAGAGGGAAAGACAAGGAGTGTAACATTCACGAGGATGCGAGGTCCCAGGTGCACGCACTTGGCTTGGTTACATCAAGAATGATGGCTGGTTGGTCCATGTGGTGAGGAATGAGTACACAGACCTCAGGTAATCTATCATAGGAGTTTTGATTGGAGAAATAAAGGAAAAACACCTGAGAGTTTTGTGAAATGTCACTCTTCATATCTTTTCACCTCTGTGTGTGAGACTTTTAAACCATTGACAGGGATAACTTAGCTTTCTTTGGTGGCCATTGTGGCAACCCTAATTTAAGGGGAGGATATTCCTCCCCTTGAGAAACTGAGGACAGGTCTCCTTCTTGCTATGATAGCAGCCCTAGGCAAAGAGCTTTGTGAGTTACTTGTGTCAATGGGTGATTTTAGATGTGCCGGCCGGCAGGCTTGCCACGGCACGGGATTAAATCTTCATCCCCCTCCGGAATCAGGCCAGCCGGTTAACAGACGTGCCGACTGATTCTGGAGGGGAATTGGTGGAGGGGGTGGGACCGCATAGTGTGACGTGCGGCTGCACAGCCCCACTCCCCCGGCCGCCCACCCTCTGGGAGATGGGCGGGCGCAGCGGCCAATCCAGCCACTGTGCCCGATACGTCCCGGGATCTGGGCCACAGCCCAGAATCAGCGGTGGTAACCAACGTTACCGTCTGCCAATTCTGGGCCATGGGGCAGTAACAGACCTTACGATACCACAATCAACCACGGTGAACCCCCCGTGGTGGCTGTGGTACCATAACGTCTGTTGGGCCCAAAAGAGATTCCCACCGGATGTTTACCCCCGGCGGGAATCTCTTTGACCACGCTTTTGGAGCTTCGGGTGCCCAGAGGTCCAAAAGCGTGGTTAAAGAGATTCCTGCTGGGCCTGAACATCTGGCGGGAATCTCTTTTGGGCCCAACAGACGCGCAGCCACCACAGGGGGTTCACCATGGTTGACAGTAGTATCGTAACATCTGAAGTTACCCTAGGAGTGCTGAAAACTACAGTCTTCCAATCCAAAACTATCTCCTGAAAATACTAATGCTCCCCAAGGATCTCAAATCGCTGCAAACTGTGTAAACATGTTCAGGCAATTTGCATTCTTAAGAAATGCTTACATTTGACAGGTAACTACATTTAGATCAGGGAACAGAAAAATAAGGTTTGAGGAAGACTGGTGAAAAAGCCATTATTTTGTATGTTCAAATAATGAAGGTATTCTCATGGTATTTAATCTTTGATGCAACTTTGAAAATGATACCTGGTGACTATGCAGTTCGGATATAGCTGCTCCTTCTGCAAGCTGTGCAATCTGAGGAAATCTGCACTTCAATAGTAGCAGTGGTTTGGGGGGGGGGGAGAAATCCTATGCTTCCCACTATTTATACCCTCACAAATTAGACCTCTCTGCTTCCTTCCCCCACCCTTTTGTTGCAATCACAAAAAAGGACAAATTCAGCATATCCTGAATATAAAGGCTAGCAGTTGCTCCAGCTATAGCACACATGTGGGAAAGAGAAATATAAGATTTGGACAAGAAAGCTTGAAAAGTAATGACCCATTAGGGCAGTGATATTCTAACCTTTTGCTTACATAACTCCACTTTTAGACTTAAAGATAATGACTTTCAGATAATGTAATACCATTAACCCTGACACCAACAAAGACAGGCAAAGTATGGGTGCTTTCTGACGTGCATAAACATGCAGAAAAGCGCCTGATTTGCCTCCGCAAGAAACTCCAAAAAGGCAAATCAGGTGTGGCTTTTGTCCCATGGAAAAACAAAGCTGCATGGCTTTGGTGATGATCATGTGGGGGATGCAAAGCTTAAAAATCCATCTTTGCATTCTCCGAATGATCGCTGCCAAAGCCACGCAGCTTTGTTTTCCCACGTGACAAAAGCCGCGCCCGATTTGCCTCACAGTTTTTCACAGAGGTAAATTGGATGTTTTTCTGTGTATTTATGCACATAGGGCACTTTCCAATGTCTAATATCAATCAGGACTCTGGTTTCATCTACAAGTAGCCTATCTGTTAGGGGGATAAAGTATAGAGAATATCTTTTTATGCAGGCTGCTATTGAAGTAAGCCTTTAAGGGAAGTTTGATGTATGGGTGGAACAAGAGAAACTGGTATTTCTTAGGCAAGCTAATTGTGTTTGTAGGTATCATATATGATTGCACAGAATAAGTGTCATTTTTTCAAAAATATAATATGTAAGAAAGCATGTTCTCTCTAGAGCTCATCCTTTTCCTGCCTCTTCACTGACTGGCAAAATGAGTACTCATCAGGCAAGATAATCTAAAGTGGGCACAGGAGAAGGAGCAGGTGTCATCCTGGGACATTTTTGAGGCTTCAAACTTTTCTGCTAGTAGGTGGGAAAGCGTTGGGACCTGATGGAAAGGGTGGCCAACTTGGAAGTCTATTTGTTGCCTCCTTTTTCTACAGGAATATCTGTCCCACTGATGGCTTCCTTTTCATTCTAGGAGAACAGAGCTTGTTATCTCCACCTCAATATCTCCTCTAAAAGAATAGGAAGTTATTGGCTCTCTTCTCTAGACAAAATCCAGGGAGTTATAGAACAGCCAAACCAGCTTTCTTCCACATCCTGGCATTCCCTGTTGCAAATGTTGTTGGGACACACAACAATCGTTTCCATTTGCAATTCCATATCTTGTAAAGTTACACAGATACGCACAGCCAAGCTGGCTTGGGGATGTACCTTATTCACTTCTGTATTGTATTTTTCTTTGCCATGCCTCCTGCCACTTAATAATACAATGTCACACCATCGCATGACTTTGGTACCCATGAAAGCACACAGCCACCACAAGTGATGAACATCTTTCTCCTATCTTGATCTACTTTAGTCATTGGTGCTAAAACTACAAATGTCATGAAGACCTCTGTGAAGGTCTTGGATTCAGCCCAGCTTTCTAAGATCAGGCTGACCTCTTCGGTATCTGATCTAGAACAATAACTATCACACAGGCCTGTGCCACTATAACAACCTAGCAAATCAGAGATGTTGAACTAAAGGCTTAGCAGGAACCTGTGATCTGGCATCACCCCAGCAAACTGAAGACACTGATCTAGTGATCTCACTATCATGACATGACATGATGGTGCTTTATATGAGCTCACCAGTTTAGCTTGTGCTGTGGCAGCAGCTGTACAAAGTAAAGGTACTGAGGCTGCAACCAAAGTACAAGTCTCTGACATCAGTCTTGGTGCATACCAGGTGCTTGGCTGCTGGAGATTGGATGCGGGCAAGCTGATTGAAGCGGAATCCAGACAAGACTGAGGTGATGATGTTTGGCTGGCCATGCGACCGTGGGGACATAGGGACCTCTTTATTGATGGGCTCCAGCCTCCTTTGGTCACTCAGGTTTGCAGCTGTAGAGTGCTCTTGGAGCCATTGCTGTGCCTGGATGGCCAGGTTGTAGTGGTGGACAGGAGCGCTTTTCACTAACTTCATCTGATAAGAAGGCTGCAACCTTTTTTTTAAAAAAACCAGATTTGGATTTGCCCACCATCATCCATGCTTTCATAACCTCAAGGCTAGACTATTGCAACACACTCTGTGTGGGGCTGCCCTTAAGGACTGTTTGGAAGCTGCAGTTGATGCAAAATGTGGTGGCCCACTTTCTGTCGGGGATGTGTCACCGAAAGCACATTAAACCAGTGCTCTGGAGTCTGTAATGGCTGCCAATAGCTTTCCAAGCCCAATTCAAGATGATAGTTTTGACCTATAAAGCCCTAAATGGCTTGGGCCCCAGGTATCTGAAAGACTGCCTCTTCCCTTATGTTCTGTCATGGCCTCTGAGGTTGGTCAAGGGTGCCCTCTTGTGAGTGCCACCTGCCTGTGAAGTTTGTACAACGAGGGCACACAAAGAGGTATTCTCGGTGGCTGCTCCACAATTATGGAACTCCCTCCCCTTGAAGATCTACCTAAACCTGAGCCTACTTACCTTTCGGAAGAAATGCAAGACTTTTTGTATGGCCAGGCATCATATTATTGTTATTAATTATATAGTACAAGCAATGTATCTGGTACTGTACAACTATGGAGATGAGGAGCTAGGAAAAGCCTGATGGAAAAGGCAGGTCTTCGGGAGGGATTTGAAGGTTGGATGGAAGGAGCAGAATGAATGTATTGAGGGATGGCATTCCAGGCATGGGGGTGGCAAGGGAGAAGAGGCAAATACGTTTTGAGGAGCCGGGAATCATGAGCAGGCGAGGGTAGTGGCAGAGAAGTGAAGCTCCTGTGTAGGAATGTGGTGGGAAACAAGTGAGAGGTGGAAGCAAGGCCATGAAGAGTCTTGAAAGTGAAGACAGGCCGCTAGTGCTGATTGCATTCAGATAGATGTAGAGGGAGCCAATGGAGGGTGGAAAGGAGAAACTGAACATGGTCAAAGTGATGGGCAAGGTTGTGTTGAACAGAAGTGAGAGGGGTGAGCAGGGAAGACCAGTAAGAAGGGAGTTGCAGTAGTCAAGGCAAAAGATGGCTGAGCATAGACTAGAGTTTTAGCAGTGGAAGCAGTAAGGAAGGGCCCGATTTTTGCAATGTTCTGCAGAACGAAGCGACAGGGCTTAGCAACAGCCTGGATCCGAGGTGTAAAGGAGAGGGGAGGAGTGGAAGATGAACCTTAGGCTATGTGCCTGAGATGGAAGTGGGAGGGGAACATTTTGAGTAGAGCTGCAACTAGGTACCCAGCCAGTTGGGCATCCTTTAAAATTTGGGGTACAAACTTACCCCGGTTGCGTTCAGGCACCATCTGGTAACCAATCATGACCCACAATGGGCTACCCAACACCCCAGGATGACTCACCTCACTGGCCGGGCTGCTGTTTCTCTGGTCCTGACTCCTGGCTGCTCCCTGCTTCTCCCCAGCCTTCGTGCCACTCAGTTTAGCAGGGAACTTCCCTCTTTCTGAGCAGGGGAGGGAAGCAAGGAGGCCTCTTTACATCTGTGTGCCCCCCTAATGGGTACCCTGTTCTTGGGGCATGGATATTTAATTTAATCTATTTAGATGTCCAGTCACCCAGTTTCGCAAGATCCCCCTGCAATATCTCATAACATGCTCATGTTTTAACTTTGTGTCATCTGCAAATTTGACCACCTCACTCCCCTGTCCAGATCATTAATGAATACATTAAACAATGTACAGATGCCTGGGGCACGCCACTATTTACTTCTCTCCATTGTGAAAACTGACCATTTAGTCCTACTCTTCGTTTCCTATCCTTTAGCCAGTTACCGATCCACAATAGGACACTGCCTCCTATCCCATGACTTTTTAATTTCCTCAAGAGCCTCATGAGGGACCTTATCAAATGCTTTCTGAAAATCCAGATACACTGTATTGAATGGCTCCCCCTTTTCCACATACTTATTCATACCCTCAAAAAATTCCAATAGATTAGTGAGGCACAACTTCCCTTTCCTAAATCCATGTTGACTCTTCCCCATTAATCCATGTTTATCAATATGCCCCGTAATTCTGTTTTTAATAATAGTTTCCATGATTTTGCCCAGCACAGATGTCAGGCTCACCAGTCTGTAGTTTCCAGGATCGCCTCTGGAGCCCTTTTTAAATATTGGTGCTACATTCACCACCCTCCAGTCCTCAGGTAGAGTGACAGATTTTAGTAACAGGTTAAAAATTACTAGTAGGTCTGCAATTTCATATTTGAGTTCCTTCAGATCGCTGGGCTGTATTCCATCTGGTCCAGGTGATTTGTTACTATTTAGTTAATCAATTTGCTCTAGAGTCAATTTGCTCTTCCAGAGTCACATTGATCTGTGACAGCTCTTCCGATTCGTCACCTACAAAGAACAGTTCTGGCGTAGGTATCTTCCCAATATCATCTGCTGTGAAGGCTGAAGCAAATAATTCATTCGGCTGGCCTTATCCTCCCTGAGGGCCCCTTTTATCCCCTGCTCAGCTAATGGCCCAAGTGATTCCCTAGCAGGCCTCTTTCTTCTGATGTACTTAAACATTTTTATTATTAGTTTTTGCCTCTTTAGTGAGTCTCTCTGCAACTTCTTTCTTGGCCTGTCTTATTGATGTTTTACATCTAATTTGCCGGTGCTTATGCTATTTTACTATTTATTTTCCACTTTAGAACTAGCTTTCCATTTTTAAAAGGACATCTTTTGGGCTTCACCTCACTATTTAGCCACGCTGGCAGGCATTTGTCCCCTTGCTACCTTGCATTTTAACCTGTGGAATACATTTAACCTGGGCTTCCAAGATGGTGTTTGTAAGTAGTCTCCACACCTCTTGCAGACATTTAACCTTTGCCACTGCTCCTTTTAGCTTCCTTCTAACTAGTTTCCTAATATAGCATAGTCTCCATTTTTAAAGTTAAACATTACTGTGGTAGTTTTATTTACCATTCTCCCTCCAGTAATTATGTCAAATTTATTATAATTACTATTGCCAAGCAGCCCCACCACTGTTACCCCTTGCACCAGGTCCTGTGGTCCGCTTAGGACTAGATCCAAAATAGCTCCCTCCTCAGTGGTTCCAGGACCAGCTGCTCCAAAGTACCCCTCCAGTTACCTCCTTTCTTTCCTACTCCAATAAAAGATACCATTGAACTATTTTGTCTCCATCTCTGATACAAACAGAAGGGAACTTCCTTCTCTTCTGAATTTTGTTTCCCCCATAGCTTCATCTCCTCTTGCCTCCACACACTGGGGAGTAAAATGGGGACACATTAGGAAGGGAGACAGGATGGATGGAGCAGGATGGAAAGTCAATGGCTAGCCAGGAAGCCTAGGAAGCTCTAAATCCTCATGCCAATAGATGGAGGAGCAGTCAGTGCTGCTGGCACTACCAACTGAAGGAGCACTGGCAGACACCCAGAGCAGCAAGCTGAAGGTGGTGGCAAAAACTGCAGCTGCCCCCACTGCCAGTAAGCTCCACAGTGCATTTGGGGGCAAGAGAGGTGGGGGAAACCACAGCCATGTAAGGCAGCAAAAATCCTTGTGCCAATCCTGGAAGCAGTGACATCCAATGGGAAAGGAAGTCTCCAAACTGGAAAGATCTCCTGTCCCTCCCTTACTCCTCAGGAGGATCCATCTCCTGGCTTGTTCCCCCGCCATCCAGAGAAGCACAGGTGGAAAAGGGAATTCCCACAAATGAGTCAGTGATTCTCTCCCTCTCTCTCCTCTCATCCTCTGAAGAAAATCTTGGTGCACCTCAAAACAGGTTTTGAAATCAAAATTTAATTTTCTTATGAAATTTCAAACCAGCTGCATTAATAATGCCAGCAACCATGACATACAGCCGAACGACATGTTCTCTATTTCTGATCTACTTTAACCACTGTGAACAACTGTAAAAATAGTCTTTGCAGCCTATGCAGGCAGTTGGGGGAGGGGTGAGAACGTGGGGTAAGATTAGAAAACCAGTGACATTATACACTTCCCCTATAGTCTGAATGAAACATGCAGTACTCTATTGAACAATTAAGACTATAGGAAACATACCATACTCCCAGTTACAACAGCATTATGTCTCTTGTCAGTTGCAGCGCCAAATTGCTTTCATTAAAGACTGCTTGTAAATAGTGGTTGTGCTTGAATAGTGACTGCTAGGGCTGCCAGCCACCTTTCCCAAAGCTTTGACCTGAAGACTGCAGGGCCATGGTAGAAAAGGGCTGGATGAAGGGGCGCTCCTGCCTCTTTCCAGCAGAGCTTTGGGACATTATGATGGCACAACATTCCACAGGGGGCAGGGCCACATCCGATATGGTCCGAAAGAGCGTCTTTGCCCCACTCGTTTCTGATGCAGCCCTATCTCCCATCTGAAAACAATTAAATCAGGGCTTTATAAGGTGCCAGGAGATGATGTCTCAAAACATGGAGACTCCAGTCAACTCCGGGGTGGAAACCCTAATGGCCACTAATGAACGAATGAATGAGTTGGGGGGGGGAGTGTTAGTAAGTGCTTTTCGGGTCCTTCTTTAGTGACAGACAAGGCAGGAAGCAATCCAAGGTGGTGGATTTAAAGGGGTGGCAAAATGTACCTTGGGGAATGCTCCTGGTTTCCGGTGGTGCTATGCTCCAATGCTGATGGGGTGCTGGCCAACTTTATAGCAGGTGTAGCACTGCACAGCTGATGGGCTCTGATAAGTATAAATGCTGTCCGATAAGCCATCCTGTAATTATTGTTGCCATGTGAAAGATGCTGCAGCTTTAATCCTCTTCTTTCAAATAAAAGTTGTGGTGTCTGCTCAAGGAAATATGGTACCAACAACCATGTCTCAGACCTTCCCCAAAGCATGAGATTAGCCAGAAAATAAGGGGATTTGTAATAAAAATAAATGTTGATTTTTGTGGTTATTTTTCATTGGGTTGCTGAGACTTTAGGGTGCATTGCAATGACATATTTAAACTTCTCCCCTCAACCAAGAAGGATGAAAACATATTCTTTGTCAGTTGAAGTCTGTGATCCTCATGATAAAAATGTTGGGATTTATGGCAAAAACAACAAATGCTTTGAAACTGGTGATAACATTGTGAGCGTTGGTGACGCTGCAGTTGAACTGCACAGGTGTGATCGAAGGCAGTTCTTGGATCAAGATGTCTGTATAACTATGATCCACAAACTATTACTCTGGAGTAAGTGGCTTGTAGATCACAGCCTCTGTTGGTAAATGGCTTAATCCCTAGCACACCATAGTCTAAATATAGATATTTCATTATTAAATCTACAGATATTTCAACGTTATGATCAATATTAATATTCTAGAATTTCATAGATAAACATAGAAGTGCCCAAGACATACCAAAAATCTGAGAATCCAAACCTCACAAATCCAGATATTTGGACTCATTGGATGAACACAGTGGGGTAAAGTATCAAAAATGCCTGGGTATGCAGGGTCTGGATTCTCCAGATGCAGTCTGTCCGGTTAGGTCTGGTGCTATCTCAGGCAGTGTGGTGTCATGCCCTCCCCTCCTCTCCCCTCCCCACTGGCCTGAAGCAACCCCTGCTCTGGCTGGGGACAGACTGTTGCTCCAGTGATCAGCTATTTTTCACAAGACAGCTGACTAGCAAAACTCCAGTTTGTTCCTAGCCGGGGCTAGGGTTGGTGTTGCTGCAGATGGTGTTTGTAGCAGGGGCAGGCTAGTAGCGGAGCTTGGCCCCATAAGAATGTGCAGTGTCAACCTGGTCAGTGCAGGTGCTATGGTGCGGCACAGGAGAGTGCCTTAGTGGGTCTTAACTAGGCTAGTCTCTATGGCTTGGCTAACCAAGTAGTTAACGGGAGGCCAGCTGTGCTAGGGCAGTGCCAAACCAGCCCAAAAGGTGACAACCCAGAAAGAAGAGGAGGGTGCTCCGGGAGAGAGATTCCAGGGAACTGGAGCCAATGCAGCCCTGCAACCTGTATTTCTCATAAGTGTCCTCTACAAATTACATATTGCGGCAGGGCTCCACCCCCAGAAGCCCCCAGCCGCCATAGCAGCAGGGCTCATCCCCTGCAGGTGAGCGAGGCTCCACCCCCTGGGAGGGCTCAGCCAAAGCCACAGGCCAAGGCTGCCCGCCCGCCCCCAGCAGGCGGCAGCCCTTGGGCGGCGCCCGAAGGGCGACGACAAAAGGGCGCTGGCCGTTTTGTGGCCGTTGTGCGGCCGGAGCGAGGACAGCGAGGAGCCACCCCCCTGACAGCACCCACGCTACACAGCCGCCGCCGCCCATTGCCGT
>QEPC01000585.1:1177154-1188675 GCA_003113815.1 Sphenodon punctatus
TCCCCTCTCCTTGTCTCCCCCTCCTTGTCTTTTAGATTGTAAGCCACAGGTAGGGACCGCAGCTGATTGTATGTTCTGTACAGCGCCAGGTTGTTACTGGCGCTTTATAAATGTTTAATAATAATAATAATAACATATCTGGCCACCCTAGTGAATGGGGAGAACTCCAGAAGGGCTCAAGCCAGACAGGGCTCTTCCCCCAGACTGGCTATAGGAGGGATTATATCTGGCTAGCAAGGGAGCCAGATATATCTCCACCTTCCCAGACCTAGAGAATGGACCCTTGGCTGCATGTAGAGTGGGACCTGGCCAGGAATAGGGGAACCTGAGAGGCAACCCAGACTATGGATTTGGTAATGGAGATTATATTGATGTATATAAATGTATGTGTCACGGGGAAGGGGGAAAATACGGGGACTATAAGGAGACAATGGATTCACCAGGACCAAACCTCCAAGCAAACCCCTGAAGGTGAGGGCACCTTTGTACAGTGACCCAAATTCACTCTTGAGGGGAAAGAGGCCCTTCAGGATAGAGTGGTGACCCTTAAATCTCCAGGAGATTAGGCCTCTATGCTGAGCACTGCAGGCTGTACAGGAGGCCTCCCTCTCACCCTTCACCCACCACATGCTCATGATGCTCACCACGGGGACAGGGCGGCGGGTGCCGTCTGTGAGGGTAGGAGGGGCAAGGGTCCCAGGTTTGCAGGGGAAGGAGAGCAGGCAGTCACACGGGAAGGTATGGGATAGGAACCCCCGGAGGGGGAAGGCAGACACACGCTCACTCTCTCGCTGCACTCTTGCTCCTAGGAAAAGGTACAGGGGGATAGGACACACGCAACCACTCCACACTCACAGTCCACAGCGACACTCCTTGACAGGGGACAAGGGGGGGGGAACACAGGACAAGGGAACAAGAAGACTCAAAGATACACAGCACTTAGCTTCTCCGTGGGGCCAGTTTACTCAGATCACCAGTGCTGTGTGTCTCACAGCGCCGGCGTTTATAGTGGTTGCCACACCCCTTGACGTGCCTGTATCCGCAGGGAGTGGCGCAACAGCGCTGGTCCCGCCCCCACATCTTGCGTGCTTGTGGGGGAAGGCCCCCCCGGGCAGAGTCTTGGCGCGGCGTCACCCCGGCAACCCCCGGCGTCTGTGTCAGGCTGGAAGGGGACTCCGGATACCCCGCGGCAGGGGGGAACAACAGGGGGTGGGTCCCCTGGCGGGTCGGAGTTCACCGTCATCGGGACCTCCACCCCCGCAAATAAGGGACAGCCCTGACAGTATGAGACTGGTGTTGGACTATACACTGATAGTGTGGAGTGGAAGGATCCCATGTGGGTCTGGGTTCCTTGGGGCTGGATCCGACAAATACCCCAAGGCACACACTGTTACAGTATTGTATTTATACAATTCTCTTAGGAATTAGTACCTTTACTAGGAGCTATAATTCTTCAGTACTGGGTAAACTTCACAGAAATCCTTAAATCCACAGTAACTTGGAAAAAATAGTCTCAACTATGGTTTGTAAGATTGGTCTCTTCAGATAGAACCCCCCAATTTCACAGAAAATAAAAAACAGACAGGTAGACTTTGCCACTAGCTGCTTACTGAAAGAAGACCCATGGGAGAGAATAAGGAGAATTGGATAGTTTGTTATTTTTAAAAAGACAGAACAGAGAGCTCCTGGTGTGTATATATAGGGTAAATCAATTGCAATCTCTGGAGAGCATTGGAGTTGTCGGGCTATCTTTGTTTTTTCTATTACATTTGATGTTTGTTTTTTTAAATTTTCTTTCTTTGTTTTGTTGTGAGAAGGGAGTGCAACTTATTTAAACTAAGGGGGAAAAACCCTACATGTTTGTTTCTCAATTTGCAGCCTGAAGGCCCACAAGTAGCAAATCCTTCAGAGTTGTATAACCAATGTTAGAACAACTATGATTCTTTTGATTATCTGCATGACCCCTGGGACAGGGGAAGTGCTGACATTTGAGCTCATGAATTACAGTTTGGGGGCTCAAGAAAGGTCACAGCTAATCCACAGTGTAGTAGTTTTAAACAGGGAATCTCAAATCCTCTCTTTTGCATAAAGCATCTTAAAATGTGACACACACACACACACACACACACACAAATACTGCGGTGGTTAATAACAGCAGTGAAAAGGGAAAGGCACATGGTGCTTGTCCCTCTCACTGGCCCCCGAGCAGGTGGTGTGGTGATCGAGAATGGAAAGGCCCCAGGTCTAGGACTGCTGCTGATCAATGCGAGGTCGATTGTTAATACATCTATAATAATCCATGACTTAATCCTGGATCAATTGGTCGACCTCATGTGTATTACAAAGACCTGGCTGGACACTGAGTCTGGACCAATTCTGGCTGACCTTGTTCTGGCCGGGTACTCTGTAGAGCATCAGCCCCGATCTGAGGGGCGGTGGTGGGGAAGGGGTGGGCGGTGTAGCCATTATTTTAAGGACACTTGGTCTGTGAGGAGATATCCAGTGCAGACTATTTCGGGTGTAGAGGGCGTCCATCTTGTGATTGATTTGGCTAGAGAGAGATTAGGGCTGCTGCTGATATACCGCGCAACTACCTGTACAGCAGCGTCCCTACACGCTCTAGCTGAATTGGTGTCAGAGGTGGTCTTGCGATCTCCAAGGGCTATAGTCCTGGGGGATTTCAATAACCACGCTGACGCCAATCTTGGGGGAGCAGAGCATGAGTTCATGGCTGTCATGACATTCATGGGACTGTCTCAGAGGGTTGTTGGCCCAACGTATGATGGAGGACATACCCTCAATCTGATATTCTGCACTGGCCTTGAGGCAGGGGATCCGGGGTGTGTGTGTGTGTGTGTTTGTGTGTGTGAGCTGTGCCTTTGTATGGTCAGATCATTATGCCTCCAGGTCAGTCTCTCCTGGTGCATGTCTTCCCTCAGAGGGGTGTTGAACCAGTTTGGTTGGTTCGTCCCCGGAGACTTATGGAACCAAAGAGGTTCCGGAATGCTCTAGGGGAATTACCTCTCAATCCCGATGGTCGATTGCTCAGTGACCTCGTAGCTCTTTGAAACAGGCCATCGACTGAACTGCCCCTAGGTGTTCACTTCCTGGATGTTGATGATGCAGTTCCCTGTGGTTTACAGAGGATCTGTGATGGATGAAGCAGGGATGGTGGTGGTTAGAGCGATGGTGGCGCTGTACTCGCACTGAAGCTGACCGATTGCAGCATAGAGCTAGTTTGAAAGCATATGCTGTAGCTGTACGGGCAGCAAAGACGACATTCTTTGCTACCCTCATAGCATCTGCGAAGTCACATCCAACTGAGCTTTTCCAGGTGGTGCAGAAGCTGGTGAGTCCGGCCTCTCTCCGCCTAGAACTTGAATCTTCCAGTGTTTGCTGTGACATGTTTGTTGACTTTTTCATGGATAAAATCACTCGGATTCATCACAACTTCGATGCCGCACTTATAGCAATAGGCAAACCTGAGGCTGTGGAGGTCCTGCCTTGTCTAATTTCATGGGATCAATTTCAGTGGGTGTCGCCCGCTGATGCAGCGGATGTCCCTGGGACGGTTAGAGCCACCTGCTGTGAATTAGATCCATGCCCAGCCTGGCTTGTCAAGACCTGCAGGAAGATGTTAGGGCCATTGCTGGCTGGGTTTGTCAATGCCTCCTTTAGGGAGGGCAGAGTTCCGGGCTGCCTTAAAGAGGCCGTGGTGTGGCCTCTGCTCAAAAAACCATCTCTTGACATTGGCTCCCCTGCCAGCTATTGGCCAGCCTCTAACCTTCCCTTTTTAGGGAAGGTTATTGAACAGGTGGTGGCTCAGCAGCTTGAGGGGCATCTGGATCGGGTCAGTTTTCTGGATCCCTCTCAGTCCGGTTTTTGCCCTGGGTTTGGCACTGAGACTGCGCTTGTGGTTTTGGTTGATTACCTGCGCCGTGAATTAGATCAGGGCAGATCATCTCTTTTGATTTTATTAGATTTGTCGGCAGCGTTTAATACCATTAACCACGAGATGTTGGTGGCTTGCCTGCAAGACTGGGCTGGGGTGGGAGGAATTGTTCTTGAATGGTTCTGCTCATTCCTGGTCGGGAGAACTCAGCAGGTGGATCTTGGGGAGTGTTCATCATCTCCCCGTGTGGAGTCCCGCAGGGTTCTATTCTGTCCCCCCTCCTGTTCAACATGTATATGCAGCCTTTGGGTGAGGTCGTGAGAGGGTTCAGCATACAATGTCATCAGTATGCCGATGATACACAGTTTTACCTCTCCTTTTCTGCAGACCCAGACCCGGCAGTCTTGGTGTTTATCCAGTGTTTGGCGGCTGTGGGGGATTGGATAAGGGTGAGCCATTTGAGGTTGAATCCCAACAAGACAGAGGTGATGCTGGTGGGTAGGGCTGAGGGGGTGGTGGCTCCTGTCATTGACGGGGTTTCTCCCACTTTAGCCACCCAGGCCTGTAGTCTGGGGGTGCTCCTTGATTCACAGCTCCGCCTGGATTCCCAGGTGACAGCTGTGGTGAGGAGTGCTTTTCGTCCGTTACATCTGGTGCGATGGCTATGGCTGTATGTCTAGGACTCTGACCTGGCCACCATCATCCATGCCTTTATTACCTCTAGATTGGACTATTGCAACGCACTCTATGTGGGGCTACCCTTAGTGATGGTCTGGTGCAGAATGCGGTGGCCTGTCTCCTGATGGGGACGGGTTGTTGTGAGCACATTACACCAGCGCTCCGTTCTCTGAACTAGCTGCCTATTGTCTTCCAAGCTTGATTCAAGGTGTTGGTAATGACCTATAAAGTCCTAAATGACCAGGACCCCACTTACCTGCGGGACCGCCTCATGCAATGGCCCTTGCGGTTGGCCGGGGATGCCCGACTCGAGGTCCCCCGGGTTTCCTGGGTGGTAACGATGGGAAGGGCATTCTCGGTGGCCATGCCTAAGCTGTTGAATTCCCTCCCGACAGATGCCTGCTTGACCCCGGACCTCCCCTCTTTCTGAAGACAGTGTAAGACCTGGCTGTTCCGCCAGGCCTTTGGGGAGGGAGACAGGTAGGGGAGATGGGGAAGGGTTTTGGTCCATTTTTTAGTAATTGTATGTTTTTAAATATTTAGTTGTAATTCTAATTGTTGATTTTATTGTGATTTTAAGATGTTGTGAGCCATCCCGAGCTGCTGTTGTGCAGGAGGGTGCGGCATAAAATGCTACAATATAAAATAAATGAATAAATAAATCAGGGTATTTTTGGATGTGACGGTACCACAGATTGCCACACTTTGACCCACATGGTCATCCATGGTGCCCTCACGTCTGATCCCACCCGCCAGATGTTACCCGGGGCCAGAGCAGGGCTGTCCCAGGGCTGTGGCAGTTTTTAGCCTGGGCTGCAACTCGAGCCCATCACCAAGTCACAACCCAGGCTAAGTGCTGCTGCAGCCCGCGGAAGCCATCTCTGGTCTGGGTAAAGCGGATCATCATGCATGATGGTCTGCTCTGCCTGACACTGGTCTGTGGCTGGTCCGTGCATGCGTGGCAGTTTCATAGGCTGCAGCGGCCACCCATCAGGAGGGTGGGTGGGCCGCGCGTAGTAGCAGGGGGAGCTGGGGTTGGCAGACCCACATTGACACGCCACCCCGCCCTTACCCCAGGCAGGATCAGAGCATTTGAAAACACCCCAAGTCTCACTCAGTAACCACACAGGCCTGTCACTTACATACGTCTCAACAGTCCCTATTTAGGAGAGAGAGACAAGATGACCAATATTCAAGCCTCAACCACCTCTTTCTTGGTTGCCTCTCATGAAAAGCTCTTGAGAAGACAATAGGGAGACGTTGGAATGACAGAAAATGAGGTGAAATGATAAGCAGGAGAGCAGCTTCTGTCCCTCCTAATGCACTTGGAATGTTGGGTGGTGCGTGCGCGCATGTATGTCAGTGGGCATTTTTACACACAACTTAAAGTTCCAGATTTTCCAATCTTCTGGGTTTACAAGTCCACAAATAAGTTCCGGATGCATTTTTCACACACACACTGCTCTGAGGCAGGTCCTGGATGCATTCTTCACACAAACACTGCCCTGAGGCAGCCTAAAGTAGCCGCAGCTGTAGATGTGACAGGCTGCCATGGAAACCAAGTGACCACATCTGCCTGGAGCAAAGCAGTTTACCAGGAGAACTTTTTACACACAAAAGTTGTGGGAGAAGTTCTGCGCAGAAGTTCAAAGAGCCGGATGTTTAAAATCTGTCTGAGTGATTTAGACACACAGAAAGTTCAGGATGTAACAGCAAACATTTATTTATTTATTTATTTATTTTATTTAAAAAAAATTGTATTCACCCCAGAGTTCTGAAGGAACTCAAATGTGAAATTGTAAACCTACTAGTAGTAATTTGTAACCTAACGTTGACATCTGGCACTGTACCTGAGGACTGGAGGGTGACAAATGTAACCCCAATATTTAAAAAGGGTTCCAGAGGTGATCCTGGAAACTACAGACCGGTAAGCTTGACGTCTGTGCTGGGCAAAATGGTGGAAACTATCATTAAGAACAGAATCACTGGGCATATTGATAAACATGGCTTAATGGCAAAGAGTCAGTATGGATTTAGCAAAGGGAAGTCATGCTTCACTAATCTCTTGGAATTCTTTGAGGGCGTAAACAAGCATGTGGACAGGGGAGACCCAGCAGATATAGTATACCTGGTACCTCTCCCTCTCTCCCTCCCAAACAGGAGGGCTTTCTCTTCTCCAAAATTATGAGGGACCAATGCTTTTTAATTGGTGATCTCGTGGCTAAATTATACGTCCAGTTGGAGGGTTTAAACACCAAACTGGATTTCCAGCTCCCCCAGCTTAAAGATATAGCCCATAAGCTGAGTGAGCACTCGGAGGCTTTAGTGGGGCTGACCGTTGGCAGGACCTGGCAGGGGATTTCAGTAGCCTGTCAGACACAGGGGAAGGGTAGGAATGAAGAGGAAGACGCTATTCCTTTGCATACGGAGGGTGGGGGAGGCCGCGTGGAGGCTAGGGATGGACGATCTTTAGAGTCTGAACCTATGGCCCTTGCCTTAAGAATAGCTCCCTCCCCCTTGGGGAACTGGCCATTATGGAATTCCAAGTACCAAATCAGCCAGCACATTCTTAATATAACAGGGATTCTGGTCCCAGCACACCATGTGACCAGGGTGACTTATTTACCTCCTATGGGGCATCTCCAGCATTTGGTGGTTCACTTTGGCCTCCCCTCAGTCATTGATACCTTGATTTTGCATGTGGGCCTTTTTGCCTCCTGGGGTGTCTATCTCAGTAGGACTTACAAAGATCCAGTGATGCGCCCCCTGTCCTTTAAAATTTCATATAATCATGATGGGCCACCTCACCAGACTAACCTGGCTCCTATGGCAACCAGTGATAATCCCAATACTATCCAACTTCCTAAAAGATCTTTTAGGAACTTACCTACAACTCCCTGCAGGTTAGACTTCAGCACTTTGATTCCTTATTCAAGGGATTCTCATCCTTCTTGCCTTCCCAAGGGTAAACCTTGGTTTGACAAAGATTGCCGGAAGATGAATTGAAAAGCAACTTCAGGGCCAAGTATGAGGAGTATAGGGCAGGTCTCTCTCCAAGGCTCCCTCCCCGATTTTGTGGCGTTGAGGGCGGAATATAAGGAGTTAATTAGGACAAAGAAGCAAGAATATGTAAAGATGCAATGGGGAAGCTTAGTGTCTGCGGCAGAAAAGAAAGATGCTAGGAAATGTTGGCAGCTTATTAATGGTGCATCCATATGGGAGCCAAGCTTGACATCAGTTGTAATTGACCCACACACCTGGGTCAAGCATTTTAGTGCCTTATTTTCTACAGGCGGTGAGGAGAGTAAGTGGGTTCCAGTGGATTTAGCCCTTGCTGATACTTCACCTTGGCCTCCGGTTGTGGCAAATGAGGTAGAGGAGCTGGTAGACTCTTTTCAAAATCATAAAGCTCCGGGACCTGACCTCATACATATTGAGTTCATTAAATTGCACAAAGAGTGGTGGATCCCTCTATTGGCTGCCTTGTTCACAGCAATAAACAGCTCTGGAAATATTCCAGCCTTATGGGGCAAGGCGGTAGTGGTACCTATTTTTAAAAAAGGCCTTAGGAATAATCCGGCAAATTATAGACCGATCAGCCTTTTGTGTGTTTTAGGGAAAATATATGCAAAGTTTTTGCTCAGAAAGCTAATGGAATGGATGCACCGGGAAAAGGTGTTAGCATTAGAACAAGCAGGCTTTCAGAAAGGGCGATTGACAATGGAGCTATGCTTTGTATTATATCATCTGGCCAGTAAATACAGGAGGCGGAATGGTATATTATTTGTGGCCTTTTTAGATCTTAAGGCCGCCTTTGACTCCGTTGATAGAGGGATCCTCTGGGAGAAACTCCAGAGGACCTCTATCAACGGAAGATTGTTCAGCCTCATTTGTGCTTTATATGGCAAGTCTTCATTAGTAGTTAGGGTCGACCATCAGGGGCATACCACTCCCCCTATAAATACTACAGTGGGTGTTAGGCAGGGCTGCGTGTTGGCTCCAGACCTCTTCAATATTTACACCAATGAAGTTATTAGTCAAATGGCTGACCCAAAATTTTGTCCACCGCAGCTGGCCTCTAGGGCTGTAGGCTGCCTCTGCTATGCAGACAATGTGGCACTCATGTCCCAGACGCGCATTGGCCTGACCAGGCAATTAAACACCTTTGCCGCCTTCTGTAAAGATAACAGATTAACTATCAACTATAGCAAATCTAAAATTATGACCTTCACCAATAAAAAGAAATCCTTTCAGTGGGCAATGGGGGGCCACCCGATTCAGCAGGTGGCATCTTTCCGATACCTTGGACTTTTATTCCATCAGAATGGCACCTGGAAGGAGCATGTGTTAAGAGCAACTTTAGCAGCCAAGGGCCCCTCTTGCTCCATATACGCGTTCTTCTCATGCCAAGGAAGGAGTGCACCCAAGTTGGCAGCCCAGGCCCATAATAGTAAGGTCAGAGCCCAAGTTCTATATGAAGCAGAGCTCTGGGCCCCCTTTGCCACACAAAGTATTAATGTAATCCAGAACAGGTTCCTCATGGGCCTGTTGGGAAACCCGAAAGGTACCCCCTACGTTACCACAAGACTCGAACTGGGCCAAAAAAGCTGGTACCAGGTGGCCCATGAGCAAGCACTTAAATTTGGGTGCCAAATTTTCTCCAAACAGTGCTCAGACCTACTTAAGGAGGCTAGTGAAGATAGCTTCATGAGCCCATGGCATTCCAAAGTGGAGGGGCAGCTTAAGGAAATGGGACTATCTAGAGAATATCTTTCCCATAAAACCTCTGGGACTGTAAGAAAGGAGGTGCTGACTAGAGCCTCAGATATTGCACGTCAGGAAGAGGTGGTTATGGTCAATGCCTCCCCCCATGTTAGGGCCTATTTAGATTGGGCACCTGAACCAGGGCAAATTGTGGAATACCTTACTACTACAGTATCGGCAAGGGCTAAACAACTATTTTTTCATGCCTGAGTTAACGCTTTCCCCTCCCAGATTCTGGAGGGACGATTCCAGGGAATCCCCTTTGCCGAAAGGTTTTGTCCTTTTGATAACAGTACCACTGAGACCGTGGCTCATATCATACTCCATTGCCATCTGTATGATCGGCCGAAGGAAAGATACTTGGGGGTGCTATTGGGAAGGTTACCGGGTAACTCAGATTCTGTTCTGTTGGGCAGACTTTTGGATGGCTCAAATTCCCAGGACATCAAGAATGTTGCAGCCTTTCTGCTGTGCATAGTTCATTATAGGAAGAATTTTGTGGAATTTAGAGCCTTACCGAATGATTCCTTGATCCTACCATAACTACCTAAAGGTAGTTGCTAAAGGTCTAGTTGAGTTACGTTGAAGCTGGTTAAGTTTTACACTAACCCTTAGATTAGGAAGAGTGAGGCAGTAGATATCTGGTATCAGTGGCTTTAGGGCCAGAGAATCCCCCTCTGAAACTGATTTTGAGGTTCTCTTACTGCAACATTTTGTCACCCTACCCAGGGTGACAAAATGATACCCATCATTTTATTCTTTTTTATGCAATGTTTTATTGTTTATGTATCTTAGACATGTTTCGGTATAATTCTATGCAATTGCCACTGGCTACATAGAATAAAAACTGATTGATTGATATAAAAATATAATAGTATACACAATAGATACTCCAAAACAACAATATAAAACCTAAATCATATATCCCAGGTGGAGCTAAACCTGCCCCCACCCCCCAGCTCCCCCTTCACCCTCACCAATAGCCTGGTAGAACAGCCAGGTCTTTACATTGTCTCCAAAAAGAGGGGAGGTCTGGAACGAGATGAGCCTCTGGTGGCAGGGCGTTCCAAAGCTGCGCTGCTGCCACCGAGAATGCCCCCCTCATCATCATCACCCAGGAAGCCTGGGGGACTTCGAGGTAGGCGCCCCCAGCCGACCGTAGGGGTTGTTCCAGGACTCAGGGAGTGAGACGATCCTGCAGACAAGCAGGGCCCAAGTCATTTAGGGCTTTATAAGTCAAAACTAACACCTTCAGTCAGGCCTGGAAGACTATATGCAGCCAGTGGAAACAGCGCAGCACTGGTGTAATGTGCTCATGGTGACTTGCCATGTTCTGCGGCAGCTGCAGTCTCAGAGCTGTCACCAAGGGTAGCCCCATGTAGAGCGTGTTGCAATAGTCTAGTCTTGAGGTGATGAAAGCATGGATGATGGTGGCAAGATCAGCATCTGAGACATACGGCTGAAGTCATCGCGCCAGATGTAATTGGCGAAATGCTCTCTTCGCCACAGCTGCCACCTGGATATCCAGGTGGCGCTGCGAATCCAAGAGCACATCCAGACTACGGATCTGGGAAACCAGCAGAGGGCAGACTCTATCAATGATGGGTGCCACCACCTCCCTGGCCCCACCCACCAGCATTGCCTCCATCTTGTCAGGATTCAGCTTCAGACGGCTTTCCCTCATCCAGTCCCCCACAGCCATCAGACACTGGGAAAGCACCAAGACAGCCGGGCCCGAGTCAGTTGAAAAAAAGAGAGGTGGAGTTGGGTGTCATCAGCATTCTGACGACTCCACACCCTCTGATGACCTTGCCCAAAGGCTGCATGTACACATTGATCAGGAGAGAGGACAGAACAGAACCTTGCGGAACTCCACATGTGAGGTCCCGGGGAGAAGATGAACAATCACCCAGCACCACATGTTGAGTTCTACTTAGGGGGAGAAAGGTTTGCTGCTCCCCAGGATGCAGTTGTACAAGTACTAAGCTCCCTCCTCCAGAAGGAACTATTAATTATTATTATTATTATTAACAAACATTTATATAGCGCCAGCAGTGTACCTGGCACTTTACAAAGTAATAAAATAGACACGGTCCCTGCCCCTAGGGCTTACAATCTGAGAGACAGGAGCTGGGGGAGAGACTTAGGAAGGGGAACAGAGGGAGAGACAAGGGGTCTAACATTCAT
>QEPC01000585.1:1210824-1329449 GCA_003113815.1 Sphenodon punctatus
GCCTGGTTGCCCCCCCCCCGAATCATGCATGATGGGTGGGTAATGGGTAGGGAGGAACTTGTCTAAAAACACCCAAAGATGATAAATAAAGGGCTTGGAAAGCACGTCTTATGAGGAAAGGCTGCAGGAACTTGGAATGTTTAGTCAAGTGAAGCGAAGATTGAGGGGAGACATAATAGCAGTCTTCAGATATCTAAAGGGCTGCCAACAAGATGGTGTCAAGGAACTGTTCTGCATCGCTACAGAGGACAGAACTAGAAATAATGGGCTCAAGTTACAGGAAGGTAGATTTTGGTTAAATATCAGGAAGAACTTCCAAACAGTAATGGAACAAGTTATCTAGGAAAGTTGTAGGCTCTCTGCCATTGGAAGTTTTAAAAAAGAGGCTGGATAGCCATCTTTTGGGGATATTGCAGCTGTAGTCATGTTGCATCCATGCAGGGGGTTGGACCCTCAAGGTACCTTCCAGCTCTGTGGCCCTTTTTACACATGACGCACCCACGCATGAACACCTGTGGGTGCACATGGAGCAACCGGTGAAAACGGAGGTTGCTCTATGTGTGTTGATGGGTGGGTGGTGGGTGGGTATGCATGTGTGCCCATCTAAACCCTTCCCCCACCACACACGCACCGGCGCAAAAACTGACACACACCCCGTGTGGCCCGTGTAAAAAGGGCCTGTGTTTCTATGATTCTAATTGTTATTCTGAATTAAGATAAATCATTTAAGCCTATAATCCCAGTGAGATAACCATGATCAGCATTTTTTAGTTCCCTTTTCTGTGTACAAGGGTATTACAGACATTTGTGTGATTGTGCAAGTGTATGTTCCTTTTAAATAGAAACTTGCACATTCCTACTAATTTTCTGTGAGCCATGCCATTTTTTCTTATTTACCAGTCATCTTATTTTAAGTGAGAATTTTTTTTTTAGAGGCAGGGGGAAAATGGCAAGTTTCTGCTTTAAATTTTCAGTGTGAAATCAATGCCCTATCCTTTGCTCATTTACTAAATCAGTCAGTGGTAAAACTCCAACAGAGTTCTCTTTCAGACAGTTTGGACCTTGAATAGATTAAGGGCATTTTCACACAAGACACTCTCCACCTACTACCCACCCACTATACATGTTACAGGACACTCACAGGGCAACACGGCAGTCCCACAACATGTATAGTGGGTGGGTGGAGAGTGTCTTGTGTGAAAATGCCCTTAGACACCGTAACACTTCAAAGGGTGTTTAACTTTAAGCATGTAAATTAATAAGATTCTTCATGTAAGTAAATACACCTATTTAGTTGCAGGGTTAGCCTGAGGGGGAAAAAAGATTTAGAATAGGATAATAAATAAATAATAATAATTTTTTAAAAGCCAAAATAATGAGAGAGAGAGAGAGAGAGAGACTCTGATTTTTTAAAAATGCATTAGGAATATAATATAATAATAATAATAATAATAATAATAATAATTAATTATTATAAGCATTTATATAGCACCAACAATGTACCTGGTGCTTTACAGAAAATAAGATAGACACGGTCCCTGCCCGAGAGTTTACAATCTAATAGATTCAGAGTTGGAAGAGGGTGGAACTAAATTTCCCAAAGGAAAGATGGAGGAGAAATATAAAGTTATCAAAAGCAGCTGCAAAGAAGGAGGAGCTCAAACATCAAGAGAGAACCAACTTCAAATGTTAGAAGAGAAAATCAGAATGTATATGAAAAGTTCCAAAGATGCATTTGGGGTGTAAAAATCACTTTAGGATTATCGGACCAATTTTCCAAAATGGGAAAGGATTAGATTAGACAAACAAAATGGATTAGATTAGCATAAAAGAGGCCCTGGGGCCACTGGTAGGAGAACCAGACAAGTGTCAAAACTCTCATAAAATTTTACCTTAACTATATTCAATATTTAAAATTGTTAGGGCTTTTTGTGTTTGTTGCAGATTGTCTGCAAGAGATTTGGTAAAGGATTTAGCACATACCATAAGTCCTTGGCTAGGACAGGACAAAACTAAAATAAATTCTAAATAAATGAATGAATAAATAAACAAATAAATAAATAAACTATAGTGGCTGGTTTTAACTTGGATGCAGACAGACTGATCCCTGGGAGGTTGAAATAAAGATCTGTTAGTTAAACCTCCTGGATTGACTGTCTGTGTCTGATAACAAACCAGGGACACTGCAGAGTTGCTGCTTGTATGTCTAAACAGTAGCAGCAGCAAAGAAAATGAAACAGAGTAATAAAATGCTAATGCTCGTTTCCTTCCCCCTTTTATGGACAGGTATCCGGCATGTTGCTCTGGGCTGTAATTAGCAGAGAAGTCTCAAGAGCTTTCTGTGTAACAAGGTAGAATCTTGATTCTATGAATACGTTTCATGATCAGTTATGTTTACCATATTAGACATCTGTACGGTAATTGGCTTGGTATCAGATAATACAGGGCTCATGTTGTGCAAATGCAGCACGTTACTTTTAAAAGAGGTTCTGAAAGTGATCTGTCACTGACTAACAAATGAAGTTGCGCTTTTCAGCTTCCTTTTTTTTTGGTTGAGAAAAACAGCACATACTACTTTTAGATATTCCGTTTTAAAACCCTAAGTTGCTCATAATGTTGAAATTCTAATGTATAACTAAGTATGGGACTATCTTTTGAGAAGTTCACATCACAACGTTTTCCCCCCTTCCCTCTGAACATGAAGAAATCACTTGTTTGAGACAATGCAGAGATCTTTTTAATTGACAATTTACTACTGTCAGAAATCATCTGTTTCTAACCATGGTTCCCAAACGTTTTGCCTGCTTGACTCCATTTTGAGACTTAACTACAGTATAATCCCAAGACTCTATACCAGGGGTGGGAAACCTTGGGACCAAAGGTCAAATATGGTACAAAGTTTTTAATTGGCCCCTTTCCAGTTTCTGGATCTGGTTCCTGGATCCAGTTCCTACCCCAAGCACTCAGGGTAAGGGAACAGAGAGGAAAGCATGCGCACAAGAATAGAGTACAGATTCCAGGATCTGAACTCCCCTCTTCCTCTGCTTCCCTTGAGCAACTCCGCTCCCAACTTCTATGCACCCCTCAGAGTTTGTACCAAATTTCAAAGAGGCTTCTGGGTGGAAAAAAAGTTTCCCCATCCCTCTACAGACAGAAACAAGAAAAGTATATCAGTATCAGTCAGGATCATGACCCCATCTACAGATGGTGCTAATCCACTTTAGATCTCAATCTATGGTTTGGGAACTTCTGGTTTATAGAGATGTTTAAATGTTCATGCAATTTGTCAGCAATTTATTTAGATGCTTGGTGTTTTTTGTTTTGTTGATTTATTGTAACTTAATTTTTGCTTTCCCATAACATAAAGCATTACTCATCAGTTCTCTCACACCTGCAAATTAAACAAAATGGTAGCTGATAATTGCCTGAAAATTCTGAATGATTTTATTTTATTTGGCTAACTTTAAAAAAAATAAATCTCAGTTGGAATAAAATGTCCTTGTTAATCTAGCTTTATCAACTATGGTCTTATTAGTTTAGACTGTACAGCGCTGCATATGACTAGCAGTGCTACAGAAATGATAAATAGTAGTAGTAGTAGACTAAACAACTCCCATTGACTTTAGTGGACAAAAACTTCAACCATATGCACATATTTCTGATACTGCATGTGGACATGGTACATAGGGTGTCATCACACATAGTACTTACTACTTTTCAGTGGGTTGTTATGTCCTAAATAAACACCCTATCTGTTTGTTAGCACATTGCCACCTGTGGTCTGCTATGGCTTACTCATTCTCCACATCCGCAATGTTTAAGGAACAGGCAAATTGCACTGGTAAATGGTAACGACCTGGTTGGGAAAAGCAAGCCTCTCTGCAGAAGCCCATCGGCTTCACTCTGTTAAAGTCCCACAGGTTCTGGTGGAGTGAAGGGAGTTCTGCCAGGTCCCATGGGGCTCTGGTGGGGTTAAGTGCTCCTCAAGAGGTGCTGCAGAAGGTTCCCGGACTCGGTCGCTCCTGCTGAGTCATGGGCACCGACTACAAGAGACCTGGGAGCCCCCTGGGAAATTCCATACTGAGCTCTGCCCCCAAAATGCTTCACTAGGGCTGTCCAGCTGTCAGTGTCTGCAGAAAGGCCTTCAGGGAGCACATTCCCTCTTCCTTTTTGATTTCCATAGGGAGATAAGTAAGGTAACACTCACCCAAGCCTTTGTTCTGCTAATTAGATCAGGTGGGGCTGTGCTAATCCTCTCTCACTGGCCATTAATTGCCAGGCCATTAACTCTTACTTGATAAGAGTGATCACACCTCAACACTGCTCCCTGGTTGATCTAATTAGCTTGAGCGAGTTTTTAATTTTTACCCCCTCTGAATTAAAAAAAGGAATGACGGTCTTTCTGGATCCCTGTCAAGAGAGAGTAGGGAAATGCTTGTGTTTTCCCACAGCTGTGTACTCACTTCCCTCCCCAACTCCTCTTTCACTTGCTCCTGAGCTACTTGCCCAAGCCTAGGTTGGCACCTTTTGCAGTTTAACCTTGAGACACTCATAGGCCAAAATGGGAGTCTCGGGATCAAACTGATGCGGAGGACATTCTTGGGGAAGTTAGAGCCACCTCTTGCGAACTGGACCCGTGCCCATCCTGGCTGTTCAAGGCCAGCCAGGAGACGCTGGGCCACTGCTGACAGGGGTGATCAATGCCTCCCTCCAGGAGGGCAGAGTGCCGGGCTGCCTCAAAGAGGCAGTGGTGAGGCCTCGGCTTAAGAAACCATTGCTTGACATTGACTCCCTCGCCAGCTATCAACCAGTTTCTAATCTTCCCTTTTTAGGGAAGGTTACTGAATGGGTTGTGGCTCGGCAGCTTCAGGAGTATCTGGACCTCAGCAGTTTTCGGGATCCCTCGCAGTCTGGCTTTCATCTGGGCTATGGCACTGAGACTGTACTTGTGGCCTTGGTCAACGACCTCTGCCGTGAACTGGATCAGGGTCGGACATCGGGCTGCTTTTGATACCGTTGATCATGAGATGCTGGTGACTCCCTTGTGGGACCGAGTTGGGGTGGGTGGGACTGTTCTTGAATGGTTCCATTCCTTCCTGGCTGGGAGACCTGTGAGTGGTGCTGGGGGACTGCTCTTTGTCTCCCTGGGACCTCTCGTGTGGAGTCCCACAATGTTCTATTTTGTCCTCTTTGTCCTATGCAGTTGCTGGGTGAGGTCATGAGAGGGTTTGGTGTTCGGTGTCATCAATATGCTGATGACACCCAACTCTACCTCTCTTTTTCATCTGACCCAGACCTGGCAGTCTCGGTGCTTACTCAGTGTCTGGAGACTGCGGGAGACTGGATGAGGGTGAGCCATCTGAAGCTGAATCCCGACAAGATGGAGATGATGCTAGTGGGGAGGGCAGTGGAGTTGGTGTCCCCCATCATTGATGGGGTTCATCCTCCACTGGTCTCTCAGGTTTGTAGGCTGGTAGTGCTCATCAATTCCCAGCTCTGTCTGGATGCCCAGGTGGGGGCTGTGGCGAGGAGTGCATTTCACCAGTTACATCTGGTGTGGTGGCTTTGGCCATACGTCTCGGACTCCGACCTGGCCACTATCATCCATGCTTTCAACACCTCAGGACTGGACTACTGTAATGTGCTCTATGTGGGGCTACCCATGGTGACAGTTTGGAGGCTACAGCTGATGCAGAATGTGGTGGGCTGTCTCCTCACGGGGATGGGTTGCCATGAGCACATTACACTAATGCTCCATTCTTTGCACTGGCTGCCTATAGTCTTCTGGACCTGATTCAAGGTGTTTATTTATTTATATTTATTGGCCGTCCCCTCATGCCTATGGCATCCTGGGGTGGCTTACATCAAACAAAACAATAATAAAATACATAAAACATCATCAAATATAAATGATGGGTCGGTCGAAAACGAGAGGTACAGCTGAGTATCATCAGCATATTGGGGACATCGCACCCCGAACCCTCTCACGATCTCCCCCAGGGGCAGCATATACACATTAAACAAAAGCGGAGACAGGATCGAACCCTGCGGAACACCGCCGGTCAAAGCCCAGGAGCTCGATGTTTCAGCTCCCAGCACCACCCGCTGGCTCCTCCCCGAGAGGAATGAGTGGAACCACCCAAGGACAGTCCCGTCCAGACCTCCCAGGTCTCGCAGCCATCTCAGCAGCAGCCCATGGTCCACGGTATCAAAAGTGGCCGAAAGATCTAGCAGGATCAAGAATGTAGAACATCCTACATCCATCTCCCGGCGGAGATCGTCCACCAAAGCCACTATCACTGTCTCGGTACCATAGCCGGGGCGGAACCCAGACTGAAAAGGGTCAAGGAAACCGATACTGTCCAGATGTGCCTGGAGCTGCAGAGCCACGGCCCGTTGAATAACCTTCCCTAAAAAGGGAAGATTAGAGACAGAATGGTAACTGGCGAGTTCATCCACATCCAGCGAAGGCTTCAGCAGCAGGGGGCGCACCACAGCCTCCTTGAGACTGGGCTACAACCTCCCCTGATGAAGGGACGCATTCATCACCCTCGCCAGAACCGATTCCAATGTCTTCCTGGAAACTTTTACCAACCAGGACGGGCATAGATCTAGTTCACAACTTGTGGCTCGAACAGACCCCAAGACATCCACCACATTGGCCAGCATCACTCCTCCCAGAAAGATTGACCAGACGGTGCCTCCATAACCTCATGCTCCTCACCTACTGCATTCAACCCGGTGTCGAAGTTACTCTGGATCTGAGTGATCTTGTCTGCAAAGTAGATGGCAAACTCCTCACAGCGGGTCTGGGACAAGTCCCCATCCAGGCAAAGTGAGGCCGGACTGACCAGCCCCTGCACCACCCGGAACAGCTCCGCTGGACGCGACTTTGCAGATGCTATGAGGGCAGCAAAGAATTCCTTCTTTGCTGTCCTCACAGCCTTAACATAGGACCGCAAATGGGTCCTATGGAGAAGTTGGTCAGATTCAGCACGAGTCCGACACCAGCATCACTCTAGTCTCCTGCCTACCCGCTGCATACACCGCAGCCCCTCGGTGAACCAAGGGGCCCTGTGGCGACGAGACGGGGGCAGGGGACGTCTCGGAGCCACCCTGTCAATGGCCTCCCCCAGCAAGGTGTTCCAATGCTGTACCAGCACATCGACAGAGTGGCCGTCAGGGTCCAGGGACAACTCCCTCAGAGCCTCCTGGAACTGCTGCGGTTCCATCAGCCTCCGAGGGCGAACCAACCTAACTGGTCCATTCCCCTTCTGGAGGGGGCGTATTGGTGCATGAAGCCATACAGTTTAGGCCCTACCTATCTGTGGGACTGCCTCACTCCCCGGGCTCTGGATAGACTTCTGCGGTCAACTGGGAGCGCTCTTCTTGAATTCCCCTTGCTATCTCGGGGGGCGACTATGGAGAGAGTGTTCTTGGTGGCCGCACCAAGGCTGTGGAACTCCCTTCCAGCAGAGGCCTGTATGGCCCCTGACCTTTCCTCCTTTCAACGAGAGTGCAAGAACTGGCTGTTCCGCCAGGCTTTTGGTGAGGGAGATGGGTAAGGAATGGGGGTGGGGGAGAGGATTTTTCTTTGTGTTCTTGGCACTCCATCATGTGGTATATATTTATATTATTGTATTTTATATTTTTAAATTGTTAGCTGCCCCAAGCTGCTGTTAGCAGGAGGGTGCAGGATAGAAAATGTGTAATGAATAAATAAAAAACTGCAAAAGGTAGCAACCCTACACGCTCCAGTCAGAATTACCCCTGTGGAGGATATACTGTGCCCGCTGCTCCCAGGATCCCCAGCAGCGCTCCTCAGCTCTGAAGAGTCAGAGACTGGAGGTAGCATGACTTTGTTGGTTTCGAGGTTCTTGCTGCTGCCGCTCCCCCTCCTTAGCCCTTGTTTTGTGGGAAGAGGACAAAGCCCTCTACAGATGGGTTTGGCTCCTCCACCTGAGGCCCCCTTTGCTAACAGGGAGAAAGAAGAGGGAACCTCTAGCCTCCATCCCCTGTGAGACGGAGCACCGTGGGCTGCCCAGGCAGGAGGAGGTGGGATATTACATTTAAAAATAAATAAATAAATATTAAAAACTATAAAGATGTGGTAAATTTTCCTTGTAGTTTGGGCCTGAAAGCCAAGGAAGTAGTGAGCGTAGCTGAGACCAAAGTGCTGAGGTAAGAGGGTGTAAGCATGCTTTGTGTAAACATAATTCTGTGTTGCCAGCTCTCAATTAATTTTTTGTTTTAAATTATTTTAAAATTTTAGCATTTAAAGTTTTAGATTCCCCCCCCCCCTTAATCTTATGATTGTAATATTTGAGTTGTTCCCTCCCCTCTTGTAACCCAGGTTCCATACAAAACCTATGTTTTCTAATATCAACACATGAGGTGGGACACATGTTGGATTTGATGTTTTGCACTGGCCTGGAAACAGGGATTGCAATCAGTGGAGGTGTTGGGTTATTACTTTCTGAAGGCCCAGATCCCTGACATCCTATGCCCCCATTGGGGTGGCAGACCAGTTAGGTTAGTCTTGCACCTGGAAACTTAGGGATCCGACTGGATTCCAGAACTTTTGGGTAGATTTAACTACTGACCTTGATGGCTACTCTGTTTATGATCTGGTTGCCTTGTAGAACAACATTTTGACTATGGCCAGTGACACAGTTACACCTAGGCATCTGCTCCCACTGCTGCGACAGCATAGGTCCCCCTGGAATACAGGGGAACTGAGGTGGTTGAAGCAAGAGGGCAGGTGGTTAGAGAACAGGTGTTTTTGACTCACACTGAAGCTGGCCGATTGTGGCATAGATCACTTTTGAAGGACTATGCTGTGGCTGTAATGGCGGTGAAGAAAGCTTTCTTCTCTGCTATCATAGCATCTGCAAAGTCTCATCCTGTGGAGCTGTTTTGGTTGGTGAATGGCTTTGTTCATTGTCTCCATCGTGAACTTGAGTCATCTGTTGGCCACTGTGACATTTTTATGATTCACTTTGCAGACCAAATTGCTTGTATTTACCACAACTGGCCACCCTGTGGTGTCCTGCAGGGTTCCACGTTGTCTCTCCTCTTGTTCAATGTGTATGTGTCTCCTCTCTTGTTCAATGGATTTTGGGGTTGAAGGTGGGATGGGGTTGGAAAGGGTGAGGGAAAAAGCTGGTGGGGAGGTTGGGGTTTTCCTGCTGTTTTATATGTTTGTAACCCACCCTGAGCCATTCAGGATGGGCAGGACAAAAATTGGAAAGATAAATAAATATATGAGGCCGCTGGGCAAGATCATTCGGAGGTTTGGAGTGAAGTGCCATCAGTATGCTGATGACATTCAGCTCTACCTCATCTGACCCAGGTCTTGCAGTCTTGGTGCTTAATGCCTGGCTGCTGTTGAGGACTGGATGAGTGCGAGCTGATTGAAGCTGAATCCAGACAAGACTGACATGATGATGGATAGCCAGCCTTGTGACTTGGAGGGGATTGGGGCTCCTGTCATTGACAGGGTGAGGGTCCCTCTGGCTACTCAGGCTTGCAGTCTTGGGTCCCTCTGGTTACTCAGGTTTACAGTCTTGGAGGGCTTCTGGACCCTTTGATGTGCCTGGAACATCAGGTTGCAATGGTGACCAAGAGTGCTTTTCACCAACTTCATTTCTGCTTCAGATTTGGCCATCATCATCATCCATGCCTTCATAACCTCAAGGCTAGATCACTGCAATGAGCTCTACATGGCCTACCCTTGGTAACTGTTTGGAAGCTGCAGCTGGTGCAGAACATGGCGGTCCAGCTCCTGACGTTGCTCTGAACACATTATACCTCTTCTTTACAGTCTGTGCTGGCTACCTATAGCTTTCTGAGCACAATTCAATGTGCTGGTTTTGACCTTTAAAACCCTAAATGGCCTGGGCTCCACATATCCGAAGGACCGCCTTTCCTACCATGCTCTATTGTGATCCTTGCGGTCAGCTGGGACAGCGCTCTTGCAGGTTATTAATTATTATTATGATTATATCCACCTGTCAATCCCCTTCATCTGACAAGGGCTCACAGAGAGGGGTTCTCAGTTGCTGGCCCAATATTGTGGAACTCCCTTCACCTGGAAATCAATCAGACCCTGAATCTGCACACATTCTGGAGGCAGTGTAAAACCTTTCTTTTTGGCAAAACGTGCAGCAGGCAGGGATAGAGGTTGGGGTGGCTTTAGGGGTGAAGATAGGGTTTTAAAGGGGATTTTAATGTATTTCATGTTTTAATACTGTAAGTCTCTTTGAGCATTTGGCAAGGTGGGGTAAAACATTAATTAATTAAATAAATAAATAACAGAACTACCAACAGAAGCAACAGTTTTTGGATACTTTTCAGAATTAGTTGTTCAGCTTTATTCTTTTACATAAGAAAAGGCACTTTATGCTCATTCTCCACCCAATGGGAGCTGAACAAGGGAGTTTAACGGATGGAGCACTGCACTCTCCAGGCTCTTCAAACAATTTGCCAAACAGCATAGAGAGGATATGATTCCACTGCAGATTTCACAAAGCATTTTTGATGAGCAGGGCAAGATAGAATGAGACAGTCTGTACACATCAATCGGGTTTCTGGCTTTGTTGCAAGAACATAACATTTCAGCCAGTTGAAGATGGAAGTGAGATAGGAACTCCAGCTTGCAGAGTTTGTGGATTATTCATGTTGCCCTATTACAGGTGTGAGCAAGGTTCTCAACTCGAGCAACATATCAACATCTTTGCAGGGCAGAGCCACAAGGCTCTCGCTACATGCCCCATTGAAGCATCTTCCTATCCTTCAGTAAGCTAATACTGAATTAAACTTATCCAGGAGTAAATTATCCCCAGATTTTGTATGAACATGTGCTCATTGTAGCACAGATAGTACTCACAGATGTGATATGCCAATGAAAGGCAGACAGACTATTTTTTGGAGCAGAGGAAAGAATCTCTTGAATTTTGAGGCAATGAGGCTTATCTGGTGAGAACGACTGCTCTTTCCTGAACAATCATGCACGAAGCTCCTTCTTCCTTCCCCTTTGTTCAGATTTGGACACAGAAGCTCTCGTACAGAGAGGCAAAGACTAGTTTTATTACTGATGGGTCAAGCCCAGTGGATGGGTCAACCTCTTCCGCTGATGAGAGAGTACGCAAGGACAGTTCCTCATCCTTCCATAGCAACACCCTTGAAAGAGGAGATCATTTTAGGCTTGGTTCTGCAAGCTAGTGAAATGAATGAGAATATGAGCCTACAGAGAAGTTTGCAGAGTGCGAGTTTTAGGGAGAGAAAGGTTTCAATCCTCGTTGTGATGCATTGGTGCAATTCTTATTGAGGTGAACGGGGCTTGTGCCAACCCAACCCGCCAAAGATCAGAGCCAAGGCAGACAGAACTAGGGTTGCAGGAGACCTTAGTGACCATCTATCCTTCAGTTAAGAGGTCATTCTTAATTGTTGTCTGATGTTCTGTTGTCAACACCATTCAAAGAGCAGATAAAACAGGGCTGCTTCTATACAGGGATACATTATTTACTGGTGGGGCAATTTACCCCTGAGTGAAAGTTACCACACATTAACATTTCATGTGGCTGCTACCATCTGATAACATGGAGCAGGAGAGAATTTACCCCAGGGTTAGAAGCAACCACATGAAGTTAACTAGTCGTTTACCTTAAATAATTTATAATAAACATAAGTTTACATTAAATAATGTAGTTTACATTAAAAATAGTCACAAAGCATTCTTTGTGTGAACATGCCTCAAACATGTCTGGAAGGTGTGTGTAGTCATGGGATTTCCTATTAGAAGAATCGATATATTTTTCTTATTAGCAGAAGCATACACATTTCCAGCAAAATCCACCGAAGCTTTCTTTCTAAGTACTCCTGCTTCCTTTCCTACATTTTTTGTGCCTGTTAAACTAACCCGATTCCCACGGCCCCTCCGCTTGGGAGTGCCTTGCCCTCCTAGGGTGGTGAAACATTTGGCCCTAGCTCCCTCAGTGCCTTGCCCGGTGTGGAAGAGGGCTTTCCACACCGGCCCGCAGACAAATCCTAAGCCCCTCCTTGCTTTCTCTCCTGCCCTGCTTCAGCCCAGCCTCCAAGTCCCCCCCCACGCTCTGCTTCCCGCTGTCAGCAGCGGGCTTGCCTGGGAAAGGAGAAGGAAGCCGAGGGGAGGGGAGTGATAGTGGGGAAGCAGAATCAAAACAAGCGGGGACACGCCTTTTCCCCCTTGGCCAGGCGGCGGGGCTGGGGCCGCTGGTGCATGACCGCCGAGGCAAGAGCAGCGGAGCCCCGATGAACTGGGGGGAGTAGTAGTAGCAGCAGCAGCAGCATCTTCAACAGCAGAAGCCGCCGCCGCCGCCTGGGCTCCGTCCCCACCTCCGCTGACAGGCAGGCAGGGCTCCGCGATGCCGAACCAGAAGAGCAGCAAGGGCAAGAAGAACAAGCGCGCCAACAGCAGCGGGGACGAGCAGGAAAATGGAGCCCTGGCTCTGGCTGCAGCCGGAGGAGCCGCAGCAACAGCAACAGCAACAGCAGCAGTAGCGGCGGCGGCGGCGGCAGCAGGAGGAACAGCGGCCGCGACGGCGGCAGGAAACGCTGGGGGAGCGACGGCGGCAGCAGGCTCGGCTTCCAGCGACAGCAAGAGCGGTGAGGAGGGCCTGGCAGGCGTGGGAACGGCCTTTTGGCGCAGCGGCGTGCAGGGCAACTTCTTCTTTCCCTGCTCCGGGCGGGCGGGGCTGCAAACGGGGCCCTTGATGGCGTATTGCAAGGGTGCGTGGAAAAGGCGACAGGCAGGAAGCGCCCCCATTCCTCCCCTCAGCAGCGTGGGGGCGAGGGACTGCCTTGCTTGCTGTTCCCGCCTCGACCGCTGGGCTTTAGGGGACCCCAGGGCGAAAAATATGATGCCTCCTCCCCCATATTCTCTGCACACACGTTGTACCATTGTGCAGGCCCCATTGCCCCGAACGGAACAAAATGTCACTAGCAGGAGCTACATGTGCTGCTTACTGCTCCCAAGTGGGGTGAGCACTCGCCCTGGGGGGGAAGGAGGCGCTCATGTGTTTGCGTAAGGAGATTGTTTCACAGTAAACATTTCCTTTGCCTCTCCCTCAGGCCCCCTTCCCATCACCATTGACGCTGTAGTGTGGGGTCGACTGGGGGTGTGTGGGGGCCGAGGGGTAGTCACCCCCCGCCTGTATGTGAAAAGAGCACAGGAAAGAACTGTTAGTTGTAAGAAGGCTCGGATGAAAAGTTACCTCAAAGGATGATATCTTAGTGTTATTTTTGAAAAGGGTGAGGTGAGGTGGAAGGGTTATTCTGGCCCTGAGGTTGTTTTTTTTTTTACAGACCACGAAGGAGTTTGGTGTTAATTTAGAAGTAATTTAGGGAAGGGCTGGTACCTCCCCCCCCCCCTCCCCTTTGCATTGCACTTTAAGAGTATATATGTTATAGTATTGAAAAAAATGTAGAATAGCTGGCATTTTCATCACTCTCACGATTGTAATGTCTGAGCAGTTTGCAAATTCTAATAGTAAACCTGTCCAAATTATTGTCTCAGGCATGCTAAGGCACTCTTACTGTAAATCCAAATTTGAATTCTACACTCACTTGGGCGCTACTCTCGGATTAATACCCAGTATTGAGAGAAACCACAATCTGATATTGTGCACTAAATTTAGGCCAAGAATGTTGGTGCTCAATGCATTTGAATTGAGGCCCTATGCGTAACACTGTATTGTATATACATGACTACTCTTGTATTAGAGGCAAAGTAGTACAGTGATATCCTTAATTGGACCAACTTCAGTTGGTGGAGGTATGCAAGCTTTCGAACCAATAAAAGATATCACTGTACTACTTTGTCTCTACTGCCTGTATTTGGGATCAACACGACAACCTTATTTTCTCTACACTACTCTTGTATTTGAATTTATAAAGATCTGCTTCTGTCACATCACAGTGCAGCCCTGGTTTGTGTATGGAGTATGTTATTGTGACCACAGTACAAATATAAGTATTTTTTAAAAATTCTTTTTACCTTTTATTTTCTTTCTTTCAATGTTTACAACTTTTATAACACTGTTTTACATTTAACCATTTGTGTTCAATTAAACCCCACTTCAAATATAAGTATTAATAATGGTGTCAAGCATAGTGGAGATGATTATAACTTTTAAAAGCACAATAGCCTTGTCTTCAAATTTCTGTTATACAGTATAGATGCATATTCAGTGCTCTGATAAGTTACCAGTAATCAGCAATGGAGATTAGTTGTCCTCAACTGCTAAAATTAAAAGAAACCAATAAACACACAGTTCCAAGCTAGTAGCTCATTCTTAACCCTTTATGGCAAATTAGATTTGTGTCCATTTCGAAATGAAACTATTACATGGTGGTTTTAGCTACATGATTCTCACTGTTTTTAAGAGGGATATGTGCAAATATTTATGCACGTTGGCCCTCTCCGAATACTGAAAACGCTTGTGTGTGGGATATGTATGAGTATGTGTTTGCGGGATGGACATAAGTGCTTCATTATTGGGGCCACTGAGGGTGAAAACAGGCGAGACAGTAGCCCAGATGAACCCTCTCCGGATAGGTGACCTGCCTATCAGGTGGCCATCAGATGTTCGTCTGCCCTGTGGTCCCCACTCACAGCTTCGTCCTGGCAAGTGTGGAGCCCAACGTGCGGGTGAATGCAGGCGAATGTGCGCCCACGTGGCTCCCTCCTGTTGTTAGGGTGCACGCAGCCTTTAATACGTGTGAAAGGTCCACCAGGACATAGTTCTGGGTGGAGCACCTAAAGTGGTCCGGGGAGCGACTTCATCTTGGTGGTGGAAGAGGAGCACATTAACAGATGAGAGGTTAGCCTGTTGGTGTCTGTGGTTACTGGGGTTATGAGCCCCCCAACGCAGTTGCCAGTCACAGATTACCCACAATGAACCAGACAGACAGGCAGGCCCAAAGTGCGGAGAGGAATGCCATCCCGTCTAGTTAATTGTGTGTAGTCTGTGGCTGTCGGCTGCATGGGGGCTCTCTGGAGTGACCCCGAACTCCAGTGGGCTAACCTGTTGCCTGTTAACACCCTGAGACTAAGACAAGTTTTGCAATACATACTAATTTGCATTGCCATCAGTGGTGAGAGTTCTGTGTTGCCTAGGGGTGAAAACTGTGAAGGACTGTACTGTCATGTTTCAGAAACAAATCTCCATTGTACGGTCATCTGTATAACAGTTTGATGGCGTGAAACAGCATTTTGGATGGAAACCTTTTCCTAATTTTTCTTGGATGGAAACTTTTTTTCTACACATTTTTGTAGTCTCCATGTATTTGATCACAATTTTAGAAATCACTTAAAAATGAGTCCTACTTTATAATAGGTGACAAAAAAATAAAATGTATAAGGTGGAATTAAAGTGCAGTGTAATTATACATTCTGAAATGGAGTTTTGCCCATAAGCTGTTTTAGTGTGCTGTCTTTTGGCTCTGAGAGGTTTTTGGTACGATGTGATCTTGTGGGAACTTGTTTTATCATTTTGCAGTTTCTCCACAGAAATGGTGCCAGTCTAAATAAATCAGCATTACAAAATTCTGTAATCTCTAGGCAACAAGGGTTTGAATTTGTTTTGTTTTATTTGAGTCAAGAAAAATAGTAGGTACGAGTCCAAAAAGTAGGTCTTTTTAGTCTCTTTGCAGAAGAGACAACAGGCATCGAATGAAAAAATAGTGCTTTTAGCTTTTTCGCTATTCTTACTTAGTAAGTTGCAAGTGCAGATGTGCCTGCATTTATACATTTTAATGACAAGTTTCCAAGGCTTCACCAACAACGATAGAAATGTTCAAGTGTTTTTCACTTCAGTATTTAAGACAGTTTCCATCCCAAATATTGCTTCATGGAAACTCTTCTTAGACTACTCTGCGATCCTTAAAGCATTTTGTTGACACAAGCCTCATTTGGTCTGTAGGTTTGTGTCGGGCTGTTTTGCAAGAGTATAATTTACTCCTTCAAAACTACACAGACTAATTAGAAGTTGGGAGTTTAGTTTGCAATTTAATGAATACTAGTAGATGTATTATTTTTTTTTGTTTTGATGGCCATGTTGAGCAACAACATGGGATTTTTATTTCATCAGTGGATAAGCATTCAGCATACAAGACTCTTTCTCTTTTGCATGAAAACAAAAAGCATTTGTGGAAGAAACCTCAAATTCTGTCTTCAATCCCAGTGTTTCCGATAGGATATCGGAAGAGAATGTTTTGTGTATTATGTGAAAGTAACTGGCCATTGTGTTGATCTGTACCAAAGACAACAGGAGTTTTGACTTGCGCTTCATTTGGACAGTTGTGTGGTCTAACTATACCAGGTATTTTGTGCACACTTATTTCTGTTTTTAAGCTTGTTCCTAATAAATGACTGCCTTTTTTACTGTTGACTGGAAAGTCTGAGATCCAATGTGGTCCAGTGGATAACCTACTGGATTGAAACTGGGAAACATGGCTTTCAATTCTGGACTCGGTGACCTTTAACAAGTTATTTTGTTTCAACCTCGGTTCCCCATCTGTATAGGGGGGCTTTGGATGACAGGAATGGCCAGCTAGTGTGATATGGGGTCCTTCTGTGTGCACTCAAGGTGCCACCATCCTGACTACTGGTGATGTGGATGACACCCAGTAAGAAGGTCTTTTAAACTGTACTCTACTCCATCCCCTCTCCCCTCATTAATGCTGGTATAGCTGCCAATCTATCTGACAGGGCTGGAGACCGAAATTGCCTCTTCACAACAACACAGGGTCAGCATTGATAGTGCAAGCTGTCTTATAATGCCGTAACCAACATGTCTCAATCCTGACCTTAACAGGCCACTTTATGTGGAGTGAATAGTTAGCAATGGCTCCAGTTAGGCATTTTCTTGTTGTCTCAGACTCAACAGAGGTGCCGGTTATGGTGACCCCTTTTGTAAAAGAGGTACTAATTTAATTTCACTTGAGTCAGACAGTTAGGTAGTAAAATCTTTTATTTGTTTTTGTTTTGTTTGTTTGTTTTCATTTTTATATACCACCCTACTCGCTGTACAGTGACTCAGGGCAGTGCACAACCAGCAAAACAATCAAATACAAAATATACAAGTAAAAACAACCCTAAAACTCAGAATAAAATCACCTTAATCCCTCCCTCCCCCATCCCCCTCACCGAATGCCTGGTGAAAAAGCCAGGTCTTACATTGACTACGAAAGAGAGAGAGGTCTTGGAGAGTCTGATCTCTACTGGGAAGGAGTTCCAGAGAATGCCCTTTCAAATGAAAGGGCAGCCACTGAGAACAGCAGGGCACCCCGGAAGACCACAGGGGCCGATCAAGAGTACGGGAGGTGAGTCGTTCCAGCAGATAGACAGGACCCAAGCCATGTAGGGCTTTAAAGGTTAAACCAACACCTTGAAGCGAACCCGGAATACTATGGGCAGTCAGTGCAGGGAATGGAGCACCAGTGTAGTGTGCTCCCGGTGGCACGTCCCCGACAGGAGGCGAGCCACCACATTCTGCACCAGCTGAAGTCTCCGAATTCTTATCAAGGGTAGCCCCACGTAGAGCGTGTTGCAGTAGTCAAGCCGTGAGGTGATAAATGCATGGATGATGGTGGCAAGATCGGGGTCTGAGATATATGGTCGAAGATGACAGACCAGATGTAACTTACTAAAGGCACTCCTCTCTACAGCCGCCACCTGGACATCTAGGTGGAGCTGCGAGTCGAGGAGAACCCCCAGACTCCGAACTTGAGGGACCAGAGTTGGACGCACCCCCATCAATGATGAGGGTCTCAGGTCCACACACACATCCTTACCCACCAGCATCACCTCTTTCTTGTCAGGATTCAGCTTGAGGCAACTTGTCCTCGTCCAGTCGCCCACCGCAGCCAGGTACCAGGTAAGCACCAAGACTGCAGGGTCTGGGTCAGATGGAAACGAGGTATAGTTGGGTGTCATCAGTGTATTGAATCCTCTCCGAATCCTCTCACGAACTCACCCAGTGACTGCATATATACGCTGAACAGGAGAGGGGATAGACTAGGCTGCATATATACGCTGAACAGGAGAGGGGATAGACTAGAACCCTGTGGGACTCTACATGTAAGATCCTGAGGGGGAGGGGGTGGAAGATGAGCACTCCCCCAGGACCACATGCTGAGTTCTACCAGCCAGGAATGAGCGGAACCATCCAAGAACAGTCCTCCACCCCACCCCGGCACAGTCCCGCAGACGTGTCACCAACAGCTCTTGTTCCACTGTGTCAAATGCTGTGGACAGATCTAACATAAGAGTGGACCTTCCTTGAGCCAACTTTTGGCGCAGATCATCGACCAAAGCCACAAGTGCAGTCTCCGTACCATGACCCGGATGAAATCCTGACTGTGAGGGATCCAGGAAGCCGATCTGGTCCAGATGCCCTTGGAGCTTCTTGGCCACTGTCCATTCAATAACCTTCCCTAAAAAGGGAATAGCTGGCGTCAAGAGATGGCTTCTTGAGCAGGGGCCATACCACAGCCTCCTTCAGGCACTCCACGACCCTGCCCTCGACCACGGAGGCATTGACCACCCGAGCCAGCAACGCTCCCAACGTCTCCCAGCTGGCCTTAACCAACCAGGATGGACATGGATCAAGTTCACCTGTTGTGGCCCGCATAGCCCCCAGCATCTCCACTGCATCGGGGGCCGATATCAGCTCAAATTGATCCCACAAAACAGGACAAGGTGGGACATTTATAGCCTCAGGTACACTCCCTGTCTCAAACATGGCATTGAACCAGTGGTGAATATGAACGATTTTGTCATTAAAAAAAATCTATAATATTGTTACAGTGAGCACTGGATACCTCCAGTTCCAGGTGGAGGGAGGCCGGACTGACTAGCCCCTTCACCACCCGGAAAAACTCAGCTGGACGAGATTTTGTGGATATATGAGGGTAGCAAAGAAAACCTTCTTTACTGCCTGCATAGTTACGGCATAGGCTCTTAAAGCAGCTCTATGTCGCAATCGGTTAGTTTCAGCATGGGTCCGACGCCACCGTCGCTCTAACCACCTCCCTTCTTGCTTCAGCAGATGCAGGTCATCCGTAAACCATGGAGCCCTGTGCCGCCTATACATGGGAAGCGGACACTTGGGTGCCATCTGGTTGATGGCCTTGGTTAGCAAGATGTTCCAGAGTGTTACGAGGTCATCGAGTATTCGGCCATCAAGGTCGGAAGGCACATCCCTCAGAGCATTCCAGAACCAAATAGGTTCTATAAGTCTCTAGGGGCGGACCAAACAAATAGGTTCCGTACCCTGCCGGGGACAGACATATTCTGGGAGAGAGGCCCACAGGAGACAATGTTCTTACCTTAGGCTGTATTGGAACTGACCGTTTCAGAGCTTCAGGACACAATGTCAATGCCCCACATCAAGTCTCCAATCTGAGATGTTTTTAATAGATATCTCTTACTTTCAACTGATTATAGAACAGTTTTTCAAAACATGAGTTTGTTGCTGTGTTGAGTTGTGAGAATAGCATCAGCTAGGTCAGGCACCTGTCTTCACTGTGTTTTCCCCATTGCCACCGTTGTGTGAGACAATGGGGAAAACCTCGGTGAACATGGGACCCTGCTCTAGGTTAATGTAGTTCTATGATACAGAAGCCTAAACTGTCCCATTACCACATGTGGGGTTATGTTAAACATTTCTACTGCATATTGTAATTCAGGCTGAATTACAATCATACTCTTGTCCAATAACACATGACTGGAATAACAATCTTGTATGTAGTAAGTATTTTGCATCATAAATGTCTTAAAAAGCTTTGCAAGTGATACAGAAGGTTCATTTATCTACTACTGAAACATAATTGAATGCTACAGAGCAACACAACACTCCAATTTCAGCATAGGATGTAAAGAAAACCATCTCTGTTTGAAACTGGAGGGGAAATGTAGGTCAGCTGAAAGTACTATTAGAGTTTTGAATCTGGCTAGGATACCCAACTCTTATCGTAGTGCTGTGGGGATAGCTAATGACTAGTGCAGTTGTTCTCAAACTGGGGGGTATGTTGGCTATTCTGGGGTGTGTGTGTCCAAGAAGGACCACAGCTGGCAAACACCTGGCTTCACTCTGCGCTGGGGGAATCTCCAAAATAATAGGGTGGGAAGGGGGAGAGAGAATAAAAGAACAATGAGAAAATCAAGGGGAAGCAATAGGAGGGTGGGAAGGAGAATAGGGAACAAGATTGCATGTGTGCTTGCAGTGGGGAGAGGAGCTTCACCTACTACAGACAGGCAAGTGAAAGGTGAGGGATCTGCAGCTCAAAAAAACTTGAGAACCAATGGAGTAATAGAAGTCAGGATATGAATTTTATGTTTCATTTGAAGACAGTTTTCCCTTGTCCTTGGTAAGGTGTTCTATCATCACAGTCTTTATAGGTGGGGCATATTTACCATCCTCTCCTTCTCCACCTATGGAGTCCTAGGCCTTCCATTCAACTACTGGAAGGCGCATGACTCTTCTTAAGCTTATACTTAAGGAGAGTGATCTGATGGGGCCATACCACAGGGTTCTTTGGATACAAATATAATCCTGTATTACCTGTCTCTGAGAAAAGGACTTGAAGAATGTGCAGTTACATGGCATGTGGTTACATGAGTAGCAGTCTTACTTCATCTACTCTGATTAGGTTTTAAAATATACCTTCTTGGACACTAGCTGGTAAGTGCTAGTGCCAGTGCTAAACAGTTGGACGATTGCATCCTATAAACTATTGGTGTAGCCTTTTTCATTGTGTTTGGCGTCTCTCCTCCCTCTGCTGGTTCCCTCTCCCCTTTTTTCACCCAGCACCAATTTCTTGCCCTCATCTTCAAGGCTGTTCATGCCCTTACTCAGCACTATCTTTCTGTTTTTATTTCCCACTACATTCCCACCTGGGAACTCTGCTTCTCCTCTCACCTGCCCAAGTGTCTTCTGCTTTTGGAGGTTCCCCCTAGCTCAGAGTGGAGCCAGCTGTGGTCCTTCTTGCACACACACCCAGAATAGTTTCCATACCCCCCAGTTTGAGAACCACTGCACTAGTCATTAGCTATCCCACAGCACTGATATAAGAGTCGGGTTGTTAAGCCCAGTATCCCACATTCAAAACTCAACAGTACATTCAAGCTGACCTACATTTCTCCTCCAGTTTCAAATAGAGATGGTATTCTTTACTTCCTATGCTGAAATTGGAGTGTTGTGTTGCTGTGTACCATTCAACAATTATGTTTCAGTAGTAGATAAGATGAACCTTTTTGTATCACTTTGCAAAGCTTTTTAGGACATTTAGCATGCAAAATACTTGCTACATACAAGATTGTTACATACTACATTCCCACCTGGGAGCTCTGCTTCTCCTCTCACCTGCTCCAGTGTCTCCTGCTGCCTAAACCATCTTCACCCATATGCCTGGAACTTCCTCCCTAGGGAGTTTTACATCCCCTGTTCAAATCCCTCCTCCATCCGGTTTTCCTTAACTCTACACTTCCATAGATTGCTCATTTATGCTTCTCCTTATCCTCCAAGATCTTCCTTCCCTTGTAACTAAGCTAAGCATACGACTTACAACTTCTCTATTTCTTGAAGTAATACTACTTCCCCATCTCTCCCCATTACCCCTCCCATGTCCAAACTAGATTGTAAACTGCTCAGGACAGGGGCCCTGTCTCCTATCACGACTGTTCTGTCCCAGGCTCGTAGTTGTTGCCACATAAAAATATTGTGACTGTAATAACAACCATGCTATTTAGACCAGTTAACAATTCATTTAGGCCAGTATCCTGTTTCCGATAGTGACCAGTCCGCAGTGCTTTTTGGAAATATACCAGAACAGGGCATGGATGGAATTAGGGCTTAGACTCGATTCTCGATTTCTTGTGCTTTTCAACGAGAAGCACAATTCTTATCTCATTCTTGCAAATGAGAACAAGATGAGAATCACCTAGATTTTCACTGAGAAAATGAGAATCTCAAAAAAACAGAATACCCAGTGCTGTTGGAGGGAGGGAGGAGGAAGCCATGCTGTTCTGTGCCTAGCTTTCTTACATTGTCTGGGGCTGGCTGCTGTCTCAGTGCGGGAAAGCTTTCTGCAGGCATGTTTTCAGGAATGGGAGGGGGAAGAGCAGGAGGGTCTCATCTGATACTGTGGCATTCTGTTGGATAGCAGGAGTCAGCAGCAAATAGAATGCTGAAAAGCTGTGTTAAGCCTGCCTCTTCCCTTCAGCTGATCCCCCCCCCTCCATATGAAAGTCCTTTTCAGATGGGAGGGGGAGAGCAGAATGGAGGGGACAGATCTTGAACATTCTATTGGCTAGCAGGAGTCTGAGCACCCAATAGAATGCTGAAAAGCTGTGCTGAGCCCACCTCTTCCCTTTAGCTCCCTCCTCTCATCTGAAAACGGAGGAGTACAGTTGATTTGCACATGTTTACCCATGTGATGACCTTGTCTGGGACGAAACAGATGGGAGGGGGGAGCTAAAGGGAAGAGGAGGGATCAGCACAGCATTTCATCGTTCCATTGGCTGCTGACTTGCACGTGGATACGGGTGAGCTGGTCAATATATCTGTATCTGGACTTCCTCCTCCCTCCCCCTTTAAATTTCTCCTGGTTGGGAGACCAGCCTGGGGGCAGGGGGTGGGAGGGGAGCAAGAAATCTCACAAGAATCTGAATCCAGACTGAGATGTCTGCAAGATCTCGACCCCGATTCTCACAAGATGTTTTGTGAGAATAAAATCTATTCTCGTTTCAGCCCTAAATAGTCCATTCTTTGTTGTTCATTCCTAGTTTCTGGTAGTCAGAGGCTTTGCAATGTCCTGAGGAGTGTGAGCTTCATCTTCTGACCACCTTGATTAATGGCCATTGATATTTCTATCCATGAATTCTTCTAATCCTTTTTTTAAAACCCTTTTTTGTGATTACACTATTGGTAAACAAGATTAATAATTTCAAATGAAGTTAACATTAAGTATACTTTTTCTCAAAGAGAGGGAAAAAATTAATCTGTCTTACTTCTGTAGTATATCAGCATAAATACTGCTGTTAGTACTGTAGTTTTAATAAGAATTTATCAAAAGTGAGGTGGTGGTCACGGTATTCACAGGTGGAATCTCTTCAAGCAGATTAACTGCAGATTTAAAAATGGATTTTAAAGACCTGTTTCGTCTAATATGGCTAACTGTGCTTTTTTGTGTTGACCTGAAATTCGGTAGCTTAAAAATTACTTTGATTTACCTTCAATTAGGAATGCCAGGCTAGGAGAAACACCATAAATGTAATCTACCCCAGGATATTAATAGGCTCTTTCATCAGAGACTACCTTGAGAGTGTTCCCTGCAGCTCTATCATGTCTCTAGCCAAGTTTTGTGTAATGTTGATCAGTTGCAGGCCCCATGCGAAAGAAGGGGTTACAGGTACCTTGAGCTGTGACACACTCTTCTTTTGTTCCTCAATCCTTCTCTTTCACTAGACTTTCTGTTTTGAGGTTACTTGGGTGACAGAAAGTAGCATAGACTGTGAGTATATCTGGCCCATTCTGCTTGATTCTGCTTTAAGAACAAGTGCTGTACTGGGTCAGACCAGTGGTCCATCAAGCCCAGGATTCTGTCTCCGACAGTGGCTAATCTCTGTCTCTTGAGAGGAGTACCTAACAGGTCATGATGGGCAATCCATTCCCTGTTGTTCCAGCCCCGGACAGTAAGAGGTTATGTCCCCAAAACATATTTGGCTAATAGCCATTAATAGAGCTATCCTCCAGGGGTAAATAACTGCTCCCTATTTACGTGTTCCACACCACTCATGATTTTATAAAATTCTATCACATTGTCTCTTGTCTATTGCCAGTTGTCTCTTCACCAACCTATCAAGCCTCTTTTTATATGGGAGCCGTTCCATATCCTTGATCATTTTTGTTGTCCTTCTCTGTACCTTTTCTAGTTCTGCTGTCTTTCTTGAGATTGAGTGACGAGAACTGCACAAAATATTTCAGGTACGGTCATACCATAGGTCTATATAGAGGCTTTACAAATATTTTCAGTTTTATTCTCTATCCCTTTCCGAATGATTCCTAACATTCTTTTTGCTTTTTTGACATCTGCCGCATACCGAGCTGAGGATTTCAATGTCCTTTTTTACATGGGCGCGCTGTGCGTGGTGGTCAGTGTGCATGCTGGGGCAGTGGTTGGGGGGAGGGTGCAGATGGGGACACACTGGCGCACACCCATCTCCACCCAACATCCATCTGTCACCCACACATGGAGCAACCTGCCTTCTCACCGGTTGCTCCATGCGTGGGTGATGGGTGGAGGTGGGTGGGTGTGCATGTTACGCAGGAGCACGCACACCCACCACCCACCCACCTCCTGCGGTGTGTACATGGGTGGTGCCCACGCATGCACACCCAGATTCCTGAGTGTACATGCGTGGGTGCCACCTGTGTAAAAAGGGCCAATGTATTGTCCACAATGACTCCAAAGTCCTTTTCCTGGTTGGTAACTCCTAATTTAGGACCCAGCATTGTATACGTATAGTTTGGGTTATTTCTCCCTATGTGCATCACTTTGCACTTGTCCACATTAAATTTCATCTGCCATTTGGATGCCCAGTCGCCCAATCTCGCAAGATCCTCCTGCAGTTTTTCACAGTTCTCTTGGGTTTTAACTACCTTGAATAATTTTGTGTCATCTGCAGATTTGATCACCTCCCTCTTTCCTCCCTTCTCCAGATTGTTAATGAATCTATTAAACAACGCCGGTCCCAGTACAAATGAATCTATTAAACAACACCGGTCCTAGGACAAATCACTGGGGCACTCCACTAGTTACTTCTCTCCACTGTGAAAACTGACCATTTACTTCTACTCTTTGCTTCCTATCTTTTAACCAGTTGCAGATCCATAATAGGACACTGCCTCTTATCCCATGACTCCTTAATTTCCTCAAGAGTCTCTCATGAGGGACCTTATCAAATGGCTTCTGAAAGTCCAGATACAACCAGTCCAGATACAGATATATGCACATGAGGACCTGTACTTTACCCTTCTTTATCCACATGCTTATTTACACCCTCAAAAAATTATTTATCAATATGCTCAGTAATTCTGTTCTTAACAACCATTTCCACCAGTTTGCCTGCACCAACGTCGGGTTCACCAGTATGTACTTTCCAGGATAACCTCTGGAACCCTTTTAAAATATTGGTGTTACATTTGCTACCCTCCAATCCTCTGTTACAGTGGCAGATTTTAGCGATCGGTTACAAATCACCAATAGTAGGCCTTCAACTTCATTTTTAAGTTCCTTCAGCACTCTCGGATGATTTGTTACTATTTAGTTTGTCAACTTGCTCTAGAACTTCCTCCAGAGTTACACTTATTTGTGACAGTTCTTCCAATTCTTCACCTACAAAGACTCGGTCGTGGGTATCTCCCCAATGTCCTCAGCGGTGAAAGCTGAAGCAAAGTATTCATTCAGCTTCTCTTCAGTGTCCTTATCCTCCTTGAGAGCCCCTTTCCCCCCCTGGTAATCTAATGACCCAACTGACTCGACTTCTACTTCTGATATTCAGTTAACATCAATTGTTTTTTAGTTCTGCTAGTCTCGTTTCATTCACTTTTATTTATTTATTTGCCATTTTCCCCACAGTTGCTCAGGGCGGCTTACAATACATACAAAATACAATAACAATAAAACAATAAAATTCCTAAAAAACTCCCACTTACCAACAAACCCTCCCTGCAACCCTCAACCCCACCCAAAACCTCCAACTAAATCCCTTTTTATCCATGCCCACCAAATGATTTTTCCAATAAAGAAGTTTTGCCCTACCTCTGGAAGATGCTTAGGCCCAGGTTCAAATGAGCCTCCTAGGGGATGGAGTACCACAGAGCTGGGGCAACACCCAAGAATGTCCTCCTGCTCACCCTCATCCCATGGACAATGGTAGGAGATAGAACCTGTAAGAGGGCATCCCCAGCTGACAGTCGGGGCCGCAGTGGGACATGGTAGGACAGGGGTCTCTCAGATATGTGGGGCCCAGACATTTAGGGCTTTCAAGTTCAAAACCAGCACCTTGAAGTTTGCCTGGAAAGCTATGTAACATTGGTGTAATGTGCTCCGATGACTCGTCCCCGAAAGGAGCTGAGCTGCTGTGTTCTGCACCAGCTGCAGTTTCCGAACAGTCATCGAGGACAGAGTAGAGCACATTGCAATAATCTAGCCTTGAGGTGATTTAAAGCATGGATGACAGTGGCCAAATCTGAATCAGAGAAAAGGTCGCATCCTTCTCGCCAGATGCAGTTGGTGAAAAGCGTTCCTGACTACCGCCGCAACCAGATGCTCCAGGCGCAGCGAGGAATCTAAAAGCCCTTCAAGGCTGTGGACCTGATTGACCAGAGGGGGCTGGACTTCATCAGTAACAGGAGTCCCAATCCCCTCCCACTCACAAGGTCGTCCAGTCACTATCACTTCAGTCTTGTAAGGTTTCAGCTTCAATTGACTCGCCCTCAGCCAGTTCCCGACAGCAGCCAGGCATTGGGTAAGCATAGAGACTGCAGGCCCTGGGTTGGAAGAAAGAGAGGTAGAGCTGAGTGTCGTCAGCGCATTGATGGCCTCTCACCCCAAACCTCTGAATAACCTCGTCAAGTGGGCTCATATACACGGTGAACAAGAGGGGAAATGGAATGGAGCCCTACGGGAGTGCACAGAGGAGGTCCAGAAGGGATGATGAGAAATTTCCCATCACCACCTGCTGGAACCTCCCTGATAGGAAGTAATAGAACCACACGAGCGATCCCGCACACCTCTGCTTGTCATGTCAGCAACACCTCCTGATCAACTGTAGCAAAGGCTGCTAAAAGATCTAACAAGATCAACAGTGTAGAATTTTCCTTGTCCATCTCCAGGTGCAGATCATAGACCAAGGCCACAATCGCAGTCTCTGTGCCATACCCAGCTTGACTGAAGTGGGTCCAGGAATCCGATAGCATTGAGGTGAGCCTGGAGTTGTTGGGCAACCACCCGTTCAATAACCCTCTGTAAAAAGGGAAGGCTAGAGACAGGCCGATAGCTGACTGGGGGGGTCAGCATCCAAGAATGGTTTCTTAAGCCGTTTTAAGGGTGTTGGACCCTCCCGTAGGGAGGTGTTGAAAACCCCAACCAACAATGTCCTCTGCATCTCACTTCTGCATCTTGGTTGGCCCCCACTCCTGTCATTTAGACGTTTCTGTAAGACCTGGCTGTTCCACCAGGCCTTTGGGGAGGGGGAGGTGGGGGGAGGTGTTTTTTTCCCCTTTTCCCCCCTGCATTTTATGAATTTTTAACTGTTTAAAATTGTTTTTATATTGTTGTTCGCCGCCCTGGGCTGCCCTGAAAGGGCAGGAGGGGCAGGATAAAAAAAATGTTATATATATATCATTAGTTGGAACTTCTAAAACCTTACCTACTAAGTGAAAAGCTGACCTATAGAAGTAAAGGTGTGTACTATTAATACTTTAGGGCTCAGTGAGGGGTTTCAAGCAACTAAAGACTATAGGCGAAACTATGTGGAGATGGAATTCGAAGCATTCTTGCAACACATAGCTGGAGGGAAGGGTACTCCAATAGGCTTGTTCTGTTTGTCTTCATCAGTAGAAACAGGGTAATATGTTTTGCCTCAAGGTAAATTGATGTAAGCCCTTGATTTTTATCATCATTTTTGATGGTGTTTCAAACGTATAGAAAATAACTTTGTAGAAGATTACAGGCTTTAATTGTGCTTTCTTTCAATTTTAATTTTCCAGTAAAAAGTTAACTTTTATTGGTTAGTAGGAGAATCAAAATGTACCTTGTTCAAGCAATGAGAAATCATTGTTTAGTGCCCTCTACAGGTGCAATTTGACTCCATTGAAGTCGGTGGCAAGACTCAGATTGACTTCAGCAGAAAGAGGATTGCTTCCTTTTTCTGAATATTAATTAGCAGCACAGGAGTGCTCTAATAGTTAAGGTGTGTTTTACACTCCATTATAAAGCCCCAACATTCTATTTGCTTTAAAATTGACATGATTAAAGTTAGGATCATGTAATTTGCAGTGAAGGATCACTGGAGTAAGCGGTTCAAGCTGTCCAAATTTCAGCTGAGATATAGTTGAAATATCGCAGTTTGAAAACTGCACTTTGAAAGCCTGCTTTTGCAAAAGTTAGACCTCGATCTTGGCAGGGTAAAGGGGTTTTGTGTTGGTTGGGAGGAGGTGTAACCCTTTTTAGAAAATTCAAGGAGGCTGCCAGGGGGTGCCTTCTGGTTTACTTTTTGTAAATCCGGTTAGTAGTTTTAAAGTTAGTATATCTTGAAAATTCAATGTTACCCTATGGAGACTATCCTGAGTGTGGAGTGCTTGCAAACATTCTATGTGTAATGCAGAGACTGTTTAAAAGCAACCGGTCTTGAATACTGGGGACTACAACTCCCAGCAGGCATTGCTTGCTAGAGCCTATCAGTCCTGGGGAAAGAGAGGGAACTGCATCTCCCAGGGGGCAGTGTGAGTGACTGGTCAGCCATATTTAGAGCTGATCTGGTGGGGAGAGGAGGAGAGCGAGGCCTGTGGAAGGGAAAGAGCTGAAGGTCATTCTGATCTGATCCAGCACAGCAGGCACCTCGGCTTGGGGGTCAGGGACACGGATGGCTAAACAACAGAACTAGCAAATCCCGCAGTGATGTTTGGGGTGGCTGATCTTGCCCCCTAAGCCTGCTCAGAACCACAGAGCACATGGGTTTCAGTGACAGCCCTTCCCCCTCCAAAACGTGGGGTGTCTGGACTGCAATTCCAATGGGAAGCCCCATTGGTGGAGCATGACTGGGGCTGGAGTTTGTCTGGGATGGTCCCAGGTGTAGGAAAAGGGCAGAGGTGTAATCCGGAGACAGGGACAAGAAGCTTACAGGTGGGATGGAATCGATCTTCTTTCAGTGCTTCTCCCTCCTACTTCCCCAACTCTACTAAGGAATGAGGGGTAAGTGAGTGCCCTGAGCTGATACAGTGGGTGTTCTGCAGGTGGGGGGCAGGGAGATGGTGGGGTTCTGTGCAGAGCAGCCCTGTGGGGTAGTGTGGCAAGTGTAGTCCACTTGGGAGGGCTCTAAGAGCGAGCCTCAGTCCAGGAAGGGAAATCTGATGGGGGAGCAGGGAGGAAGGGAGCATACACAAAGGGGGGGGGGGCATTAAGGGGTGAGAGTAGGGGCAGAGCCTCTGTAAAGAGCTTCCACAGTGGAAGCCATGTGCAGGGGGAGCACCTTACAGGGAGCAGCTTTATTGGGGTTACAGAATATGGAACCCAGTACAGGCGGGAGGTCTGCAGAGTGGGCAGCGTTGTGCAAGAAAGGGAGCCCTGTCCAAGGGGAAGTAAAGTGGGGGAGTCTTGTAGAGACAGAGAACTGCAGAATAATGGCCATGATTGTGCTGGGGGAGAGCCATGGACAGAGGAGAACTGAGTGAGGGAGCTTAGTAAAGGGGGAGAACTGAAGGATGGGCAGCATTATGCCAGGTGGAGAGTCCTGTAAATGGGCACAGAAGAGTCAGGGAGCTCTGTACAAGAAGTGAAATAGCCAGGAGGTTCTATACAGGGGGAGGTCCTTATAGAAAGCAGAATGGCCAGTATTGCACAAGGAAAAGAGCTCTGGCAGTCGGGAGTAGAGTGGAAGACTCCTGTACAAGCCATGAGCTAGAGAGATCATAGAGAGTTTTTGGAAGTTTGCAATGCTTGAACCGAACCAAAGTTGTTTTATTCTTAGTAAAGCAGGGAGCTACTGGTAAAAATCCAGCTTGGCCTTACTTGCTATTTGAAGGAAGTAACAACCTTCTCAACCAGGGTTGAGGAACCTCTGGTCTGCGGGCCGCTTCTGGCCTGTGGGGCTTTTTCCCGTGACCTGGTGACTTCTAAGCCCTTCCCCATTGTGTGCGACCCATCGCCCGGCTCGCTGTGGCCCGAGTGGGGGTTTGTGGGTTGCATACAGTAATCAGACCTGATTAATTGAGCTGCCTTGGAGTGGTGAGGCAGCATCCCTACCCCATCCCCGGCTCCCTCCCGGCTGCAGGGAGGGACAACACTTATCTCAGAAGCCACCGTGGTCCTTCGGCAGGGTCCCCCACCCCCGTGTCCAAGCTGCAGGGCTCAATCACAGGTACATGCAGTGCGTTTATATATTTTTGAATATTCTGTCTATGTGTCTGAGTTTTTGAGTGTCTGAATATTTTAATAGAGTTTTAATTACTTTAAATTGTTTTTAATTGTTTTTAATTCATTTAAATTAATTTTTAATTGATTTGATTTCGTCGTGTGGCCCCCAGCACGTTCGGGAACAGACAATGTGGCCCCCAGCCTCAAAAAGGTTCCCCACACTTGTTCTAAACTGAAGGGAGCAGCTCTTCCACCTCAGCCTACCCTAAGTCCTGCTCCCATAGTGGTTCTGCTGGTCAACATACTACTGTGCCAGCAGGACACATTTTTTCCATTGCATTGTGTTTAAGAAAAAAACTTGGATATTCCATAATTTAAAAAACTCTGGTTTACAAGAAGAGTTAAGGCTCTTGCAAATTATTTCATGCACTAAAAAGCATGGAAATTGCAAGTTAAGGCTCCTGCCTTTACTTCTATGCCATGTTAGCAGTAAAGACATTGTACAGTTTTGCATATTGTGCTCACTTACAACTTAGGCTCCATGCACCTACACTTTGCCTTCGTCTTTCAGCCCCAATCCTCTTTGCAGGTTGGGGGCAACACTGAAGCTGGGGACAGGAGGGCGTGAGCTGGCCCCTCACCCCCTCCTTTCCCTGTAACTTTTCATTTCAGTTTGGGAGAATGGGACAGCTGACTAATGACTCACAACTTTCCCTCTTACTCACTAGTCTCTGCTGCCCTCTCAGAGCACAGTGAAGCTGGGTAGAGTCCTATACAAATGTTTAATTTAAACTAAGTTGGGTATGTATTGAAATTAATAAAATGGAATGGCCATTGGAAGGAATGGAGGCAACAGCGGTGCCAATTTCTAAATAAATAATATTGTCATTCCAACATCCGATTAAGTGATTGTGAAATTATACAACACCGTTGCATCTTTGGTAATACATAGGGAAGGTAAGAGGGTTGGAAGTCATGAGGAAGGCACCAGATGCAGTAAGTGGAATGGTTGGAATGACAGGAGGAATTAGGAATAATTACAGTAACAAGGTTCTGAGTGAAATAACTGATTCAAAAGACTGATGGGATATCTGAGGAAGCAGTCCTATCATTTTACCCACTTACTATAGCTGACTCCCTATGTTTTGACTCCCAATAGCCTCCCTCCCTGTTATTCCATTTCCTCTCCTGTGTTTTTTTTTTTTTTTTTTTTCACTCCTCACACACACACTTCTGTTCCATTGACAAACATGGATAAACATTGTATTTCCCAGGACTTTTGAGTTCTCTGAGTTTTGAGTTCTCTGTGAGTGGAGGTTACAGGGTTAGAGGGACGACTTCCCAGGACTTCTGGGTTTTCTGTTATAAGGTTGAAAGCAGGGGAGAGGAGAACACTCGGAACAAGGACTATTGAGTTGCCTGTGAAGGAAGTGCAATAATCTTTACCTGTTTAAGTCAACAGGAGCTGAGCCATTGACTCCAGTGAGGACAGGATTGTACCCTATATGTTATGTTCTCCTCCTTTTTATTTTTGATATGGTTTAAAGGAGAGAAAGCAAAAGCCAACTTTTGTCAAGATTACAGAAAAACTGCAAATAAGCAAAACAGAAGTAAAGATTGCATTTGTGCCCTAAATCTTGCAAAATGGTCTTGGGCAGGTAACCTTTAAAATAACTGACTTTTATTCAACTTCATTTATTAGATTCTGTTGAACAGTAAAGAAGTAGTCTAATCAGCTGTTTCCAAGTAGTGTAGTGTCTGTATGTGTGTAGTTTGGTAGTATTCTTTACAAACATGCTCCAGAACTATGTTGAATTAATTACCTTTCCAGAATCCAATGCAAAAGCAGTTTTAAGCAAGACCTTTGGCACACTAGGAAATTCTTAACAGCAATTCTCTACTAAGCTAAAGCAGTAATAGGAAGGCTGATGTAGAAAGAACATTCTAGAGAGAGTGCCGACAGGTGCTCTTATAGTTAAAGGCAGGATGCTAGTCCATTATAAAAACTGAAACTTTAAAATGCTTTTATCAATAAATGCTTGAGCTTTCATTTTGAAACTTTTAACTGTGTGCTCTTTTAGGGGGTAGGTGACACAAACAAAATTTGAAGCAGATCTGTTAAGTCATTCTAAAGTTATAATGATTTTGAAGTTAATTACTAGTGGTTGATTTCACCTGGATTTCAGGGTTTTTTTTGCCAGCTAATATCTTTCTTATTTTAGCAAGTTGTGATTAATAAATTGACAAGCATATTTGGATGGACTGATAGTATTTAGTGATGTATAACAATAGTTATTAAACTTCTAAAAATTGGTTCTTGTGCATGCACAGTTGAGGGGGGATAACGGGGGGCAGGGCTAGGTAATTAGCGCTGTGGGCAGGGCTATTGTGCTGGAAGCTGCAAGCTCCTCAGTCCGCCATCACCTCCCCCCCTCTTCATGGTGGAGAAGGGCCGGGGCTAAGCACCTGTGGAGGAGGCAACTGGAGAAGGCAGAGCAGGCTTCCTTGTGCCTCGCCCAGGCAGTGAGTTTCACGAACAAATAGGAAGGAGCACTCAGCATTTAAACGCCCCCACCATCACCACCACCACGTGGATGCACCCCAGTACATCCAGGCGGCTGAGGGGAGTGTAACAGGGATTCCCTGCCCGAGCGCATCCCTGGCTGGGATACGTTGGGTGTTTAAACAGCCGGGAGTTTAAAGACGGGGAGTTGTGAGAGAATTGTGAGAGTTTGTCTGTGTCTCCCTGGAAAACACTCTGTGTACTTTTAGGCAGCTCCTTGCACACCCTTCCCTGCCAGAGTGCAGTGTCTTTGGCCAGGAGGGGAAGTCTGAACTCTGCACAGCTGCCTGAAAGAGTGCAGAGTGCCACTGCTATCTGGAACTCAGGCCACTTTCAGACATGCCCCCCCCCGGCGCATATTCTGGCTGCGGGGGGAAATGCGTAGCCAGGATATGTGTGGGGATCAGCTGGTCTGAAAGCCCCCCCACCCGCACGGTTTTGCCGGCAGAGACGCGCAGGGATGCAGAGCAGGAAATAGAGCTCTGCATCCCGCGTGACTCTGCCGGCAAAGCCGGGGAGGCGAGGGGGGGGGGCTTTTAGACCAGCCAATCCCTGCACGTATCCTGGCTGCGCATTTCCCCCCGCAGCCAGAATATGCGCGCGGGGGGTGGGGGGCATGTCTAAAAGTGGCCTCTGGGGGAAGCTGTGCTGGCCATTTAAACTCTGCCTGGAGGTCTTTATTTCATCCTGCCCTTGCTGACTTGTGGAATGTCTCAAATTAATGGCAGTACTGCAGGGAGACTGTAGGGGAGGGGGCATTAGGTGGGGTTAGGGTCTTGTGGGTGGGGGAAGGAAGCGGAGGAGGGGGCATTAGCTGGTCTGGTCTGGCAGGCAGAGGAAGGCAGGATCGTCCATTTATCCCGATAAGGGGCAAGATCAGTGCTGTTTTGAGAAGCATAATTTTAAAATCTCCAAATGCCACCAATGGCTTCCCGGTTGGAAAGGCACAGAAGGGATTAAGGATCGGTCAAAGTCCCTCATTAAGCAAAGTCCTGATGATTATATCAGGACTGGGTTTGCCATGAACTCCCACCTCAGCTCTGTTTAAAATGTTATGTACTGTTCTTCTTACCTTTATAGTTAAGGGGAGGGAGGAAGATAGGGATCATTCCTCCTTCTCTTCTCCCCCTCCCCCGCCCCAAAGCACCACCTAACCCTGGCACAGCCCGCAATCTCAATTTCTGAATGGCCATTTCACTGTTGCCATTTACTATTTTCCAGCGCAGGCAGGTATCCCCATGGACTTTCTCAGGTCTGGGGCAAGGGAGTCGTCAGCCTTTCAAATTGTTTCCCCTCACCTGGGCTGTGAAAGATTGCTTTACAAAAATCACCCCATCTCCCTTCCAGAGTCTGGGACCAACCTGCCCCTGGGAAGCTGTCCTGCACCAAGATTTGATCAGAAAAGTCCCTAGTTCACGCATACACCCCCTTCCCACATGTCGCCAGATGCTGAGGCTGGGAAAGAAATAGCAGCTTGTCTCTGCACCAGCCCATCCCAGAGATCAGTAAAGAGGAACTCTTGTCCCCCCTAATGAGTGGGAGAGGGGCAAGATTCATCTTGGGAACTGGGCACGGGGATGCACTGAGGGGTCTGGAGCAATTGCCCCCCACTCATACGGGGCGAAAGGAGCAGGAGCCAGTCAGGGTGGGAGATAACTTTCTGGAATGGTTGTACAGGGTTTGATGTGATGGTTCTTCTGATCTCTCCACTCTTCTTCTTCGAGAGAAACCCCTGCAGGAAGGAAGAGGTGTTTTGTTGTTGTTGTTTTTAAAAGTCCTCCTGCAAAAGGTAGGCGGTGCATTTACTCCAGGTTTAAATTTTGTTTCAGTGTGCATTGCAAAATTGTCTCCAAAATTTGTATCAATAGGAAGTGCAAACAGGCTTCAGATGAGCAGCAGTGTATTTCACCGACAGTAGCTTGCAGCCTTCTCTCATAAGAGAAAAGCTTTGGTTCACATACACATTGTATAAATTTAAATCCCTCGGAAGTCAGTGTGAATTCCAGGTTGAAAGCCAGGCTATGAGTATTACATCCTCGTACTATCTGTAGACTGTTTCCCATCTCTAGACTTGCTGCGTATTTTGCTGCCTCCTTTGTGCTAATTAATAAGCTAGCAGAAGCACCCTTATGTTTGAATCACTGGCTCAGTCTCTCCAACTGTAGAGTGGGAGAGGCAAACCTCCTCTTAAAGGAGTCCAGCCAGGAGCAAAAACATAATATGTTTCGAATCCAGCGAACAAGCAGCTCTTTCCCAATTTACCTTTCAGAAAGCTGCCTCTGCCTGCTGTGTGCGCTAGAGATAAGAGCACATTAACACTCATTGTCTTTCCCTATATTACAGGACTTCTGTCTTATTTGAATCCATTCTCACACCTCCCTGCAATTTAGGCAAGGTGTGTTAATTTCAGGTGCATTCCAAATCTGGAGTGAAGCAGAGTGGTATGGAGCAGAGGTCAGAGCCACTTGCTCCCCAGCCCTAATTTATTTCTTCTGGAATACAGGCAGTGGAATGTCAGTATACACTTACCTGAGAGAGGGGCTTTTAAATGTTAAATCTATTCATTGAACATTGCAACCCTCATAGGTCTATCATGGGTATAGAGGGTCTCCATCTGAGGTTGGATTTGGCCGGAGACAGGGTAGGGATACTGCTGATATATCGTGCACCCACCTGTACAGTGGCCTCCCTACACGCGCTGACCGAGCTGGTGTTGGAGGTGATCTTGTGGTCCCCTAGGATGATAGTTCTGGGGGACTTCAATATCCATGCCAGCGCCAGTCTTGGAAAGACGGAGCATGAGTTCATGCCTGCCATGGAAGGCCCCACACATGTTAGAGTACATACCTTGGACATGATATTTTGCACAGGCCTTGAGGTGGGGGATCCGTTGGTGGGGGGAGGTATCAACGGTGCCCTTGTCATGGACAGATCGTTATCAATCCCGATAAGATGGAGGTGATGGTGGTGGGAAGGGCAGGGGAGGTGCCGGCCCCCCTGATAGGGGGGGTTTGCCCACTTGTTGCTCTTGAGGTTCGGAGTCTGGGGGTGGTTTTGGATTTGGGCCTCTGTCTGGATCGGAGCATGCTCAGCGCTTTTCAGGGATGGTGCTGGCCTGCTGATTCTGCCAGTGCCATCTTTGAAATGGGCCGAGCCTGCTCAGAAAGGGCCATTGAGGCCCTTATGAGCATGCTCAGTGGGGGAGGGGGGGGTGTGTATTTTCAAACTTACCAGCAGGGAAGAGGCCACGCGTTGGCGCGGGACCCCTCCGGTAGGTAAGTGACCCCCCCTGCTAGGCCCTTTGCTCCCCCTAAGCACCTCACCCCTGACACCCCCGCTAGATCCCCATTCTCTCTTCCTTGGCCCATGCTGTCCTATTCACTCTCCAGCCAGTGGGGGTCAGGGAAGGGGGAGCAGGGGCTTAGCGCTGGCCTCGGCCCCCTTCCCTGCACTTGGACTCAATTTTCTGAGTTCCAAAGTTTTGGGGATCCTTCCTCAAAACTTCAGATCTTGGAAAATTGAGTCGAATTCCCAGTTCTTGGTGTTTTTCTAAGAAAACAGAGGATCAAGTTTCAGCACTAATTGCAATCCAGGAGGGTATACTATAGTGCCACCAAGAGATAAGAAGTACCATGCTGGATCAGACCAATGGTGGATACTTTCAGTCACATCAAAGAAGTACACAACCAATCATAATGGAGTGATCCGTTCCTTGGTATTTACTCCCAGGTTCTGATGGTCCGAGGTTACATTCCCCAACCAACATGACTAATAACCGTTTATGGACATCTTCTAAGAATGTGTCCAATTCTTTTTCTAAGCTCAGTTATGCTATTGACCATAACAACATCCTCTGGGAACAAGTTTTAGAAATGAATTGTACATTCAGTACATCTTTTTATTCTAAATCTTCTGCCAGTTAGTTTCATCGAGTGTCCCCTAATTCTAGTATTAGTATTATTTGAGAGGGTAAGAGATCCCTACTTATTCCATACCACCCATGATTTTCTAAACTTTCATATATCTCTTCTCCAAGCTTGCTATCAAGTCTCTTCTTGTACAGAAGCCATTGCATACCATTGATCATTTTTGCTGCCCTTCTCTGCACACACTCATTAATTTATTCAAAGATACTAATATTTTTAATTGGCAGGTTAAGTTGTGCTTGAATAAAACTTACATGGTCACATTTATTTAATTCTGCAGAAGTTGAATTTCTGATAAGTTGAGCTTTTATACAAGTCCCACAAAATCAATCTTAACAGGACTCCACTGCACATTCTCTGGGTTTGTCAACTATTGCCTTATATTTTACCTCTCTCCCTCCCCCCACGTTCTGGAGGAGGCAGAAAGGGTGCCGTGCAGTATTAGCTAGCTTAAATGTTTTCTTAAATGTGTTTCGCTAACTTCACATGAACCAAATGCATGCAAATGAGCAATGTCTTGTTTTTTTTTCCTCCGGGAGAAATATCAACCCTAGTTGCGATGCCTCTATGAAGGCAGTCAATTTATGGTGGGTAAATTAAGGAACACATGAGAAGAATTTTCAAAAATCTGTTTGACACCACCCATTTCACTTCAGTGTTTAAGTTGAGAGAATTAGCAATACATATTCTTTGAGACTAGAGCAGAAATGGGTAGCAGAATAAATGCTTGTGAGTTTTTTGTTGTTTTTTTCTGCTATTTTGAGCAGGATGTAGTCGACCTGAATGTATTTGATTTACCTGTATTTCACAACATCATTTTGTTAAGATTTTCCATGAATTTTCTCCAGTAGCAATGAAAATGGGTGGGGTGAAAACTGGAAATGCATACAAATGAACAAAACTCATAAACGACTCTAAAGATGAAAATGGGTGATTGGTGGAAGGTCAGACAGGTAGTGTTTGCTATCCAGTTTGTTCATTTCAGGTTGGACCATTTCGATTTGATGGGTTTGCTTATTTTGGTGGGTATTTGTTTCAGCTCTGTTTGAGACATAAGAATATAAGAAGTGACATACTGGGTCAGACCAATGGTCCATCTAGCCCAGCATCCTGTCTCCAACAGTGGCCAATCCTGGTGGCTTGGGAGAAACACCCAACAGGTCACAATGGGGGATCCATTCCCTGTTGTTTCCCCCCAGCTCTCTTCATGTTCCCCGAACCTGTTTGGTTAATAGCTGCTAATGGACCTATCTTCCAGAAACTTGTCCAAACCTCTTTTAAACTCCGCTATAGTACTGGCCCTTACCACAACCTCTGGCAGTAGATTCCACAACCCAATTATACGCTGAGTGAAAAAATACTTTATTTGTTTTAAACTTGCCACCCATGAGTTTCATGGAGTGTCCCCTAGTTCTAGTACTAGCTGTGAGGGTGAATAACTGCTCCTTGTTTATTAATTCTACACCACTCATGATTTTATAGATCTCTATCATGTCTCCTCTCAGTCTTCTCTTCTCCAAGCTGAAGAGCCCCAACCTACCAAGCCTCTCCTCATACGGGAGCCTGTCCATGCCCTTGATAATTTTTGTTGCTCTTCTCTGTACGTTTTCTAGTTCAGCTGTGGCTTTTTTGAGATGGGGCGACCAGAACTGCGCACACTATTCGAGGTGCGGTCGCACCATTGATTTGTATAGAGGCATTATGACATCCTAAGTTTTATTCTTTATCCCCTTTCCGAATAATTCCTAACATTCTGTTTGCTTTATTATTATTATTATTATTATTATTATTATTATTAATAATAATAATAACAAGCATTTATATAGCGCAAGCAGTGTACCTGGTGCTTTACAAAGTAATTGAATAGACATGGTCTATTTTTGGCTGCTGCTGCGCACTGCGCTGTGGATTTCAGTGTATTGTCCACAACAACCCCCAGATCCTTTTCCTGAGTGATAACTCCTAGCTTAGTACCCAGCATTGTGTATGCATAGACATCCATTAGGTCCTCCAGAAAACCTAGGGAAGAATAAAGTGAAAATTTCTGATACTTCTACAAGTAAAGAGTTAAAGAAGAAGAGGTGGAGGGCAGAAAGATTTTAAAACCCTGACTTTCTCCTGCCCCCACCCCCCAAACCTCTCAATCTTTGCCCCACTAAATTCTCCATATAGCATCTAAAGAGAGTTCCAGCCCAGGCAAAAGAAATGTTTTACTGTTTATGTTTAAAATAATCACAGGACATATACAAAAATGTTAACAGTAAACCCTTCTGTCCAGAACACAGCATCTATTGTGTTTCCATTCCAATTCTAACACTTATTTTATTAATCCTATTGTAGTTTGCAACCTGCATGCTGATGAGGTGCCAGTGTTATCCAGATGGTTATGGATAGTCTGCTTTTGTGTTTGCTTTGCATTGCATTCAACAAACTGAACTGTATTATTCATTCTGTGGGTGGGGCAAAGTAAATGTTTTGTCAGCTTCAGTTAAAAAAATGAGAACAATAGCTAAGTACACTAATTTTAAGGAACAGATTTCATACTTGTACATTTTTTACAAAGTGTGTGTAGTTGTTTTACTTTTTTTTTCAGTTTGAAAAGACGTTTACTTAACTAGCAGCAGCCCTTCAGGAACGTTTAAAATTAAATATTGGAAATAAAAATAACCAAACAACCTGTCTCCTGCCACCATCACCACCATATTTTTGTTGCTTTCAAAGACCTAAGAAGCTTAACAACATATCACATCTAGTTTCCTAATAAAATGAACTTCCTAAATTACTGCTAGGAGACATCCTAGTGCAGAAATTGCATCTTTTTTTTCTGTTGCTAACTGTCAAGAGTGGGTGTTAACAAACGAGATGGTATCCTACACCAGGATGGTGTCCGCCTACTTGTTTATTAGGTGTTTGGCCCCACCAGCCACGTGGCCACCACCCATTGGGCGTACAGCTCTCCACTCACTGCAGGGTCCCAGAGTGTTCATTGCCCGCTGTGTGGGTGAATGCAGGCTAATATACACTGACGTGTCCGTGTCATGTCTGTGTCCTCAAGGTTGCATGGAGCCTCCTTACGTCCAGGTCCGCCAACATCATTGAATAGCATGTGGAAAAGCTGAGAGCACTCCTCAGAGATATCACTTACAGCTCCCCACACTTACTCTCACTGGCATTCATGTAAGTCCACCTTAAAAGGCCAACACGCCATTTTCAGACATGTATTCTCCCAGCTGTTCCTAGTTGGCAGTACATGCTTGACGCTTGCTCTTTCCCAGCTGTTGCACTCTCCATAACAACTTGCAGAGGATTACCATTGCCGGGGCCATTACTCAAACTGACGGTCAGGCAACAACCAGCACAACTACAACCACTACCCAATCCACCACAGCCAGATCCTAGGCATGCCTCTCCCACCCCCCACCAATCATTCCCACACGCCTTTTGTGAACACTTTGCCACAGCCAGATCTGTGGGAGGGGATCGGGAAAATGTCCCTCTTCTCATCCCGCCACCCAAGCAGTTGTGCCAAGCTGCCCCCAAAATGAGAAGGTGCAAAAAGAAATAGTTGTGTTTTTTTTAAATTTTTATTTTTTTAAAAAAAGACTTGGATGTTCGGGGCCAGGGGTGGAGAAAGCCACTTTGGGGGTTGAGAATTGGAAAGGAAGGGTGGGTGCAGGTGCACGTAAAATAGGGCAGTGGAGAGGCTGCTGGCCATGCACTTAAGGGTGGCGTGGGGCGGGGCTTGGGGAATGGCCATGGTACCCCAACAGGGAAAAGCCTCTGCCCCAGGTGCAAAGGGAGTGGCTGTAGGAAAGCCACAGGCAAAGGCTGGGTGTTGGCCATTTGCAGAGCTTGTGCCTCTGTGCTTCCTATTGCCATTCCCAGACCTTAGTAGCTTGAGAATGCCAGTAGGAAACACAAAGGCGGAGGCCTGCAGCCAGACTAATCTAAAAACGCCAATAGAGAATGCACAGGAGGCGGCGGCTTGCAGCCGACTACTATAGGAATACCAATAGGGAACATGCATTGAGAAGTTGCCAGCCGGGTGCTTAGGCGGATGGGCCAGAGGGAAATACAGTGACAGACAAGAAACGTTTTTTAAGCCTTTATTATTATTATTTTTATTATTAGCAAGCATTTATATAGCACAAGCAATGTACCTGACGCTTTACAAAGTAATGGAATAGGCATGGTCGCTGCCCTAGGGCTTACAATCTGAGAGATGGGGGGTGAGGGAGACAAAGGAAGGGGAACAGAGTGAGAGACAAGGGGTGTAACGTTCATGAAGATACGAGGTGCCAGGTGGACGTACTTGGCTTGTTTACGTTGAGAATGATGTCTGACTGGTCCATGTGGTGAGGTATGAGTACACAGACCTCCGGTAACAGACTGTACTGGATGGAAGGTATCAGCAGGAGTTAGGTGAGGGGAGCGAGGAGTCAGGGAGGGCAGAGCGGAAGAGGTGGGTCTTGAGGAGGGATTTGAAGGTACGAAGGGAGGGGGTGAGGCAGACGTGGGCAGCGATGGAGTTCCAGGCATAGGGGGCAGCGAGGGAGAAGGGACGAAGGTGGTGGGGAGATGGATGTGGGAGGGCAAGAGAGTGGACAGAGGAGGAGTGGAGTTCACAGGCTGGAGTACAGAGGGAAATTAGCACAGAGAGGTAGGGGGGAGCAAGGTTGTGAAGAGCTTTATAGGTGAAGACTAGGCGCTTGTGCAGGATTCTTTCAGGAAGGGGGAGTCAGTGAATAGAGGAGGGGCTGCACGTGGTCAAAACGATGGGCAAGGTGGCTGACCCTAGCAGCAGAGTTTTGGATGGAGATAAGGGGAGAAAGGTGAGAGCGGGGGAGACCAGTGAGAAGGAGGTTACAGTAACTGAGGTGAGAGATGACCAGAGCGTGAACAAGGGTTTTGGCAGAGGAGACTAAGAGAAAAGGGCGAATCTTAGCAATGTTATGGAGGGAGAAGTGACAGGAATTTGCAACAGTTGATACAGGGTTTAAAAGAAAGGGGTGAGCCAAAGATGAAGCCTAAGTTATGGGCTTGGGGGACGGGAAGGATGGTGGCTCTGTCGATAACGGAGGAGGGAGAGGAAGAATGGGGGGGGGGGGAAGATGAGTTCAGTTTTAGCCATGTTGAGTTACAGTTAAGAACATAAGAAGTGCCATACTGGGTCAGACCAGTGGTCCATCTAGCCCAGCATCCTGTCTCTGACAGTGGCCAATCATGGTGGCTTGGGAGAAGCACCCAACAGGTTACAATGTGGGATCCCTTCCCTGTTGTTTTCCCCCAGCTCCTGTCATGTTCCCTGATCCTGTCTGGCTTATAGCTGCTAATGGACCTAGTGAGACATCCAGGTAGAGATATCAGAGAGACAGCTGGTGAGACGAGCATGAATAGATGGAGAGAGAGTTGAGTGTCATCCGTGTAGAGGTGATATTGGAAGCCATGGGAGGCAATGAGTTTGCCTAGAGACAGGATGTAGATAGAGACGAGAGGGACAAGGACAGCGCCTTGGGGAACACCAACCGAGAGGAGAAGAGAGGAGGAGGTGGAGTTGGCAAGAGACACATTGAAGGAGTGAGCAGAGGTAGGAAGAGAACCAGTTGAGGACGGAGCCATGGAAGCCAAGGAAGTGAAGTGAGTCCAGCAAGAGTGAGTGGTCAACAGTATCGAAGGCAGCAGAGAGGTCAATGAGGACAAGAATGGAGAAGAGGCAATTAGATTTAGCCACAAGAAGATTGTTGGTGATTTTAGTGACAGTGGTTTTAGTAGTGAAGGGGGCAGAAGCCAGATTGGAGGGCAAGTGGAAGGGTTGGAGGAGGAGAGCAGGGAGGAGATTTCTTCCAGGGAGGCGGGAGGAAGGAGGACAGGAGAGGGGAGGGAATAGGAAGAGGAGAGGAGTGGGAAGTGATGTCGAGGTGGATCTTGTCTATCTTGGAAATGAAGAAGGAAGCAAGATCCTGAGCAGAAAGGGGAGGGAGAGGAGGAGGACAAGGGGGCTTGAGAAGGGAGTCAAAGGTGGAGAACAGGCGGTGAGGGTCCCGAGAACAGGAATCAATGCAGGAGGCATAGTAATGCTGTCTAGCGAGGGAAATAGCAGAAGTAAGGAAGGAGAGAGAATTTGAAGTGAAGGAAGGCAGCTTGAGAGTGGGATTTGCGCCAGAGACACTCAGCAGCACGGGTGCAGGAGCAGAGGTGGCAGATACTGGGGGTGAGCCAAGGACGGGGGTTGTGGGAGCGGGTGGGGCGGGAGGAGAGGGGGACAAGGGAGTCAAGGGTGGAGAGCGGCATTGAAAGCCGAGACGGCAGAGTTAGGGGAGGAGGAAGAGAAGGCTGAGGGGGGAAGGGCAGAGAGAGAGGAGGCAAAGTCCAGAGGGTTAATGGCTTGCAAGTCGTGGAAGGGGTGTGGAGATGGGGAAGAGGAGGGGGGATTATAACACAAAAAATCATTTAAAGTCATACGCCTCCTGGAGTGATAACCCGGAAGAAAGATATGGCTGCGGTGGCGTCTTCCCATGGTTTGCCATGGCTGTGAGGGCAGGGAGTGGGAAACTGAGATGGGGGATTGGTGGGGGGAGAGTGGCAGGGAAGAGTGCATGCCTGTTTGTTAGACTAGTCATGCTAAGCCTGTGCATGGGGGCTGCATGGACTTACAACAACTACATGCAAGGGGCTTTCCATTTATTAGGCTAACCATGCACGTGGGGGCTGCTCAGACTTAACCCTGACTCCAGCGGCTATCATCTTGTTTGATACCCATCGTGAACTTTTATTTATTTATCCATTTCTGTATATCTGACATGCCTGTCTGTAAAGCATCTTCTGAAATGAAGTGCATACTTGTCTGCCAAAGCATAAGAAAAGTTTTTTGGGTACATAAATAATTAAATAGTATCCAAAGGAATGGCATTCCTGACTTCCATAGAAGTCATTATTGCAACTGCCACCACTACAGGCATTTCAGCAGGGAGGCAAGTCTAGCATGGCGGCTATATTCCCTCCTTGTCCCTATGGATGAACCCTTCTTGATAAGGATTGAGGCATGCTATTGGAGTAGAAAGGAGAAATTTTACCATGCTTTCACTTTCTTTTGTGTTTTGGATATACAAGTTTTCAGTGTGCAGTTCTATAATTTTCATGGGTTTAAATTAATTAAGGTTTCTTTTATTCCTTTATTTTTAGAAAAATCCTCATAAAATAGTAGAAAAAGGAAATAAGCTAAAAAAAGTACTAGTGTTAAAAATATGACATCTAAAAGCAGAAACTGCATATAGTAATAGTAGATGTCTGCAGCCAGTGTATAGCAAATTATGTTAGCAACCATAAAGTAGAGAGAGAGATTACAAAATGTATTATACTTTTTCAGTTGCGTTACTATTATTAGGTAATGTGAAAGCAGCTGAAGCATTAAGCTTCTTTCTCCTCTTATCAAAGTAAGCTTTCTTCCCTCAAAGTTTGGATAGAGGAATTCTCTTCTCATCAAGCCTCTCGTGCCATATGCAGTTCCACTGCAAAGGACAGAAGCTCTTGTGACTCCTTCGCTCTCCCCCAAACCAGAAAGCCTCTGCACTTTGGCTGATATGCTCTCTTGCACATTGTGCTTTGATTGTGAAAGGCTTTTTTAAAAAAAAAAGATTTTATTTGAATACAACCGTTCCTAAAGACCAGCCAGGGGCCAGCTTGACATATTATAGCCAGGGCTGACTTCTGAAAAAGGAGGGTGAAGTGAAGAAATGTTTTCAATATTTTGAAAAGCATTTAGACTGCTTCATGCCTATTAGATCTAAGTCCCATAGTATGTATCCACTCTTCATTTTACCATAAAATCCTCACTGTTTTAACAAAAAGCCTCTTTCCATGACTGGAAATCCTGCATGTAGCAATAGCCGCACCTCTTAGCTCTTCTGACTTGCTTTTACAGGATGGAAAAAGCAGCCAACAAATGGGTCTCTCTATACAGTGTGTATGACAGGCATTTAGATCTTTTTTTAAAAAAACAAAAACAAAATATAGAACTCGGAACAAAATGAGTGTGCATAGAAGGTGATATTTTCATATTGCAGGAAATTCAAACGCACAGTTCTCTGCCCCAAGGACACACACCACAGGGTGGTGTTTAAGCTGATTTGCACTTTGCAGAATGGTAAATCAAGCTACAACTCCTGAAGCTCCAAAAGCCTTCAGTGCAACTGATGTCACTCTGTGTGAGGAGTGCAGGTAGAATACAAGGAGTGCTCATCTGTGGGAGCTCTTAGTGGCCTAACAGACTTTTGAGGAGGTGTAGGAAGACTTTTAGATCCACCAGCTACATCTTAGAAGAAACTACAGTAGCCATGAAGACTACTGAAGGCCAGTGTATCATTAATGGTAACTATACAGTTCTTTCTCCAAGTTATTTCCCTTTCCACACATTTTTCACTGGCTGTCATTTTTCACAGTACTTCTGTAGAGCACTCTACATCCAGCCTGCAAATTCTGCATGTCGAATTTAGGACTTGCCCCATGATGCAGAAAACAGTTATTACAAACAATGAAAGAAACATGCAAGATGCTCGTACATAAAAATAATACTCAGATCCCTATTCTTCGAATATTTAAACACCTGTGTAACTTTTCACACTTGATTAGCCCTAATGAAGCTATACCAACCCTAGACCAAGTAGTATAAATGATGACTTGTGTACATCACAAATTATTAATACATCTATTTTATGTCCCACAGAAGCACCTTGTGCTACTCCGCTGATATGTAGCTTTGGAAGACCTGTTGATCTGGAAAAGGATGACTACCAGAAGGTTGTATGCAACAATGAACATTGTCCCTATAGCACCTGGATGCACCTTCAGTGTTTTTATGAGTGGGAAAGCAGTATTCTTGTCCAGTTCAACTGCATTGGTAGAGCCAGGAGTTGGAATGAAAAACAGTGTCGACAGAACATGTGGACAAAAAAGGGATATGATCTTGCCTTTCGCTTTTGCTCTTGCCGATGTGGGCAGGGTCACTTAAAGAAAGACACGGACTGGTATCAAGTAAAACGAATGCAGGATGAGAAGAAAAAGAAGTCTGTGTCAGAGAAAGGTATAGGAAGGTCCATGATGGAATCTGTAGAAGATGCAAAAAAGTGCAGGCCGGCCAACAAGCCGCAAAAAGGTTCAAATCATGACATCCAGAGAAGGCATTCAATGGACAGGCAGAACTCTCAAGAGAAAGGCACTGTTAGTGGTAGCTATGCAGTCCGTTCTCCCTGTGGTTCTCCTGGCCAGTCTCCTCCTACGGGCTACTCTATTCTTGCTCCTACCCATTTCAGTGGCCCTCGTTCTTCGCGATACTTGGGAGAGTTTTTAAAGAATGCTATTCACCTAGAACCTCACAAAAAGAACATGGCAAGCAGTGGTATGTTCAGGAATGCACACTTTGATTATGGGGCAGTTGGGTTACCAACACATAGGCCAGGACATTTTGATGCCCCTGTGCAATTTTTGAGAAGGCTTGATCTATCTGAGCTCCTTGCTCATATACCCAGGCATAAATTGAACACTTTCCATGTCCGGATGGAAGATGATGCCCAAGTGGGTCAAGGGGAGGACTTGCGGAAATTTATTCTTGCAGCACTGAGTGCCAGCCACAGGAATGTTGTAAACTGTGCTCTCTGCCACAGGACACTGCCAGTATTTGAACAGTTTCCACTCGTAGATGGAACCCTGTTTCTAAGCCCATCAAGACATGATGAAATTGAATACGATGTTCCCTGTCACCTTCAAGGTACAGGTTGGCAGTCTTGTTTGGCCTCTCTTTAAATGACTGCACTGCATTTTGTGTATTTAATTTTTGAGCTGCATCCCCGTACTGCATTAATTAAGTGCTTCTGTGAAGGCTAAATTGATGACCCACTGGGTCAGATGTGATACGATTTGGTATTGGGGTAATCATTAAAAGAGCGTGTGTATGAGTTCGAAGGCCTGAAATTAAGCTATCTTGCTGTGCACCAAAAGGGCATTATTTCAGGGTTCTGAGTAAAGGTTTTCAGCTGCTGTGTTACACCACACATGCACAGACTTGTTTTCTGTGAGTCTTACAGTAAGCTTTTAAAAGCTTAATTTCCTGCTGCAGAATAAATCAGTTCTGTTGAAATATGATTTGTAACATAGAAAGTTATCATGTAACTTCTAGGATAGTTTTGTAGGTGCCAGTTTGATGACATAGCAGATGGTAAGCAGTTTATTTTAGGTAAGAGGGTGCGGGCAGACATCCCGCTGAGCTGCTCATACTACAAGTCGTGTGTGTGTGTAAGACTAAAAGACAAGTGTCAACCGACATGAACGTATTTTGGTTGACTTGGCAAAGTAGTACATGGATTGAGAATGTTGCTGGGGGGAAACCAATGGTGGCAGAGACAAACCAAGAAAGAAGCAGGTATTTTAGGCTGAATGATTTTCTGTTCATGAAGTTTGTTGCACCATACGAATAGTCGTAACATGTATGCATATTGACTGGCACCAAGAGATAGCTTTGGAAAGGAAAAAAATCCTCTTAGGTCCCTAACTCCTCTTGAAAGCCATTGTCAATTAGGTGCTCACTTATTATTTTTGCCTTTGAAAAACATACTTAGAGGTTGCAAATCATGCTAACATTACTGCTTGCACCATCCCTACTGCACTTCCAAGTAGGATAAAAAAATATAGACTAAGTGAGGGTAAGACAATTGTGCAACAAAAACAAAATGTGGTATAAAGATGTTGCTTTGTTGTTCTTGGTGCAGACTTGCACAATGTGCTTTTGGTTTTGGCAACACTAATCAGTGCTTTTGCAGTAATTAAAGTGTTAGCTTTTATTCAGCACTAAAAATATGGGAATCTTGCTTAACATGACTGTTAATTGTGATCTGTGTTTGATTGATTGCTTTCCATCTTTTAGAAGGTGATTGGAACACTGGTGGGAAATACTATCTTGGAGGAAACAACTAGCACATTTCATTATTACTATTTTTATGAAGTTCTCTTTCCCTTTCCTCCTCATCAGTAGGATGTCATATTCAGCAAGCAAATTTCATTTGTTTTTACTGAATTTTTAAACACACAGTTGATCTCTGCGGCTTATTCCCATGATACTTTATTTTCTTTATAGTTCAAAATGTGGGATTTTTGTTTGCCTGTAGGGAAAAATATTCATCTTTATTTTAACCATCTCAATTGCTTGACATTGGGTGTTTTTAGACGACTGCCCATAGGTCTGCTCCGGCAGCAGCGGGTATAAATGGAGCCTGCTGCCACCACGGACTGCAGTCAGCCCCCTCCCCTCCACCATAGAGCTGTGGGCAGATTGGCAGCTACTCTAGGCTGCTACCACAGCTCTATGGAGGTTGCCGGGCCAACCTGCAGCCGGGAGTGGAGCTGCAGCGGCCAGCTGTCCTTTAGATGGACCGCTGCTCTGCTCCCGGCTGGTACTCTGGGTTTGGGAGGCCTGCTCCGCTTGCGGTGCTCCAAGATGTTCTGGAGCACCACAAACAGAGATGACCTGGACAGGTGGTGCTTACTTTGCTCCTGTTCGTGGCTCCTTTAAATGGATGGGCCACTTGGGGGTGAGGCGGAGCACTAGCGGAGCAGGTGTCTGTCTAAAAATACCCATTCTTTTATGTTTAACAAGCAATCCCAATTATTGTATGTTCTAGGGTTTAGTATATGAAGAAACATAATGCACCTTGCTATAATGACATGCGTAATAGTGGATCCCTGACTATAGTCAATCTGGTAGTTCCTTCTCTGGCTGGTTTATTTTGATTATCCTTTTTCTGTTATCAACCCTAAGCTGTAACGGACAAAAGTCTTGGATTCCAAGGTCCTTTACAAGGAAGGCATAACAGTGGTTCACAGAAGCACTGAAGACCGTGAAAAGCATCTAATTCTCTTCATTAAAGAAGAAGAAAAACATCTTTATCTCACTTTTCTTAATTCACAGAAATACATTCCAAGCTTCCACTTCCAGGTGTTCACTTGAGTAATAGATCTTAATATATCTTTACTCTAGTATTGCTATAGAAAGGAGGTTTCAATAATAACTGTTGCTAACTTCTTGTTGAGGAATGTGCAGCTTGCTTGTGAAACTGCTGTATTTTCACAGGCTGGGAACAAATTTTTGCTCCTATAGAATTAACCTTTCCCCCAATTGTAGCAGCGCATAAAATAATAGAAAATGTCTTCCTATTTTTGGAAGGGTTTTATTTCTGATTCGGCTTGTCTAAAATGTCTGCTTTTTTTTTTTTTTTTTAATGTTTGTGAACTAATGTGATGTTCTCCAATTTTTTTAATATACTTTTCTTGAGATTTTACAAAGCACAGTTAGATATAGGTATTTGCTACTTGAAAAATGCAACCAAATACATCCAACACTTTTGTGCATAAGAGCACACATCCTTTCCCTGGAGGGGGGAAAAACACCCTTGTAATGCTGTTTCTAGAGCTGTGATACCTGTATGCTTGGTTCAGTAATACAGATAATAATGTACAACTCCATTGTACTATATATTGATACAGCATAGTGTGTTGAATATACTTATTGTAATGTATGTAACTAAATCCCTTATTGTAATGTATGTAACTAAAATTGCATGTGTATATAGAGATTTAATGTAATATATATGCAGAATGTTCAGCTCAATAACTTAAGAGATGAACTACATTTTAAAACTCCTCAAGGCTGCACTTCCTGAATTTAGCAGTTTGAGCAAGGTCCTTATAAAAGTATTCATGTTTTTGTGAAGTGAATATGTTACCTTGATGAGGTTTGAACGGCTTAGAAATCACCTGTTTTAAACACTCCCCAAAAGGAGGATGACTGGGTTGCAACTTTGAAACCACTTGCAAGTTTGTAAATCCCATTTGGAGACCACAGGTGCATATGTGGCTTTAGAACTGCAGCCCAGGTCAACAAGAGTCAAAAAGGGTAGGCAGCTGAACCTATATCATAGTGCAATAGGTAAACCTATTACAAGGTAAAGGTCTGAACTCGCTTATCTTTCCGTTGTTTAAACTTGTCTAACTCAAACTGTAACTCATTCTTTCCTTGGTGCAGACATGACTGATATATATAGCATCATTAGGGCTCATTCAGTTTTAAGATACTAAATGGTAGTTCAAATTGTATATGTATGCTGAAAAAGTAATGCCACATGCCATTTATTGACATCTTAAAAACTCACCTATCTGTAAAGAGAATTGACAAATGAAACAAAAAATCTTTTCTTCTAATGGGTTTTTTGTGTGTGGCTTAAAAAATGTGGGATTTTTGTTTGCCTGAAGGGAAAAAAACAAAACATCTAGCACTCTCTCTGCATATAAAATTGTTTCATAAAGAAACATTTTTAATTTTTTTGTTCCCTTTATAAAAGAAGGCACAACTTGTATCGTAACAGTGGCACATGTAGCCCATTACAGGTAATGTGTAATATGAACGATAGCTAATGTCTCTTCCTCTTAAGAAATTGTGTTTCCTGTCCACAGGAAGGCTTATGCACCTCTATGCTGTTTGTTTAGACTGCCTAGAAGGGGTTCACAAAATTATTTGCATTAAGTGCAAGTCCCGGTGGGATGGAAGCTGGCATCAGCTGGGAACTATGTATACTTACGATATTCTGGCGGCTTCTCCCTGTTGTCAGGTTAGTATTATGCATAGGAGGACTTGTAAGGAAAATCACCAACTGTCAACATTTCTTCTTTTTCCCATTTAAAAAAAATAAAAAAAATTCCCACTGCTTAGAGAAGTACATAAAAGCTTGTGCAAACACCAATTTGGAAATCTGGACAAAAATAAACTTCCCCATTAGCTCAGTCTACAGACCTTGCACTTATTTTCAAATGGCTTAACGCTTGATGCCTAGATTAGATAATCACTAAAAATATCTCCTTTATATATATTCACTTTTTCATTATAGCACATTATAGGATAATAGTGTCTCAGAAGTGATATTGTAGTTATTGTTAAAACTGCACTTCTTAAGGTCTCTCTTTAATTACGCCAAATATGACTTTTTCATTGGATGAGAATGGTGAAAGGAAAAATCAGTGGAAATAGGGTTGATAAAGGAGAAGAATCAGGAGCATTTTGTACCTTCGATCAGGGGTGGGGAACCTTTTCCCTCCTGGGGGCGACTTTAAAAATTAGTACAAGCTCCAAGAGACACACAGAACAGGGATGGTTAAGGGATGTGCTCAAGAAAAGGAGGATCTAGATCGTGGATCTGCATCATGGATCTTTCCGCTATCCTTGTCTTACATGCCCTCATCTCTGCTCCCTTACCCTGAACTCAGTTTTTCAGTTCTTGAGGGTAAGAACTCGGATCCAGGGACCAGATCCAGGAAGTGGAAAGGGGTCACATAAAAACTTGCTGTAGGCTGCATTTTGCCTTTGGGCCTGAAGCTCTCCCACCCCTGCCTTAGATAAAAATTTACTCAGTGTGATTATCTTAAAAGTTCAGTTCACTACAATAATATACAACTTAGTTTGAAGCAGCAGATTAAGTACCCAAACTGATATTTGCAAACCTAAGAAAACTCTTCAAATATCTATTTTTCAAATTGGGGCGGGAGAGAGAAGCTACTTTTGCATGTATATGAGTTCGTTGCCGTGATGTTGTGTAGTACTCGGTGGTATCGGAGAAACTGATAATGCATTAATGTCTGCCTGCTTGCAAAACTTCAAAAATATAAAAGGTTATTCATATCTAAAGAAAATTATGAATTAAGCGATTTATGATTCCTGAGATAGTTATAACAAAAAAGCAGTAGCTTGGGAGAAGGGGAATTATCCTAGAAAGTGTATTTATGAGAGGCAGAAATGGATAACCGATGCATGATAATTTTAAGACAGTCTTTCTCCGATGACATATATTGAAAGACACTCTTTTTAACCATCAGTAGGTATGTAGTCATTGCATCTTCCCATATTTTGAAGAAGATCAGTTATGCCTTAATTATAGCTTAGTTGGTATCCTAAGTGGAGGACAGTTCATTTAGGACAATGGCTCACAACTTTTTTGTGGGCTAATCTCTGAAAAAACATTTTTAAAATATCCAGGACCTACTTTTAAAAACAATTCAGGTTCTGGAGTGGCTGGGTAGTGGCAGTGAGCCAGAAAGTGGTATCAGGAGCCAGAGAGGCGGGGAAGCTGCAGAAGCTACGCCACCTCCTCTTATTCTTGCACAGGCGGCCAGAACAGGCAGTAGGAGGGGACATAGCAAGGGATGCAACACAGCTTCACTGGGAGCCTTATGACCTGCCCCAGGTGTCTTTGGGCCCTTACTGAAGCTCATCTAAGACACTCCTGGACCCACCAGTTGGGTTCTAATCCACTAGTTGAGAACCAGGGATTCAGGAGACATGATACTCTGAAGCTTTCCTTTTGGAGTTCCAGTTGTTCCAGATTATCATTAAGCATGAGCATATCACCATGCTGAGTTGTCACCTGGGCAGTTGTTCAGAGAGTGTTTGTTTACAGTATAGTAATCAAATGATGATGTAGTTGGATGCTGGACTAAATGATTTATAGGAGTCGCACTAAGGCTGCAGTAGCACAGGCAGTGGCTGGATCATTCTGTTCTACAGGGGAAAAAAACAGAATCTCTCAGTTCAGTAAGTAGCTTTACTGTATTCAGGTACAAAGGCCTCCCAGTTCAGTTACTTGGCTAAAATGGATTATTTACAAATGAGGATAATTCTGCATTCGGTTTGTCCCTACGTTACTTTTCTTTAAGGTGCATAATTCGTATCGGACATTACAGTTTCTATCTGTTTCCATTCAGTAACAACATTGCTCTGTGTAAAATAGTGGTTTCCAAGCTTTTTGCCTGCACTTGGAGACTCAAATATAATTTCATTACACCAGACAGCAGCAGTCACGCAAAGTATATCCTTATCAGTCATGATTGTGATCCTACTTGCAGTCCTGAGCCTCTGGTCTAAAAGGGTGAAAGGCTACACCTTGCAATCTAAAATATCATCTTATTGGGAAAATAGCCCTCTTCATTTATTAATTTTTACCTTTGGGGTGATGCAAAATGAACAGAGTTGTTGCTGCTATCCCAGGATGTGTAAGAACTGGAAAAAAGAGTCTACCTGAACCTCTGTAGATAATTATTTCCAGAATGACAGCTATCAGATATGATAATTAAACTCTGTGCATAGCTCCTAAACTGAATTTTTCTTTAAACAAAAATATGTTGATCTGTCTCCCACCCCAAAACAAACTAACAAAGCCAAAAAACAAACACTTAAAAGGTTAATATTTTAATCTTACATGTCAAACTATCTGCATTTAAATTTCTTACATTAAACTTAATAATGACTTGCTTCACAGGGTGGTTGTGAGGATGAGCTAGGTAAGGAATGTAAAGCACTTCGAACACGGAAAGTGTTATATAAATGCTAACTAATGCTAAAATAATGGATGCTTTAAGGCAGGACCCTGTGTTTACTGTGGGTGAAAACAGACATGCATGTAACTCAGCTTGAACATGGCTTTAACCTTTCTTACGCATGGTTGCAGGGCTGTATTGGTGCCCCATGCAGCCCTGCAACATGCATGAGAAATGTTCAAGTGGTGTTAAAGGCAGTTTTAAACGTTTGAATGTGGAGGTGCATGGACGCGCGCACCTCCATCCCTCACATACGGAGCAACCGGTGAAAAGATGGGTTGCTCCATGGGTGTGCGCTCGTCTCCTCTCTCTCCCCATACACAGCCCCTGCAGCGGCACTCCACCCACTGCACACGGACACCCCCACCGGTGGTCCATTTAAAAAATGCCAAAATGGTGTTTAACTCTTGCTTGAGTTAAGGTGCTGGTCTGTTTTCACCCTGTTTTTTTCACATTAGTGACAATTGGGGGGAAACAGTGAACACAGGTCCCTGTTTTAAGAGTATCTTATTTACATGATCAGTGGGAAGTATGACAAGTACTTGCTAATTCAGCATATGAGAAAATAATTTGTCACTAATTGTTACCTACGTGCATCTTTGTTGTTGCATGCATAGGTACGTTACATGTTCATTCAACTTAGATTCCCAGAGGAACTGGGTGGAGGCATCATGTGTGCACAGGGCCCATGTTGATTGGCTGCAGTGGTGCCCTGCAACATGTATAATAAAATGTAACAACCATTTTATGGGTGTTAGAGCGTCTCTGTAAAAAGGGCCATAAATGACATGTTCATTTAACATAAATTACATTGTAATTTGGCAAAGGTATTCAGCTAGTTTAAATTACTTTGCTTCAGTTAAAATAATTTGTAACAACTTTAAATGCTGGACACTAGTGAGGGGCAAAGGGATCTATGAGCCAAAAATATTAATGCAAAACTAAACTCAATCAAAGAATGTCTTGTGATCTTCTGTGTTCAAGCTGAGCAGACCAGACTTTGAATTTTGATGACCTCTGAACTTACATGTTACATAACTGAAGTATTTTGCATATGAAACTTACTGCATTCTAAACCACTTATGGAACATCATTTCACCCCCTCTTCTGAAGTGTGTTTGAAGTTATGAGATGTACACATTTGCAGCTTAGACTTTCCCTGCAGCTCAATTCTTGTTTCCTCTTACAGAACTGTTTTTTCTCTCCAGTCATCCCCCCCCCCCCCCATTCTTTAGTCTTACAAATCTATCCCATGTTGCTTGCTGTGCTTGCAAAAGCCTGCTGTTGTTCATTGTATAAAGTGTAGAGCTGTAGCGGGTAAAACACCTAGACATTTGCTACCTAGAAGTAGTACCTGGATTTTCAGGCACCCCCAGCAAGCCCCCGGCAGGGGTACCCAGCCCGTCATTGGGTACTCGGTGTCTGAAACGGTGGGTATTGCTGGGGCATCCCAAGATGTCCCAGAATGCTGATTCCCAGCACCTGCAACTCCCTGGGAGGCTGCTGCTTCTCTAGTCCTGTTTGCGGCTCCCTGCTCCTACCCCGTCAGTGTGCTCAGCTTTTTCTGAGTGGGGGGAGTGAATAGGCCTCTTCCCACCTATGTGCCCCCCCTAATGGATCTCCTGTTCCCAAGGGGACCCATATCAGGAGTGTGCATGAGTCCTACACGGACCTCCATTTTGGTTCCTCTTGGGAATGGGAGACCCATTAGGGGAGTGAACACAGTTGGGAAGAGTCCTCCTTGCTCCCCATCTCCACTCAGAAAAAGCTGTGTGGGGACGTCCCCAGTTCAGCTGAGCAGCATGTCAGCTGTGGAGGAGATGGGACCAGCAAGCCTGGAGCAGCAGTTCAGCGGTGAGGCGAGTCAGCCTGGGGAGTGAGGAAGTCCGTCAAGTCGTATTCAGGTTCCAGTTGGTGCTCAAATGCAACCGGGATAAGTTGGGCACCCCAGATTCGATGGGTGCAGCTGTTATCACAGCCAAATGTCTCCTTGTGCTTCACCTATTTTCCTCAGCTCTCCACTGCTGATTAATTATCTGTTTGGTTCTCCACGCTCCTTTGCATTTTTTGTTTAAGAGTGTAAGTTCCCTAAAGCAAGAACCTATCTAAATTGAGGAGTGCAAAACATTAAAACCGTACATTGCTAAATATGACAGTGGTGTTGAAATCTATATTTTTAAAGTATTGCACATGATATGATCCATCATGACTCTGAAATGCAGTGACTTGCCAATATACTAGTATATAATAAAGTTTAATTTTCTGATCTAATGCATCATCAGGAATGATAATGAAATATATATTTAAGAAGTTTAAACAATAGCACGATAGCAATTTAAATCGTACTGTTTAATAGATTTTATATTAGCCAGCCTTTTTAAATTCCTTTGTTAATTTATTTAGATGTAGCTACGGCAATAAACAAGTCATGCCACATAGGAACAGTGCTAATTGCATGTAAACTTGGAAATTCTTCACGTACAGCCCATCAAGACTCCACCAGAGCCTATTCACTGGGGTGGGATGGCCTTTTAACTGTATTACTGAGAGTGAAGTTTGTTTCCTGATTTTTGTATTGCTTGCTGTGCTTCCACAGAGCATGTTGGCTCACGGAAGAGTTTAAGCTTCAGGGCTGAGTGGTTTCTCCATGCATTGAGATAAAATGAATTTCAGCAAGCCTTCCAAATTTCTGGGATGTCTTTGTGATTCTGTCTGCCTTGGAATTTGTAAAAGAGAACATCAAACATAGCTTTAAAAAGCTTGTTTGGAAGAAATAGTTAAAACAACAATAGCTGTCTCTACCCTAGAGAATTGTGTAGCAATGGCCTTCCATAGGTGTTAAGGCTGTTCAGTACCATGTAGAATTACCAGTAGGCATCCTTATTCAGGGACATTACTGTTCCAGTTATGTAGTAACTTGTCATTAAAACGTAGTAGTTTCAGTTTCTTGGTTAATTGTAAGCTTTATGTTAGGAGGGTAGAAAGTTTGTATCACTTTTTTTAGCAAGAGCAAGTGGAGTTTTCAGAAGTGTTTCTCTTTTTTCCCCCCTCCCTCACAGGCGCGACTGAACTGTAAACACTGTGGAAAACCAGTTATAGATGTACGGATTGGAATGCAGTACTTCTCTGAATACAGCAATGTTCAGCAGTGTCCACACTGTGGAAATCTAGACTACCACTTCGTGAAGCCATTCTCTTCATTTAAAGTCCTGGAGGCTTATTGACGAAAGCTTTGCTTTAGTAATAGCTATTTTATGGGTATTGCTACTTTATTATATATCTTTTATAGTATCCATTCTGTGAGGAAATGAATTTGTTTTCTAATTGAAAGAGCAGCTTCTCTGTGTGTGTGTGTGTGTGTGTGTGTGTGTGTGTGTGTGTGTGTGTGTGTGTGTGTGTGTGTACATACGTGTTAATATGTACGTATGTGTTACTAAGACCAGGGTCCTCCTGCCAAGACTACAGTGAAGGTTGGGACATACCTGCTACAGGTTTCAGTGTACGCTTCCCCACCAAAAGTGGGGGAAATTTTCAGAATAAATTGTTTGGTTTTATTTTTTTGTTTGGTTTTATGATAGAATAGCTTAAAGGCATTGAGAAAAGGTTTAGGGAAGGGAATGTCTTGGGGTTGGAAATGGAAAACCTTGTTGAGGCCACAAGCTTTGGAGCTTGGTGGATAGAGGAAATCGTCCTGAAGGGTTTGGCCTAGTGGGAGTTTACAAGGGCTGCCTGCCCAGTTAAAAGGGTCCCTTGCTGTGCTGAATAGGGCAGTGTAGTCATACTTAGGCACAGCCCCAATAATGCAGGATGAGGAGCCTTCCATGGCTGTTGCCATCACTCTGCTCGCTCAGCCACCCATGTTCCACAGTCTCATGGGAGTGATCTCAGACTGAGGACTGGTGCTCCTCTGCTGCCCAATCTACAAGCTCCACACTCGTGTGGAGCCGCTCCATGAACTAAGGGTGGTTGTGCCTACTCCCAGGGCAGCCAGTTCAGCCAGGTGACTGGTGTTGCTCCCAAATACCAAGCAGGACTGAGTGGCTGTGGAGCCAGCATCCCCAGGGTTCTAGCTATTCAGTGCTACCTAGTTTGTGCCTCCCTCACTGTCACAGGGACCCGTGTTCACTGCATTTTCCCCCATTGCCACCAATGGGGAAAACTCAGTGAACGGGCAGCAGTTTTGCAAATGAATCTAGTGATAGCAACTTCGGGTCCTGAAATTCTAAGTTGTATAACCTGATAGATTTTCAGATTCCCTGGGAGTGGGTAAATTAAAATATTGTGACAAGTGAATGTAAATGTGTGCCAGAAAATGCACCATTAAAAGTACTTTTTTTGGCATAGTGTCTTCCTGTAGTATATATTTGATATGAGAGTTACCCTCACTGACAGATTGTATGGAGATAGTACTGTTTCCACCAGTATTGTAATTCTAGCATCAGGTAAATTGTTAATACCAAAACAAGTTTGAGGTTTTACTACACATATCATTTTAAAGCTGTTGCTTTGCAGATATTTTAAAGGCTTTCTTGTGATGCACAGGAGGAGCATATAAATGAATCGGCTGCATTGCAAATCTGTTACTAAGGAGCATATGTATGTGTGCATTCATGTAGTTATTGGGTGTGGGAGCTGGAACATAATAGGTGGCCTGCCTTAGACAGGTGTGACTGGTGTTTCAAGATGATTTTGAAAAGTGTGATTTGGACTGAGTCACTTATAAAAGTAGTTGTGCTATTGTAACATGAGACAATGTAATGAGTTTATTTCCAACAAGTAAGCTCCGTGTTTTGGTACTTGTTCTGAAATAGCCATTCCACCTTTTTGTCTTCCTCCAGATTTTCTTAAAACTTGTTATTGCTCAGTTGAAAATTCAGTGACATTAAAACAAATAAAAATATCAGTGTAATTTTCTTTTCAAACTCTCCAGTCTGAGAGGCAATGCAAGATAATGAACACGCATTATGGGGGTCATTTTTGTGGTCATTGCCAAAACTTTGCTTTCTTGTCATTTTTTTCTGTGCAAGAATTTTTAAAAAAATATATCCTAAATCTATTTCCCCCCACTTTTTGAGAGCTAAGGTTTCCCCCCCAGCAGTCATCATGATATCTAGTATCAAGAGATCAAACCAGCAATTCGTAATTATTAAATAAAAATATTATTTTGAAAAAAAGTAACAGTAAACCACTGTTTATAAAAGATTTCCCCCAACTATGATTCCTTTAATTGTGTATTCATTGAAGTGCAAGTTTAAAATGGCATTGATACTCTGAGCATTTCTATAAAATAATAATAAAAAAATCTCCTGTGTTGTGAGCTGCTATTTCTGCTTGTTTAAACAGGAGTACATAGAGGAACTTGAACTGTATGACCTGTTTAAATAGTTCCATGTTTTGTATTCACAAGGAAACTCCATGTTTTTGCTTTCAAGAATAGTTAAATTCTCTTTTGATGTAAGAGGGGTTCTGCGCACTCAATGATAAACTCTAGTTAATTTCAGATGATTTTGGAGTTTATTGCATATCAAAACATTATGAAATGTTCTTTATTTCTCAATTGATTTGATTCCCAATATGGTCTACTGCACCTCATTTTGCATGGCCTAAAATCATGTTGCATTGAGAGACTTCTTTAAGTAAATTAAAAGAAAAACACATTACTCATATGTAACCTTATTTTTCACTGTAAGAATATGGATTTTCCTCTGACTTTGCATTGTGTTTATTCATTTACCTCTATGCAAAGTATGTGTAAAACACAGAGTTCCTGATTGTGTACTACTTTAACTTTATGCGACTGGCAATGTGTAAAGTTGAATATGTGCATAACCAAATCGGGCCCTCAGTCAGAATAGTAGTATTCTGTGCTTGCATTACACTTGCTTTGCAGCTGCGAATGACCACACAGTGTGCAGCAAGGGAGAGTCAGGTTCTCATTTTCTTTTGAATGTTTTTTATTTTTTTATTTTTAAGTACACCTGTTAATTTGCTTTTCATAGAAAGGCATCCTTTATGCTCCTAGCATTTCAGTATCTAAGCAATTTGATGCCTCTGCTTACCTGTGTGTGTAAGAATCTCTTTTAAGAGTACAGGCAAAACGTGAGTTTACATTGCAGTCACATGACATGCCTTGGGCAGGCTACCATGCCTTGGGGAGCCTTAACCCACTCTGGACAGCCGGACAGTGTGATGCAGTGCATTGTGTGGCCGGCAGCTGCCAGATGTTGCAACTGCCACATGGCGGGGCAGGCAGCTGGCTGCTACGCGATGGGTCCTTGTGGGGGAAAAGGCCAAGGACATGTCCCATAACAGCCTTACCCTGTCTTGGGGCAAGGCTGCCCAAGGAGTGGTAGCCTGTGTGCCTGGGCCCCTTCTGCCCTGCTGTGTGGTGTGCTTCACAGCTGGACTTTGAGTGGTGGGCACTATTGTGCACGGCCATGTTCCGGTGGAGGCGAGAATTTGGTTGGGCTTGGGGAGGAAGGCAGGTAGGACAGGGCCAGATACCTAGTCGTGTGGCTGGTGCCTTGGCCTGCCATGGCAGGAGATCTGACAGCAGCCCAGCTGCCCCACGGGGAGGCAGACTGTCGTCTCAGCTCCCCATGCTGGCCCCACAGTGTGTTGGCTGTTCTTGCTTGGTACAGGGTTGCGCGGGGATCAGGTCCTCCACAACTCGTGTGGCTGCACCCACAATCTCTAAAGGTTAAGTATGTAAAAATAAAAAGGCTGTACAATATCTGCAAAACAATAACAAGAACCCAGAAAACAGTATTATGAAACAGCATTTTAAATCTTCTTAAACAAGTGTAGAAGGACTTCATCTGCACTGCTTCTGTATAAAATCCAACAACTTAAGAACGGAGTAACATTTCCCCTAAACTCCCTTTTTCCACAACATACAGTGATCCATTGGTCGTTGGCATCGCCTGGGTAAAAATAATTCTAGTTTGGAATCAATTCTGCTATAAAAAACCCCACCAAAACACTCCTTCCCATCTCAGTAAATTGCCCTTAGTTTGTTGGAGATATACTTTGGGACTAGTTGGTTGCCCTCTTTCCGTATAGTATATTGAAATAGAAGGTGTTATAAACTCTTAAATATTTCAAAGGGAAAAAGTTTGTCCAATTTTGTAAAGCTTATTACTGTGATTGGCTCAAGCGTATTATTTTCTTCCCTTTGATCTGATTAAAAAGATGAGCATGAGACACGCTGCTTTAATCCCTTAATAGTTAGAGCCATTTGAATTTTGAGGTCTGTTCTCTCTTGCCCTTTTTCTATATATATACTATTTCTATTGATATCGAGAAAAAAAGTTCCTTAATTCTCCATTATCCAAATAAATTTCTAAAAGCGGGTGCTTACATCCAGTGAAGCTTTATGCTGTGTATTTGTAAAGTTAATTTGTCTACCAGTAGGACTTCTAGTACTTTTGTCTATCCAAATGGATAATACATCTTGCAATTTAAGTACACTACTGTAAAAAAAAATACAGAATTTATATTACAGAATAAGGCTGCAATGTTGATGTAGGTTTCCCACTGATGCCCTGTTGGTTTCTTTGGGGGCGTTTCAGCACAAGTCCACCTAGAATTGCAGCTTTTTTTCTATAAATAGTTAGCATTTAAATGAGTGAATCGCGGAGGTTGGGGCAATCTGTGATGTCGTCAGTGTCTTCCCATGATAGGAAGACATCTCTCAAAATTTCTTTATTTTCATATACTGCTGAATTCGTTGTATCAGGTATTCCAGGACAAAGTGTTGTGAGGTCACTATTTAAAGCAACTCAAAATACATCTGTCAGTAAAAACCTATTGTTGACTTTTTTTGGATTGCACTTTTTGCAGAGGGAAGAATATGTACATAGCAAATGAATGTTGATGAAATTAAAATAATTGGTTATGATATCATCTTTGTGTGGTGGTAGAGGTTTTTTGTTGTGATTTCTCTGTATTAAAAAGTAATAAATTGCAAAAAATGATCTTTTGTTATTATTTTTTAAAAATGGTTTAAATAAAAGTTAATTGGTGTGCCTTACAATCTCTTTAGGAAATAGCTGTGGCATAGTAAGCAAGCTTTCTGGAAGTCTGTTATCTCTGGACATCTAAATGTCCATAGTACTGCTACTTTTCAGGAACTCGGTAGCAGATGTGTGGTGGTATGTTCTGCTTTAAAAAAAAGAGAAAGCCCCAAGGTAATTAACTTTTGTTATTCAAGGACATGTTGATATTAATATTTTTTTTCTAAACTATAATAGCAACAATTTTTAGTGGTGGTGGTGTAGGGCATCTACATGTGAAAAACGGGACTGGAAGTGGATGTAGAAAAGTGGACATGTCCCCTTGAAAAATGGAAAGTATTGTTCCCTGGGGTTAGTCCTCTGGATGCTAATGTTGCTATATATCACCGGTTTAACATTTCTGATGCATGTTGTAGGGATGTATTGGTGCCCTATGCAGCCCTGAAACATGCATAAGAAATGTTGTGGTATTAAAGTGGAGTTAGTGTTATGTGCTTTGTTTAGCCAGATGTTGATGTAACAGACATCCTCTGATCCTTTTAGGGCTCAATGGGACATTACTGAGGGAGTCCAGATGTCTTGCAGTGCCAGCCCAAAAATATTGCCCACCCTGGGTGTGACCAAGCCCTTCACTTCTGGAACCGTGCTTGGGTTTTTGGCAACAGTGAATGAATGAACCAATCTTACTTCCTCACATCAAGTCTTGTGCTACCTGGAAGGACTGCTCTCTGACTATTACACTTGAATTTTAATCTACATTATTATTATTATTATTATTATTAGCAAGCATTTATATAGCGGCAGCAATGTACCTGGCACTTTACAAATTAATTGAATAGACAGTCCCTGCCCTAGAGCTTACAATCTGAGAGACGGGGGTGGGGGGAAGAGGGAGACGAAGGAAGGGGAACAGGGAGAGACAAGGAGTGTAACATTCATGAAGATGTGAGGTCTCAGGTGCACGCGCTTGGCTTGGTTACATCAGGAATGATGGCTGGTTGGTCCATGTGAGGATATGAGTACACAGACCTCAGGTAACAGATTGTACTGGATGGAGGGTATCAGCAGGAGTTAGGTGAGGGGAGTCNTAGACTGTGTTTTAATCATTGGTATAGTTATTTGTTATAGTATTAATGATCTTAGGCAGAATAATTTATAACACAATGGTTTTAGTTTAAACAGTTATAACAGCTTTGCAAGTGGGGTAGCGCCCCCTGCTGCGCAAAGTCCATGCCAAAAATGGTGTTCACCTCATCCTGTACTTTCAGTGCACGGTCAGTACTGAATGATGTGACCCAATCACACTGCCATAAAACACCCTTTTGGCAAAGAAGTGATGGTAAAGATCACTTCCAACTAGGGTTAAGTGCTGTTAACCTCTGACCCTGCCCACACACTCATAAACCAAAGATGTATCAGACATCCTCTGTTACACTACCAATTTTATGTCATGATTTCCATTTCTCACCATTATTCAAATAATCACATTGTGGTTTTTTTTTTCTTGAACCACCTCATGTAATCTACACACCAAATTTTCTAGACGTGGCAGTCGCTTTTGTAATTTTTTTATGATACGATTTTACCTTATCACAGGGGGGAATGTAGTGATAGACTATAGTTTTATTGATATCTTATGTTCTCCTGGTCTGGACAAAGGAAGCCAGATCTAACTTTGGTCAAGGAAAGGCAAAGAGGAGAGAGGGCAGGCCTGAGATTGAGACTCAACATGTGGATAAGGCACCATCAGCATACTGACAAAGGCATAGCCAGACACTTAACATAGGCTTCCAGCTCAACACCTGGAGTTGACAAACGGAACCCATTGTGAAAAAAAACAAGTGGGACATTTGCAACTCTGCTACTGATTTCCAGGTCAGGAAAAGAACAATCAACTGAAGATAAAGATGCTAATATGCTCAGAGCCCTTCCTTCCAGGAGAACCCTCTTCTGATATGCTAAAGAACTGTGTGATGTCACCATGACATGGCATCTTGCTATTGCTGAAATATACTCCAGAACTGTGTAAAAGACTTGGTCATGCAACATGGCTTTGGGAGAGGGCTTGTGGTCACCAATTTTGTGAATTATGTGACTTCACTCCCTTCCAGACCTTGCACACACGGATCACAACTTATCCTCGCTTGCCAGCAGCTCTACTCGCCAGCATCAAAGGGCCCTCTACCGGTCTCTTCTCTGAATCAGCCTGTGTGCTTCCAGGATTTGGCCAGTCACAGGACACGTAAGATATCTTTATCTGGAGATTATGTATAATACCATATATGTAGTATAATCCTGCCAAGAATAGAAAACCAAGGTGTGCCATTCCAATAAAGTTTGTTTTGTACCACATTGGACTGGTGTTTTATGATGATCTCAGTCCCATTCATTTAGTGGAGAATGCCGGGGAAGGGAAACTGAGCCAGAGTTGCTAATTGTCAGGTCCAAAGGGAAAATTTGAAGAACTCTGGGTCTCAGGGACCCTTTTGCTGTCGTTTTAAGGTTCACGGGCACTACTAGTTCAGTGTTTAAGTGTGTTGTGTTTTTGGAGACATACCTGGTTTCTAGATCTTTGCATTATTATATTTATTGCTGTATATATTGATCTATGGCTTGGTTCAGAAAGAAATGTACTGGAGGAGTCCCCTCAGAAGGGTGGGAGAAAATTTAGAAATTACCAGCTATCTCGTGAACTGTTGCAGAGTGGTATTTGCTCATGGGTGAAAGATGCATTGTGCTCCCCAGTTACATAGCAGATATAGTGTACCTGGATTTCCAGAAAGCTTTTGATAAGGTCCCACTTAAACGACTCTTGAGAAAATTAAAAAGCCATGGGATAGGAGGTAGTGTTTTGCTATGGATTGGTAACTGGTTAAAGGATAGGAAGCTAAGAGTGGGACTATGGCCAGTTTTCACAATGGAGGGTTGTAAAAAGTGGTGTGCCCCAAGGATCTGACCTGGGACCAGTTCTTTTCAATATATTCATTAATGATCTGGAAAAGGGTGCTAAGAGTGAGGTGATCAGATTTGCAGATGACACCAAGTTATTCAGAGTAGTCAGAAAACGAGCAGATTGTGAGGAGCTGCAGCAAGATCTTTACAAGACTGGGTACCTGGGCAGCTAAATGGCAGATGAGATTTAATGTAGACAAGTGCAAAGTGATGCACATTGGGAGAAATAATCCAAATGATGAGTACACAATGCTGGGTACTAAGCTAGGAGTTACCACTCAGGAAAAGGATCTGGGAGTGATTGTGGATAATACACTGAAATCCACAGCACAGTGCTCAGCAGCAGCGGTCAAAAAAGCAAATAGAATGTTAGTAATTATTCGCAAGGGAATAGAGAATAAAACTGAGGATGTCATAATGCCTCTATACAAATCAATGGTGCGACGGCACCTTGAATATTGTGTGCAGTTCTGGTCACCCCATCTCAAAAAAGACATAGCGGAACTAGAAAAGGTACAGGGAAGGGCAACAAAAATGATCCAGGGTATGGAACAGCACCCTTATGAAGAGAGGCTTGATAGGTTGGGGCTCTTCAGCTTGGAAAAGAGATGGCTGAGAGGAGATATGATAGAGGTCTATAAAATCATGAGTGGTGTGGAACTTGTAAACGGAACGGTTATTTACCCTCTCAACTAGTACTAAAACTAGGGGACATGCCATGACACTCACAGGTGACAGAGTAAAAACAGACAAAAGGAAGTATTTTTTCACTCAGCGTACAATTAGGTTGTGGAATTTACTGCCAGGGGAGGTGGTCAAGGCCAGCAGTATAGCTGAGTTTAAAAGAGGTTTGGACAAGTTTCTGGAAGATAGGTCCATTAGCAGCTATTAGCCAGATAGGATTGGGGGAACAAAACCCTTTACTGTCGGGAGCCTGGGGGATGACCCACAGGGAATGGATAGCATGGTGACCTGTTGGGTGCTTCTCCCAGGCCCCTGTGATTGGCCACTGTCGGAGGCAGGATGCTGGGCTCGATGGACCATTGGTCTGACCCAGTATGGCACTTCGTATGTTCTTTCTTAGGAACAGCTCTGTGACACGTGGGAATTTTTTTTGCTGTTGTACAAACCTAAATCTAAAGATAAACTCTCAGCCTTGTGGCTTTTTCAGCTAGCTACAGAAAAGTTACAAAAAGAATGCTCTGATTTAAGAGAAGAAAACAAATCAATAGAGACTGAGGATGGTCACTTGAAACACAAATTGACAGAAAGCCAAAATTGGAAAAATGAGACAACAGTCAAAAATCTCCTGCAAGTCCATCAGCTGACCAAGCTTGAAAACCATAACAGAGATAGACACAGGCAAACATTATTTCAAGTCTTCAAACACACGTGCAAGAAAGTCAAGCTGCCGCTAGGGCTGTCATGCAAAGATTAAGAGAAATAAAAATGGGGGAGGGAAATTCAAATCATTCTGCTTGTGAAGTTAAAATCTCAGCCCTCACTAAACAATTGGAAACCAGAAAGGGGCTCATAACTGCAGTCCAGACCAAACCAATACACTTATGCAGGTCTATTGACCTAGATGCATCCTTTTATGAGGATTACCCCTCTGATGAGGAGGAACTTATAACCAGCATTTGTATGCCCATGGCCCATGATGAGACGCTTCCCCACACCCCTGAGGAAATTGCAACTCCCCAGCCTCCCTGTGATCCAGACCCTCTAATAGACAATGCCTCCCTTAAGGAGCACTGGCAACCTCAGCCAAAGAGATGCCTTGCATCAAGCTCACGCAGGAGGGAAAAGTTCCTCTGGCCAGCCCAGGGACTTTTATCCCTTCCCTCGGAATGTCCAGGGTCCTGTAGGGTCCCCCGGGAGTCCCCCTCCATGGCCAGGTTTCCAGGACAGGGTTTGGAGTGAAATACTGACATTCACTCACTTATTTTTGGGAATGTATTTCACCCACCTTCTCATGTAGCTCCTCCATTTTGCCCTAACCAGCAACAGTGGTCCCTGGCCCCTGCAAGCGTAATCCAGCCTAAAGCAACCCCCCATTTTGTGTGTGTCTGTGTGTTGAGGAGAGGAATACAGAACAGTGGTGTTGGGAATGTAGTACGTATAAGGAAAGGATTTTAAGGATAGTTATTGAAGGATAGGAAAAACACTGGATAGATGGGCATGGAGTAGCACCCATGCAAGGAGGGGAAACCCAGGCTAATCCTAAATCCAGTTTGGGAAGGGGTTCAGGCAGAGGCCAGGATGGACTTCTAAATCTACCTTCCCCAGGCCTGTAGGCACTGCACTAGGCTTTTTTGTGTTCCCTACCCCACAAGCAGAATTATATGTAAGTTAGAAAGAAGGCTAGAGAAAATGTTTAAAAAGGTGTAATAAAGATTGCTTTTATTGTTGTGATTGGTGGTGGTGTGTGTTAGGTATTTTGTTTAGGTATTCTGTTAAAAAGAGGGTCTCATCTACACTGTTCCTGCCACCATTTTTCTTTACCAGCATATACCCCTGTGCTAACTCGCTGCAGCATGGAAGCACTATTTTCTTCGAGTGTGCTTTATTGAAAGGTATTCCTGGACTGCTTGTTATACAGCTAGAAGAAGTTTCTGACTTAGTCTGGCACACTATCCCTTGAGTTCCTCCTTGCTTTCTGATTAATCATTGTTTCTGTAATGTGTCCAGACCAACACCAGATTAGAAGTGAGAATGAATCTGGGGTCTGGCCTTGGAAGCAGTGTTTGTGTTTTGCCTCCTGCCCCATGCAGTCTGTCTCCATGTTGACAAATAATTGTGCTCAGACACTAGTATTTTTAATGCTATGCGAGAAAGAAAATGCAGCAGCTTCTATTTATGAGACCTCTGGAATGATTTGATCCCCGAGAGGAGCATGCAGTCATTACAAGGTAATACTGTTTGTGCTCTCACAGTATTAAGGGGTGGGGGGGAGTGTAGGGTAATGTTTATATAATATATAAGAGGTCAGCTCTCTTTATTTCTTACAGAAGCAAGGCGGTGGCCTTGGAAGACAACAAACTAAGGAACCAACCACAGTTTTTATTTTATTTCATTTATGTGCGTGCATGTGTGTTATGCCATGGCTGTTTGTCACTCCGTGTTGTACATCTATCTATGTGTCTGTCTATGTGATATCACTAAACCTTCAATTAATCTCTTCACCACAACTTGTTTAGCTATGCTTTGTAGTTTTTTTTTAAAAAAAATTATTTAGTTTTTCTCTTCAGAAGCAGCTCTCAATTTGTTAGGAAGACCAAATTTGCTGTTCTTGGTACTCAGTGGCAGGAAAGATCTCTCAGTATGCTGGACAATATGCTTGGCAGCCTCCACATGGGACTCATGCACCCTTATCTGTGGGCAGTGTCCTTAACCAAAGAAAATCTTAACACTAATTGGATTAAGGTAATCGCATAATATCTCCATGCATCAAGGAGATATTATCCTTGCCATACAAACTGTAACCCCCAAAGGAAGTCATTTTGGGGCATGTGCCATACAGGCACAGCAAATTTGCAAATGGAAGAACAATGTACAACTTGGAAGGCTGCTATGTACTATTGATCATTACTGCCCAAGCCATATCACCAGTGCTATTACAATAACAAAACATATTCCTGTAGGATTTCCCCCATAGCAACCAATGACCCACAAGTATACACTTTAGGAAATAAATGTTTTTATGTAACAGCACCCCCTGGAACTCCCACATGTTATAATGAATTATTTATGCACACTACCCCGGACACTGGATTCATGTTAATGTGTAATGTAACTAAAATGTATAATAATTATTAGTCTTGGATGTTGGGCCAAACACGCAATTGCTATGCTTCAACAAAGAGCAATCTATGACCCAAGAGTCCAACCTTAAGTAGAGGTAGTAAGTTTGTTATACATTAGTGGGTTTTATTTAATTTATTTGTTTGTTTCGTGGTTTTTGTGTGTGTGTTTTGGGTTTGTTGTTGCACCTCATCCTTGTTTTAGTTTTATAAGTTGCAAAATGCAGTACGTGATTTCTGAAGCATTGCTCTGACCCCTGTCAGCCACCCTTTCTTGTTCCCAGAAAGGAACTACATTATGCAGTTGGTAAAAACGTGTCAGATGGGCTTGACCATGCTAATATTGATGTTAAGACAGGTACAGCCAGGAAAGTTTTGGTATGGCACACTATCCCTTTCCCTCAACCAATGTCCCAATGTTGTTTTAATCAGTAGGCTGTGTTTTAATCATTGGTATAGTTATTTAGTCATTTGTTATAGTTATTAATGATCTTAGGCAGAATAATTTATAACACAATGGTTTTAGTTTAAACAGTTATAACAGCTTTGCAAGTGGGGTAGCGCCCCCTGCTGCGCAAAGTCCATGCCAAAAATGGTGTTCACCTCATCCTGTACTTTCAGTGCACGGTCAGTACTGAATGATGTGACCCAATCACACTGCCATAAAACACCCTTTTGGCAAAGAAGTGATGGTAAAGATCACTTCCAACTAGGGTTAAGTGCTGTTAACCTCTGACCCTGCCCACACACTCATAAACCAAAGATGTATCAGACATCCTCTGTTACACTACCAATTTTATGTCATGATTTCCATTTCTCACCATTATTCAAATAATCACATTGTGGTTTTTTTTTTCTTGAACCACCTCATGTAATCTACACACCAAATTTTCTAGACGTGGCAGTCGCTTTTGTAATTTTTTTATGATACGATTTTACCTTATCACAGGGGGGAATGTAGTGATAGACTATAGTTTTATTGATATCTTATGTTCTCCTGGTCTGGACAAAGGAAGCCAGATCTAACTTTGGTCAAGGAAAGGCAAAGAGGAGAGAGGGCAGGCCTGAGATTGAGACTCAACATGTGGATAAGGCACCATCAGCATACTGACAAAGGCATAGCCAGACACTTAACATAGGCTTCCAGCTCAACACCTGGAGTTGACAAACGGAACCCATTGTGAAAAAAAACAAGTGGAACATTTGCAACTCTGCTACTGATTTCCAGGTCAAAAAGAATAATCAACTGAAGATAAAGATGCTAATATGCTCAGAGCCCTTCCTTCCAGGAAAACCCTCTTCTGATATGCTAAAGAACTGTGTGATGTCACCATGACATGGCATCTTGCTATTACTGAACTATACTCCAGAACTGTATAAAAGACGTGGTCATGCAACATGGCTTTGGATGAGGGCTTGTGGTCACCAATTTGGTGAATCACGTGGCCTCACTCCCTTCCAGACCGTGCACACAGGGATCACAAGTTATTTATTTATTTTAATATTTTTTTTACCTCACCCCTCCTGCCAGGCAGCCTTGGGTGGCTAACAAAATCAGTTTATAAATACAGTAAAATATATGAAAACATTAAATAACAAATACAACTCTAAAATGGGGAGAACAAAACCCCAAACACCACCCCCACCCCCTCGCCAAATGCCTGATGGAACAGCCAGGTCTTACAATTCCTACGGAACCCTGGGAGGTCTGGGGCCAGACAGGTCCCCACTGGGAGGGAGTTCCAAAGGTGTGGCACAGCCCCCGAGAACGCCCTGTCCTGCGTGCCCCCCCCCGGGAAACTCGGGGGACCTCCAACCAGGATTCAGTCGCAGTCGATTAGCCCTCATCCAGTCCCCCACAGTTGTCAAACACCGAGACAGCTGGGCCTGGGTCGGCTGAAAATGAGAGGTACAGTTGGGTGTTATCGCATACTGATGACACCTCACCCTGTACCCCTTGATGACCTTGCCGAGCAGATGCATGTACACGTTGAACAGGAGAGGGGACAGAACAGAACCCTGCGGGACCCCACACAAGGGGTCTCAGTGAGATGGAAAATGATCACCGAGCACCACCCGTTGAGATCTCCCGGTCAGGAATGAGCGAAAACATTAGAGAACGATCCCACCCACCCCTGCACTGTCCTGCAGGCACCAACATCTTGTGGTCAACGGTATCAAATGCAGCCGACAGATCTTAATAGGACCAAAAGGGTCAACCAACACTTATCCTTTTCATGGTGCAGATCATCGACCAAAGCCACCAATGCCGTCTCAGTGCCATGCCCCAGACGAAAGCCAGACTGTGAGGGATCCAGATAACCGGTGCGGTCAAGATGCCCTTGGAGTTGTTGAGCCACTACCCATTCAATAACCTTCCCTAAAAAGGGAAGGTTAGAGACAGGCCAATAGCTGGCGGGGGAGTCAGCGTCAAGCAATGGTTTCTTGAGCTGAGGCCGTACCACCACCTCCTTGAGGCAGGCCGGCACTCTGCCCTCCCGCAGGGAGACGTTGACCGCCCCAGCCAGCAACAGCCCCATTGTCTCCCGGAAGGTCTTAATCAGCCAGGATGGCTGGTTAATGGATCTAATTCACAATTCATGGATCTAATTCACAAGAGGTGGCTCGAACAGCACCTCCACCACCTCAGCGGTGGTGATCCCACAAATCAGTCAAGGCGGGGCTTCTGCCACCTCTACCTTCTCCACTGTATTAAGTGCAGCATCGAGGTCTTGGTGAATATGAGCGATTTCCTCTGCAAAATAATCCGCAAAAAGGTCACCTCATTTGCCAGCAGCTCTACTCCAGCATCAAAGGGCCCTCTACCAGTCTCTTTTCTGAATCAGCCTGCGTGCTTCCAGGATTTGGCCAGTCACAGGACATGTAAGCTATCTTTATCTGGGGAGTATCTGTATAATACTGTGTATGTGTATGTAGAATAATCCTACCAAGAATAGAAAACCAAGGTGTGCCGTTCCAATAAAGTTTGTTTTGTACCACATTGGAGTAGTATTTTATGATGACCTCGGTCTCATTCATTTATTAGTTTCAACATAACTGTATTTAAATCTCAAAATGAGGTCACATAGGCAAAAACAAATTGGGAACCAATTCTTGAAAGCATGTGGACTTACAGAAGGTAAATGATAACAGATCTGTGCTGCACTGATTGTGAAAATGTGAGAATCTGAGGTAGGTGACCGGCCATATCCCTCACCTGCCCCCGGGAAGGTGAATGTAGCCACCGCTCTTTGGGCTGGGGGGGCAAGGACAGCTCAAACAAGCAACCCCCCTTCCCTACAGCTGTCACCAGCCTCTTTTATGGCATAAGAACATAAGAAGTGCCATACTGGGTCAGACCAATGGTCCATTAAGCCCAGCATCCTGTCTCTGACAGTGGCCAATCACGGTGGCTTGGGAGAAGCACCCAACAGGCCACAATGGGGGATCCATTCCCTGTTGTTTTCCTCCAGCTCCCGTCATGTTCCTTGATCCTGTCTGGCTAATAGCTGCTAATGGACCTATCTTCCAGAAACTTGTCCAAACCTCTTTTAAACTCTGCTATAGTACTGGCCCTTACCACAGCCTCTGGCAGTAGATTCCACAACCCAAGTATACGGTGAATGAAAAAATATTTTCTTTTTATTTGTTTTAAACTTGACACCCATGAGTTTCTTGGAATGTCCCCTAGTTCTAGTACTAGCTAAGAGGGTAAATAACTGCTCCTTGTTTATTAGTTCCACCCCACTCATGATTTTATAGACCTCTATCATATCTCCTCTCAGTTGTCTCTTCTCCAACCTGAAGAGCCCCAACCTACCAAGCCTCTCCTCATACGGGAGCCCTTCCATGCCCTTGAGCATATTTGTTGCCCTTCTCATGGGCGTGGCATGGGCCCTGCCAAGTATCCTGTGCTGAAGGATCGGGTCTGTTGCCGCCAAACAGCTGACTGGGGGACCGGGGACCCAGAGGATCGGATCGTGAACACTCTCCCCACCTACCAAACAGCTGATTGGAGGAGGAGGACCTGGAGGAGCCCTCCACCCCGATCAGCTGTTTGGCAGGTGGTGAGGGCACATGTGCACCTTTGGGGGCCCTCTCTCTTGATCAGCTGCTTGGTGCACGGGGAGAGTGCATTCCTGCAGGACCCCCTTCCTGAATCAGCTGTTTGGCAGGAGGAGAGAGGGCTGCACAGACTGACCAGATGGGAGGCAGCCCGATACCCCACCCAGGTGAATGTGGGATAACAGTAGCCCACAATGTGTCACTGGCCTTCTCTGGTGGATGTGTCTCATAGCAGCAGCCCTTACTTACGCAGCTAAGGAAGTGGGCGAGCATCTGGTGGTGCCAGCCTGACCGGCAGCTGCATCAGAAGGTAATGTGACGTAAGGTTGCCCAATGTGGGTTAACGCCTCGTGTGACCTTACCCTGTAACAACCTATTGGTGGTTAAGACCATGTAAGAGACGAGGGTTTGCTATCCCAATAGCTGAGGAGAATAGATATGGAAGTGTCATGACAACAAAACGCTACACCTCATCAGAAGGAACACTGTCCCTGCCGTGAAGTCTATAGTGTACGGGATCAAAATGACAATTAAAAAAGCTAAATACTGTTTAGGGAATATAAAAGAAATTTGAGTAAATAAAAAAAACAACGTACCCAATTGTTTCATGGTGCAGCATGTAAGGAAGTGGGAGTGGAGTAGGTAACTGTATTAGAAACGTGCTGGTTCGCGTGTGCCTCTTACAGGCATCCTTGACTATGTCACAATAAAGCAGCAGGCCATGTGTACACAAAAATACCTAAAAATACAGATTTTTATTTCTGCTCATTCTGCTACTCATAAAACCTAGCTAAATAATTTAAACATGGATTTCTTCTAGCGCTACAGCTGGCATGTTTTTGTCATTGATTTACTGCATTTAATTTAGTTTGTCTTCATGGCCGTATGTGTTTTGTGTTAATCATCTGCTTTGCTGCCTATTTTTCAGTTAAAGTTGGCCTCATGAAATCCATATGACTTGCAGGGTAAAATACATTTATGACTAGAGTGTATTATTTACTTGTACTTTGTGCTGCAGCCCTTACTTACACAGCTAACAGTGCACTGGAGGATTGGAAGTAAAGGCTCCAGGACTGGGCCCACAGAAATAAAGTTGGTGACTTTCCTAGTGGCTCTGCTTGCCATACCCACATTCACAGAGTTATTCCTAGGTCTGTTTACATAATTTAACCATGGAACAATTGCATTTGTTGTGCATGTCCTGCATTGACCTTGTTAAGAGAAAAAAATAGACAAGTATAATAATGCACATCTGGCTGGCTTCGTACACACCACATTTCAAACCATTTTATACTAAATATTTTTAAAAGATCCATCAGGAATTTTTCAAAATACGTATCTGTCATTCAAATAGAATTGTAAAACAATGAACTCAAGGGTACCCTGGATACAGGAATAGGAGCTTTAGGACCAGTGTTGTCATAGGAAATATAAAGTAACCCAACAGTGAAACTGAGGAGACTTCATAGCAATATGAAATAAATTATTTGGCAGTTCTGCCTTGTTTTTAGTATCTGAGCTTGTAGACAAGCTGACTTGGAAGTGCTTGGAGACAGAACTGTCTACGTTGTTTTAGATGCTGTATGCATGAAGACAGAGTACATACTGTTGACAAGAATCAGAAGTCTCATTCTATAACAGAAGCATTGTATCAAAGACTCAGGTAGTTATAGTATCCCTACATTCAGCACTGGTTAGACCTCTCGGAGTGCTGGGTTCACTTTTGGGCTCCACGTTTCAAGAAGGATATTGACAAATTGGAAAGGATTTGGAGAACAATGATGATAAAAGGTCTGGAATACAAGTCTTGTTAGGAAATGCATATGCCAGGTATCTGTAAGGGATGTGTCAAGATATATAGAATATTGTTCCTCAGGGAATGGAGTTGGACTAGATGTCCCTTGAGATACCTTCCAGTTATGATTCTGTGAATATGGGGGTCCTTTTATGCCCTATGCTTAGAAAGTGTAAATCTAAGCCAGCTAGTTCCTCAGAGGCACAGCTTGTATGTGAAGGCACTCAAGAACTTGTCGTAACTTCTGGTATGGATGGGATGAATTCAGCACCTTCTAGAATTCAGGCAGGAGAAAACTGAAGAAAAACTGGTCAAAATACCTTTCATTGACAAGAATGAGAGTTAAAAATGTAAATCAGTTTCTTTAAATTTTCATCAATATACTTCCTGTCATCACAATGGGTAACTAGGTGTTGGGGTATTTCTCCCCCCCCCCCCAAAAATAATTCAAAATAGGTTAACATCATTTTCAGATTTATGCTAAAGAATATTGTGAACAGTTCAGAAGGATCACTGCCTCCTATCCTTCAGTAATGTATTTTTGATAGGAGACAGATCATGTGTGGACAGACAGTAAGAGAGACGACAGCTGAAGACATCAACACCTGTCAGTCCAGGGAAAGACTGGTTTAGTGACAGTCAATAATGAGGTGGAGGGCTGACAGTATTTTGCTAATTACAAAATCAGTAGTACAGCTGCCAGACGTTTTTAGGGTGTTGTGAAAGTACACAAGAAGGGCAATTCCTGTGTCCGCTTTGGGACAGGGCGCAATGGGGTGGATTTCCCTCTCCTTGGTGCAGCAGCAAGTCAGAACTTGTTCCAACCACTCGGAATGTAGGGACCAGCTACCTTGTCCCCAAGGAGTCAGATATCTAGGCCTGTAGCCCTCTTACACATGCGAATTGGGAGCACGTACAGGGTTGTGTCAGCGCTCATGTTTTTAGTTTGTTTCTTGAAAGCTCCCAACTGCTGAAAGAGTGGGAACCTCAGCTTTTATTTGCAAACACATATTTCTGACACTTGTGGTTGTGGTGGAAAAGTTTGAAAATGTGCATACCTTTCCTTTTAAAGAGGACCCGTATGAAAAATACGGGTTACAGGGCTGCACTGGAACCAATGCAACCTGCACTGTGTATTTTTCATAAGTGTTCTCTTTTAAAGGGGAGGTGTGGTAACTCTAAATGTGCAGTGAACCCTAAAGGCTCAGGAAACAAAAGACAAAACAATTTAAAAAAATCTCATAACTTTAATGGTGGCTTTTTGAGCTGCTGCTCCTTTCCATTTTTGAAGCTGCAGAAGAAAGGCATGTTGAGTCGTTCTGCCCAAGCGGGCATGGCTGTCGTGCCCATACACACAGGTGGAACTGACTAAGCTTGTTCCTGCTACTCCAGCTCAACTTCCACCAGTGAAGAAACCAAGGACATGAGAATAAGAAAGCCAACCTGATATCCTGAAACCACTTCAGAGTAGTCCCACTTAAATCAGTAGGACTGTTTCAGAGCAATGGGTTTCAAGATTATAACCCAAGGCCCTAACAGCTTTAAGGGGAACCAGAAAAAGAGGGTGACTCACTTGGGGGTTCATTTGCACAACACCCTTTCCCCTTGCAAATTCACCCTTAATCTGTGTTTGCCTTGTCCCGTAGCAATTGCATTCACACAACTGCTGGTTTCTCTGCATTGGAATGGCGCACCCTTTGCATCAGGTGGGCGTAGAGCAAGGATCATCAATGAGCCAAGAAGTGGCAATGATTTCATACAGCACTCAGAATGTGGGTTTGTGTCGCTACCCGCTCAAAGACCATTGTGTGAATGGGCTCTCAACTTTAACAATCGGGGTGTTAAATGCAGATTTATTCTCGACGTAGCTGCCCAACTGGGCTGATACTTTGGTTGTCAGGACAACTTTAACTCTGACATTTCCTAACTTCCCAGTGTTTTATTCTAATGTAGGATGGTTGTATGTAACACTTGAATGTATCAAAAACAGGCAACATGAGACAAATAACCAACACCTCTCTGCTCACAAATTCAGGAACAGTTTACTTCGATACAAAGTCTTTTTGCTTCTTAATGAGGTTGGTAAGAGTGAGATGCTCCCCCCCCCCCCTTGCTCTTGTAGCCTCCAGCAATCAGATTGGGCCAGTGCCCAGTTTCCAGGTGTGTTTTGCTTAGGATGACAAGTTTGCCAATGCTGCCTTTTATTTCCTTAGCATGGAGGGTGTGACAGCTGAATCACAGAGCTCAGGTGCAGACTTGCACTTGAGTCATTATTTTGGTAAGACTTTGCATACAGGCATCACAAGGAGGCTTGCAAGCTGCATGGTAACTAGGGCAGGTGAAACAGGGTCGCCACTCTCAAATCAAGCACCTGCACAAGAGCTGGCTGGTGAGAGCAGATTTGGCCATGGTACAGCAGAACTGCTGTTGTGCCCCAGCCTTGCAGTCCACCTCATCCTTGGTGGCAGATGCTGCCGCAATTCTGCCATCCCCTGCAGCTGGCCATTACTGCTTCTGCTAGTCCAGGCACAACCATGGTGTGCTCCCATCATCCCAATCTGAATGAAAGTCTCTGCTTCTGCTCTTTGTCCCACTAGGGAGACTTCTGGGGTCAACATTTCTCATCCTGCTAGATCTCTCGGCCGCTTTTGATACCGTGGACCAGGTCATGCTGCTATTGAGACGGCTGCGTGACCTGGGGGGCCTGGACGGGACTGTTCTTGAATGGTTCCGTTCATTCCTCTCGGGGAGAAGCCAGCGGGTGGTGCTGGGGGATGAGACATCTTGCCCCCGCGCTTTATCATGTGGGATCCCGCAGGGTTCCATTCTGTCTCCATTATTGTTTAATGTATATATGCAGCCCTTGGGGGAGGTCGTGAGAGGGTTCTGGGTGCGATGTCACCAATATGCTGATGATACGCAGCTGTACCTCTCTTTTTCAACTGACCCAGACCCTGCTGTCTTGTTGCTATCCCAGTGTCTGGAGGCTGTGGCGGAATGGATGTGGCAGAGCAGACTGAAGCTCAACCCCGATAAGACGGAGGTGGTGTTGGTGAGGAGAGCGAGGGAGGTATGGCCCCCCTGATTGGGGGGGTTCGCCCTCCTATAGCTCAGCAGGTTCGGAGTCTGGGGGTGATATTGGACACAGATCTCCGCCTGGAGCGGCAGGTGGAGGCAGTCGCGAAGGCTGCTTTCCACCAGTTGTGTGTGGTGCAGAGACTATGTCCGTTCGTCTCCGGCCCAGACCTGGCCTCCCTCATCCATGCCTTCGTCACCTCGAGGCTGGACTACTGCAACACGCTCTACGTGAGGCTTCCCTTGTTCCTGGTTCAGGGGCTGCAGCTAGTGCAGAATGCGGCGGCTCATCTCCTTTCGGGGACGGGTCGTCGGGAACACATTACACCTGTGCTCCGGACTCTGCACTGGTTGCCAATAGCGTGCCGAGCCAGGTTCAAGGTGTTGATCTACAAGGCCCTTCACGGTCTGGACCCCTCGTACCTCAGGAACTGCCTCGTCCTCTGCGCCCCTGGGCGGCTCCTTCAGTCTGCTGGCGGTGCCTTCCTGGAGGTCCCCCGTGTTAAGTGGGGGGTCACAATGGAAAGGGCATTCTTGGTGGCTGCACCGCGCCTCTGGAACTCCCTTCCGGAGGAAGCTCGCCTGGCCCCAAGCCTGTTGACATTCCGGCGAAGTTGTAAAACCTGGCTGTTCGCCCAGGCCTTTGGGGAGGGGGGGGGGTTGGAGGGTTTTTAATCTCCCCTACCCTATTTATTGTTTTAATGTTTTCCCGGACCCTGTTTTAATACTTGAATTGTATTTTTGATGTGTTTTAAATTGTTTAATATATATTTGATATGTATTTTTATTGTTGGAAGTCACCCCGAGCTGTTCTCAGGAGGGGCAGGGTAAAAATCTAGAAAATAAATAAAATAAATAACCCATACGGCCTGGAGCAAAGGGATCCTGACTTAGATGTGAAAATGCAAAGTTATGGCTCTGCTTGCAAAATGATGTATGTGGGAAGGAATAGGTAGGGAGAGCAGCCTCAAATCCCATGTTAGGAAGTGATAAGATAGGCAAAAGGGAAGAGGATCAGCAGCAGCCTTGAACTCTGCCAAGAAGAGGAGATTCATTTGTCTTTGCCATCTTTATCCAGCAGGGGCAGTGTAAGTACCCTAATGCTAATTCTGCATAGATTGCTGCATGCAACGCACTCTACGTGGGGCTGCTCTTGGGGACGGTTTGGAGGTTGCAGCTGGTGCAGAATGTGGCGGCCCATCTCTTAACGGGGACGGGTTGCTGTGAGCACATTACACCGGTGCTCTGTTCTCTGCACTGGCTGCCTATTCTCTTCCGGGCCCAATTCAAGGTGCTGGTAATGACTTATAAAGCCCTATAATGGCCTGGGCCCAACTTACCTGCTCAGGCCCTAGATTGCATTGTGGCCCTTGCAGTCGGCTGGGGATGCCTGACTCGAAGTTCCCCGGGTTGCCCGGGTGGCGATGATGGGAAGCGCGTTCTCCGTGGCTGCTCCCAGGCTGTGGAATTTCCTCCCAATGAAGGCCCGCCTGGCCCCAGACCTCCCCTCTTTCTGAAGACAGTGTAAGACCTGGCTGTTCCTCCGGGCCTTTGGAGACGGGTAGGGTGGGGTGGGATGGGGAGGGGGATTTCTGCCTTTTTAGTTCTTTTTTTTTAATCATTTTAATGTTTTAATGATATTTTATTATGCATTTTGTAAGCTGTGTCAAGCTTCTCTGTGAGCAGGAGGGGGCGGGTTAGAAAAATTGTAAAATAACTAAATAAATATATTCCTAGCTCTTCCCTTAAGCACACAGTCTCTCCTCACAATAGCAACAAGGAGCAATGGTGGGTGATGAAACCTCTGTGCTTTTTTGACTCTGTATGCTGGGAGTAGAAAGCACATCCTCTCTACTTCCCCTTTGGCAAACCTTTCTTGGAAATAAGGGCTGTGCAATGCCCAATGTTTAAAAGGGTTTGCATGAGTGTGTACGTTAGCATTGAATGTTGTCCTATGGGTGCTATCATGGTTCTTGACTGCAGGGAACACATTCAAACCAGAGAAAAAAGGAATTTAAAGCAGATGTAGTCCTCAAGGGTGGAGAGAGAGAGACTAGTTCCTATAGCGCGGTGGTCCTCAAACTCTTGTGGACTCTGTCCCTTCTTCCACTTATCTGTCAGTTGAGGCTCCCCCCCCCATCGGAGACATACATACGTGTATCTTGCTCCCCCTCTGCCTCTTCCCTTTCCCACCCTCCAATTGCTTTCCCTCTCTTTCTCCCTCATCATACCATTATTTTGGTGACTCTCCCTAGTGCAGTAAGAGTGTGGAACAAGATGTTTGCCAGTTGGAAACCTCACGCCCCCTCAGAATACCTTCCATGCCCCCTTGGGGGAGAGGTGCCCTCCAGTTTAAGAGCCTTAGGATTCTCAGTCTGGTGCTCAGGAGCACCACAGTGCTCGGGCAATAGGGGAAAGTGTTCCCCCAAGCCAGCTGTCAGTAGCGCGCAGGAGCACTGTCAAAAAATCCTTCATCCATTAAAGTCAATGTGAAACTGAACTATTGACTTCAATGGATGGAGGATTACCCTTAATGACTTTTTGTTAGTAAGGCAAAATTTCCCTTTGTGTCTTTCAGCAGGGGAGATGTCCAGTTCTGCCCCGAGGGTGTATCCTCCTTTCTAACGTCTCAATGAGATAGCATCTCCTCAGCCCCAAAACTTTTTGTTTTGAAAATTAAATCATTAAATTAGAATGGGTCTTACCCCCTCCCCAAAATATCTTTTCCCCCATGGCCCATTCCTGCCACTGACACCTAGGTGAAAGCATTGATTAAGACCACATTTGCACCTCCCGGCGGCGGAATGGAGAAACTGCTGTGAGACAAAGATGAGGTGGGGGATGACGGAAGTACTGCTGGTGTGAAATAGTTTCCACTGCGATTTTACTCATGGATGAGAGAATTTTCTGCTCTATCTCTGCGTGTTTGTGCCGGCAAAGCTGTGTGTGTGGGGGGCTTTCCGAACAACCAAACCCCGCATGTATCCTGGCTTGTGCATTCCCTCCCACAGCCAGAATATGTGCACGGGAGGTAGGGGGTGGTGGTGTGAAAGGGGCCTAAGTTGCCTTGAGCCTTAAATAAATAATGCTTCAGCAATGCTTTCCTGGCACACCTTTGCTTGCTTGTATGGATACACCACATAGTCGTGCGGTGAAATAGAATATAACGTTGAATCCCTTCTATCATTTAACCAAAGACAAAATGAAGCGCTTGTTAACTGAACTAGTAAATTATTCAAATAATAAAGATGAAATATAAAATAATCCAAATAAAATTATATAATAATGTAATATTAAACCAATATTATTTAATACCTATTCTAATGCCTTTAAGCATGGCTTTGAATGGCCATGGTTCACTGAACAGCTAATTACCTACATTTTCAGGGCTCACCTGACAACCTGCTAAGGCACTAAGGTCGGGAACCATTTATGTGGAATATTAAGATTTAAATTGCACGTGATGGTGATGAGGATGGGTGTTACAGAATTCTAGACAGCTAATAGGTGTTTGCCAGTAAACGGATATAAAGAAGGTAAAAAGAGGAGAAGACCAGGAAAGAAAAGATATATTTAATGAATATATAAATTGTTAATAATTATTTTTTAAATCACCCATACAACATGCAAAATCAAATGTTTCAAATGTGCAGAGTGAGCTGCTACAGCTATAGCTCACTCAAATCTAAAGAGTAAAATGATAGATTTTCATATAAAGAAGGTAACAGTTCTATGCTAAAATGTTCAAACCCAGGCTCATAGGCATCGGGTGACTATTTAGCAAGAGACAACCATTCGCTTAGGTGCACAGAGTTTAGTGGTGGTATCTTAGATAGATTTGTTTACATGCAAACACCACTTAAATGGATTTCTCTCTCTGGATTCTAATCCTCTGTTCATGCAAAATCTGCTTTTTCATCAGCTTGAGACAGGTCTAGATGTGACAGTGTGATGGCCTGGGTGGGCAAGGTTTCCTAATCCTGAGAGTGGCATCCATTTACCCCAATGGGGCCCAAGAATTGCATGTGGCTCTAGAGCCATCATTTGCTCACTGCTGGTATAGATAGATTAGGGGTGGAAATTCAGCTTAAAACCGTAACTTCGCAGAATAGACTGTTAGAGATTAATCCATACCACACCGGAACAGCGTGACAAGCCTGTTTTGGTTCAGTTCTAAAATAAAAAAATTAATGTGCATGTGTAAAATGGCTACCGGTCCATTCTGTGCATGCGCGCTCTTTTGGAAAAGGGCAACGATTCTGCACATGTGCGGTGGCCATCTTCTCTCTTATTTTTAAATTACTGCATGTTCGCAAAATGGTCACAGGTCCGTTCTGTGCATGTGCACCCTTTTCCAAAATGGTGGCGGCAGTATCACTGTCATTTTGGAAAAAGGGCAGCCAAATGGTCTGGCAGCCATTTTGTGCATATGTAGTATTTTTTTTAAAAAAATAAATAAATAAAATTGATTTAAATATGGATCTGTAATATGAATCGACATTTAAATCCAATAACTTTGGGAAATGAAACAAAAATAAACTGATAAGAATTTGCATCCAAAGGACTACCCCTAATATTGATAGACAGACAGACAAATAGCTTTTATTGTTATGTCCTTTGGAATGGAGGGTTGGTGCACAGACGCACCTTAGAATTTGTTACCTGGTAAAATTATCAAGCCCTTTGTATTATATGTACCATAACACAATAGGAGGGGGGTGGAGAAGAGCACTGTTCTAGTGGGACTCGGTACGGTCCAGGGAGAAGCCACAGGAAGGGGCGGAGCCGCGTGCAGAGAGCAGGCTGGTACCGGCAGATTCAAGCAGGCAGCTAGAAAGCAGCACCTGCGAGTGCTAGCATGCAGAGTAGGCCTAATAAAGATCCTGTTTGAGTTAACTCTACCTGAGTCACCTCAGCTCATTGTTAGATGGTGGCAGTGGTTCTCTGAACAGCCGCAGCGAGAACTCAAGGAGCAGAGCCAGCATGATGCAATCCATAAAGCCTCTGGCCCCTTTAGACTTCAGTGGGAAGAACCTAGCAGAGAAATGGATCCGCTGGAAACAGGACTTTGAGCTCTACCGAGAGCTAGCCATGACAAATGCAGTGGAATCAACCAAGGTAAAACTGCTTTTCTACCTCATCAGAGCACAGGGGTGGAAGATTTGCATGGGCGGGAAACTAAGCCAGGCATCCGCCTTGTTGGTGGTGATGAACGCCCTATAGGCCCACTGCGTGCCAAAATGCAACGAGGCAGTAGCGCGCTATATGTTTTTCATGAGGAATCAGCAGGTTGGTGAAGGCCTAGAGGCCTACGTGGCAGACCTAAAAGCCCTAGCAAGCACTTGCAAGTTCAGGGATCTTGAAGAGTCACTGATTAAGGACAGAATTGTGTTTGGCACTAGGGACAGAGTTAAGAGAGCAGCTGCTCCGTGAAGGGGAGCTAACCCTACCCAAGTGTCTGGACATGGTGTGCGCTGCACGGGCTGCCAAAGAGAGACTGGTAGTATTGGATCCACGGTGAATGGATGCAGTGCTAGGAGTGCGGCAGAAAAGGCACACTATCAAAACTAAAAGAAGGCAGAGACCCACAGGGCAGCGGGAGGTCCCACATGGGAGGTCCCATGAGACGGCTAAAGAGAAGTGTCCTGTGTTTGGACAAAGATGCAATGCTTGCAGCAAACTTAATCATTTCAGCAGCATGTGCAAAGCAGCTAAAAGAAAGCAGAGTGCAGCTTATGTGGGAGGAAGAGGAAGCCAGTGCCACTGCATTAGACAGTGAGGCTGAGGAGCCACACGAGATGACTATCAGTGTAATGCCTCAGTCCCACCATGTGAGGGCCGTAGGAGCCAAACGACGGGCAGCTATTTTTGCAACCATGCAAATAGGGGACCTAAGAGTCTGGTTCCAGCTAGACAGTGGGGGCATCTTGCAATGTGATCCCCAAGGATTGCTTAGACCTAACACAGTGATCAGGCAAATGAGAAGGTCCCTGGCCATGTACAACATGAGCACTAAACAGCCAGTGGGTAAATGCAACCTAACGCTGAGAAATCCCAGAAATGGGAGAAAATATAATTTAAAATCCGTGGTAGTGGAAAGACAAGACCAACCACCACTACTTGTCTTTCCACTACCTGGGATTAATTACATAGAAGCACAAGCAATCCAGCATATGGATCTGATCAGAGTGCAGTACCAGAACTCTGTGCATGCAGTGAAGCAGCAACAGATGGGTGTCAAGAGAGACAGAGTCTTGAGACAGGAGAATCAAGCCAAGCTGCCACCGATGAGAGGAACAAGGGAAAAGTCCTAGCAAAATTTGAGGATGTTTTCAAGGAAGAGGGATTCTTCAAAGGAAAGGCTGTGGTAAAGACGGTTCTCCAACAACAGCCATGTGCTAGCAACCTCTGGCTGTTATCCTACAAACAGACTGTATATAAAGTAAATATGGGGGTTTCTTTAAAAAAAAGAAAAACTTCTCCGTAGGGTGGAGGGGTTCAGAATGAGCTGGAGCTTGGGTAAGGAAGCAAGCTGGAAGTCTTGATGGAAAGACGGAGGGCCTTTGCGGAACCCCTGGAATGCTGGACTTTGGGGCGTCCAGTAGTGTCTGTTTGAAGGAGCATGTGCAGGGGCTGTCAGCTGTTTCCCTTCCACTCCTTTTCAACTTGTAGATCTGTAAATAAATGGGTTTCTATACATACCACAACACTCCAGTCTGTATCTCTCTTTAAAAGGACACATATGAACCCAGAAGGTGCCACCCTGGAACATCCCACTATTGTTTTAAGTACTGGAGTAAGTGCCTTATTATACGATTTATAATACTATAAGAATACTAGAATTATACTGTAATAATGTTTGTTATGCATTCTTTTGTGGGTATCTGGTGGAAATGGAGGGTAGGGATTTGGGATGGGGGTTAAGTTGGGGATGGGTGCCAAGAAAATACCACCCACTTGAAGAATCCCCTATGCAAGCATGAAAACAGGAGCTAAGGGTGGGGTGGGGTATGGAGGAGATGAGGTGCTGGGAAGTATGGTTGCTGTCCCAGCAGCAAATTCCTGGTTGCATTTTCTCTGCTTTGGGGGAAATGGCAGTGTGACTCTAGATGGAAGGAAAAGGGTGGGTATTGCAAGGGGAGAGCCGTGTAGAAGGCAGCCACTCTCTTCACCCCACAGCTGAAGTTCTGGGGTGCCCCAGCATGCAGCAGGGCACACACCCACACCCCGACAGGGGGTTCAAGACAGCAAGCCATCCCCCCTGGCAGGGACGCCCTCTGGTTGCCACAGCCCTTCGACCGTAGAAACCCATCCTAAAGGCTCCCGCGACAGAACATGCCACATCGCCACCAATCCTGTTGCCTCCCATCCAGCCTTGGGAAACAGAGATGGGGCTTAGAGGCTATAGCCTGCTGTGGCTAGAGCCAAGGGGTGCTTGAAGAGCTAGGTTAAGTCAAGAGCATTTTCCTTCTACTGAACTAGGAAGGTATCTAGGGCCACATTCACATTTACACAACTAAACTGCTGTATCATCAACAATTACTCAGGTTTTAGGAACACGCTTTGGTATTGGTCAAACTTCAGTCCTGAACTGATTTAGTACTGCCACCATCTACCTCCAGTGGCCAAACCATAAAAGTGCACACAATGACACCCGTCCCTTCATGGCTTGCACGCAAAGCATTCTGGGATTAATTACATAAAGTTCTTGGAAGGAGAGATGTTTCACGCTACAGCATGGGACTGACTGTATATCGTGTTCTCCAACCAAACACAGAAAGGGTTTCACATTTCAAGGTACTTTAATTTAGAAAGCAATGGGAACTATCTGCTCTTGATTTTTCCAGAGCACACACTTTGTCTCCTACTCTTGAATAATATTGCTTAATAGGTGAGCAATACTGAGATAGTGATACGAGCATGTTAAGGACCTATTAAGCTAATTTAGTTGTACATGTGAATGAGGCCTAGGAAACATTACCAGCCTTCTTGCCGCTATGAGCAATGTGGGTGATCTGTATGCAATGCACACTGTTCCTGCTCATCTGGGAGTAGAGTGGATACTGAGGGTGGGGTGGAGAAGAGGAACCAATCATCAAGATAATGGCGTTAGGTGCCAATGCAGGGCTTGCAACATATATTTTTTGTAAGTGTTACGTAAAAATTTGCAAAGGTGGCAACCCTAGACATGATTGAGCATAACGTTGGCAACAATGAGTGAATGTCTGTAGCTTGTGTAAATCTTACAGTGGATGCTCACTCTTCCCACCCGTTGATGAGATGATTTCTGCTCCTTTATCTCAGAAAGTAATGTGCACAGATACTTGGGTTGCATTTTCCTGTTGCTTTGATCAAATTATATCATCTGGGGAATAATAGGCTGTGGGAGGAGACACTCAGGCTGGTGACCACTAACACATGAGTGCTTAATTGTGTGTATTACCAACTGTGTGAACTCCATGATGTCATCAGGCTGCCATGTGATGGCTGAACACATTTAGCATTACATTTGGTAACACTGAGAGGGAGGAAGAGACATGAGCCCATCCCCCACCCTGCTCCACTTTGCAGCAGGGCTGGGGTGTTGGTTGGAGCATCCTGTGCAGATCCATTGGTAATGGTGAGGCACAGTCCCTCTGGAGCGGCTACTGATGTGCTGCAGTTCTGCTTAGCATCCAAATCACGGATACTTTTTCCAAGCCATAATCTAGCCCCAAGGGTTAAGCTAGTAATAGTCTAAGAAAGGATTTTCCCTTCAATTTGGTTCTGTTGAAAGCATGGACACAGTCACAGTGCTTCAGAGCTGGCAATTAGGCGTAAGTGCTCAGAGCTGCATTTAACAGCTTCTACACACAATTTCATGTCACAAGTTAGCAATTGGTACAGTTAACTCTTGCAAAAGCATGCCTTCTACTATTGTAGCGTTTAATGACTTTGACTCGCCCTGTTATTGCTTACAAGCCTTCGGACTGTCATCACAAACACCCACCAACTCACCCCGCCTGAGGGAATACCAAATCAGTATATTTACCTATATACTTTAGAGGGGAAATCTCTTTTTATGAAAGCACTATGCAAATACAAAGCCTCAGGGAGTTGTACAGTAACTGTTGAACGCTGCAACTTGTTATGCCTGAAAAAGGGAGACCTTGCATTTTTGCTAGATTTTGGTGTCATTAAGAAAATACTAGACTTTGAGCGTATGAGGGACAGCAATACAGGAAACCCTGAAGTGTAGTAATGACAATGGGCTATGACACACTCCTACAACCATGGCTCGACTAGAGCCGAGGCGAATGGGGTTTTTGGAATTCATGAATCCCATGTATGTATTCATTTCCTTCAATGAATACACCAATTTGGACTCACCCCCTTTGAGAACTCCTACTTCAGTTTGTGTGTCTGTCAGCTTTGGATAATACCACTTCTGTTAGATTGGCTTAGATCAAGGATGGGGAACCACTGGCATTATTATTATTATTAGGCCCCTTTCCAATTCCTGGATCTGTCCTACCTTCAAGCACTGAAAAGCAAGTTCAGGGGAAGGGAGCAGAGATGAGGCGTGCACACATTCAAGGACAGGAGATGGATCCAGGAGATAAACCTGGAGTAGTCAAACTGGGTCAGGAACTACATACAGCTCTTAGCCAGGCTCTGTACCAGTGACAGCTGGTGGACATTCAGTCAGGGGGAAGCAGTAGAAACGGGTGGGGTGGTGGAAGGATGGGAAGACAGGCAGGGGCAGAAACAGTGAGTGGCTGGATGGAAAGAAGGGAAGCCAGGAAGAGAGAGGCAGAAACAGAGAGGTGGGGGAAGAGGTTAGAAATGGAGGATAGGTGGCTTAAAAGGCAGGATGAAGGAGAGAGGTTGAAATAGGAGTGGGTGAATGGCAGGAAGGATTGGGGGGGGGGGGGTAGAAGGGGATGTGGAGGAAGGCAGGGATGGACAGAAATGGGGTGGGTGAATGAGGAAGGAAGGTAGGGAGAGGCAGAGGGTGGGGGAAGCAGAAAAGAATAGAAAGGGGGGGGGGGAAGAAGCAGAGAGAAAGGAGTAGTAGAAATAAGGGAGAGAGAAAGAGACCAAAATGAGAGGGGGAGTGCAGGGAGGGGTGGAAATCAAGTAGGGGAGAGGCAGGGAGGAGGACTTCCTAGTGATCCTTCTCCTGGCTGCATTTTAGTTTTCTGGGCAGAAGAGGCATGGCTCCCAGCAGCAGCCAAGAAGATACCATGCCTTCCTCTGCTATGCTGCCATTGGCCTCCAGGCAGCATGAATCCACACCCAGGGGCAGTGCTGATTGGGGAACTCCCTGCACTGGGAATTGCATGGAGCTCCGCAGCCCTGCCTCCAACCCCTCCCGTTGCCTTTACTACATAAATGCCCCTAGGGCCGCCCCAGGAGCTTCCATAGTAAAAGCAACACATAGCCCTGCTGCCCTGACCGGTCCTGCCTCTCCCTCCACCCCCCTCTCTTGCTCAAAGCTGAGATGTTTTGTGCATGCACTGGCAGCACAATGTGGCAGCAGCTAGCTTAGCTGTGAGTTGGGCAGAAGAATGAGGGTCACAAAGATGGGGAGTGAGTGAGGCTCAGCCTGGGAGATGCATTAAAGGGGCGCATTCATGTGTGTGTCTTGTGGCTCTTGGCCTTATGATGATTTTGAGGTTGGATACTCAAAATCTAGCCTAGATCTGGATCCTTCCCTTGCTCCCCAATCTCTGCCCCAGCTCCAGCCTATGGTGTTTGTACTCATGTTCAAAGTGGCCCACGGGAGGGAAATAATTCCCCAACCCTGGCCTAGATCAAAATTAAGTCAGTTTTTTGTTGCGTGGAATACTGAATACCAGACTGATTAATTATCAAAGAAGGAAGTATTAAAATCCAAATAGCAAATAACTGAATACTCAGTAATGAATGCTGAATTACCAAATTTGCATATAAACTTCACAAACGCACACAGAAATTCTACACACTAGTTTAAAAATTTGCAACGTTAATCAAATTCAAATGACAACATGAAACCTCTCCAGTTTGAACTTGTTTCCAAGCCCAATTATTTCATTGTAAGGCACTGATTTTGGGAGAGATGAGAGCTGTACTAGAAAGATAGTATTAGAAAGATGAGCCAGAGCACAGCGTCTCATTTAATCTACTCCTTCCATGTCAGTCTCTACTGTTTGGTGCACAGGCTGCTCCAAAGGGGTTCCGCTCCCCAGGCTTTCTTGACCCTTTGGCACAGGAACTGGCTGTTCAGAGGGATTCCCTGTCTCTTGTTGGGTGGGAGAAAGTACTGCTGGCTCTGTGGGGGAGAGAGGACTGCATGCTTGCAGGTCACATGGCTCTTCATTGCTGTTCTCATTGAAGGCTGTGGAGGGCTCCTCCACGTGATGGGTCATCATGAAAGCTGTAGTCAGATCCTTCAGGATGTCCTCATTGGTGACGGACAGCTCTGCATTAGCCTTTTCAGTAACAATGGGGCTTACACCAACTTCGTCTACTGGGACATCCTCTCTCTTCTCTTCATCTCCATCCTCTTCAGGGAATTTTGCTTCCTTTATTTTTTTGTATAGTTCATTCCTTTCCTCCTGCAGAGCTCTGCAGAGGTTCTCGAGCCTCTGGATTTTCAGCACAAAGCACTCGTACTCCTTGGCCCTCATTGTTTTCTGTGGTAGAAGGATAAAACAGAAAGGGCAGAGATTGCAAAGCTGAAATGCAGCAGAGTGGGCTAGTTGAATGTTCATACTCCTAATGCTTGGCATATTAAAGATGCTGCTGTGAAAAGCCTCTTTTAAATTGTTGGCTTTTACAGTTACTGTTTAGCAGTGACTTTTCTAGCAAAGGCGCTCAGTTTGCATATAAAAAGATCTTTTTAAAAATAAAATAATCAGCTCTGCAAACTCATCCTAGACTCTGAGAATCAAGCTGGGACTTTTCTGTCTTACTATTCATCACTAGTAACAAATTTCCACAAGAACCCTTCAGTGTCACCTAACTTCTATCAGCTGTTTTCTCTGTTATCTATTCAATACCTGGGGTGGATTTTAATAAACGGTTTTATTGATAATGCACAAGATGGAATAGTTTCCCTTAGCTGTGCAAATGCATTGTAGGGTACCTTTTAAGATTATGATGCACCCCAATCAGTGAAGTTAAAAACAGTCCAAATCAAAGGACAGTTCTGCCACCTTGGACCCCCAGTTTTAAAAGAAACAAAACTAGGAACACACATTCCCTCACATAACCCAGACTTGAACCTCTGACCTCCCCTTCACATCGCTATCACTTGAGCTGCAGTTGGCTCTCTTTAATTCCAGCGCTAGAGAAGGTTGCTTTTTAACCAGTGGTTAAAATTTGTTTGTTACTACATTGCAGCAGTATTAGAAGTATGACTGATTAGCTACATTTTGGAGTGATCCTGTTAAGAGTTCTGGGTTCTCTTCTTTACTGTGTTTGTGTTCCCTCTCTATTAATTTCTTTATAAAATGAGATAGTAGCTCTTGGTTTCTGCCTTGCAGAGCAGGGCGTTGGTGGAAAGGAAAAAGGGTGAGGTGTAGAGGTCATTCAGGAGAAGTAAGTTCTGCTCTCATACTCTTCTGTGGCCCACCTTAGGCTACATCCCCCAAGGCTACAGAGCATCCGTGGTGTGTCCTTTGTCTGGCTAACACACCTTAGCAGGACCAGTGCCAAAATTAAGGAAGGGGAATTCCCTCTCCGAAACTCCAATGAGGAATTATTATTATTATTATTATAAGCATTTATACAGTGCCAGCGATGTACCCAGCGCTTTACAAAGAATAAGATAGACACGATCCCTGCCCAGGGGCTTACAATCTGAAGACGGGGAGGGGAGACAGGGAAAGGGGAACAGAGGGAGAGACAAAGGATGCAACATTCATGAGGATGCAAGAGTTCAGGTACCTGTTCTTGGCTTGGTTTCAGTAAATTGGGAGTTTGCAGATAACAGGTGGGGGATAAACCTGGGTGGGGATGCTTAGCAGGAGTTAGGAAGGGCAGAGCAGAAGAGGTGGGTTTTGAGGAGAGACTTGAAGGTGTGGAGGGTGGGGGCAAGGCAGACAAGGGCAGGGAGGGAGTTCCAGGTGTGCGGGGCAGTGAGGGAGAAGGGACAAAGGCGGTTGGGGGAGCAGGGGAGGATGAGGGAGGGGATGGAAGAGGAGCGGAGTGCTCAAGCAGGGTTTCGGAGGGAGATCAGGGCAGAGAGGTAGGGGGGAGCGAGGTTGTGAAGGGCTTTGTAGGTGAAGATGAGGAGCTTGTGCAGAATACGCTCAGGAAGAGGGAGCCAGTGGAGAGAGGAGAGGAGAGGCTGCACGTCGTCAAAGCGACGGGCTAGGTGGATGATCCTGGCAGCAGAGTTTTGAACAGAGATAAGGGAAGAAAGATGGGAGTGGGGAAGGCCAGTGAGGAGGAGGTTACAATAGTCAATAGGGATGTGCGAACGCGGTTCGGATGTTCAGAATTCGGGCCGAACTTGGCCTGTTCGGACGACCGAACTGAAAGTCCGAACAGCCGAACAGTTTGGAAAAGTTCGGATGAGTTCGGGGGCGGGAAAAACGTGTCTGGAAGGGGGAGGCAGCTGAGGAGTAGACTTCCTGGCACCAGGGGTGGTTTCAGGGCCAAATGATACCGATACCGAAAAAAAAAATTGGTATTGGTATCGATAGTGTTATTCTCGGATGTTCAGCCAAACCGAACAACCTGAACTTGAGTTTTGAACCGAACATCCGAACCGCGTTATGTTTGCACATCCCTAATGGTCAAGGTGTGAGATGACTAGGGCGTGGATGAGAGTTTTGGCAGAGGAGACAGGTAGAAAGGGGTGGATCTTGGCAATGTTGTGGAGGGAGAAGCGGCAGGATTTGGCCACGGAGTCAAAAAAATGCCTGCTGCAGATAATGTATGTTTGAAATATAATAATAATAAAATAATAATAATAAATAAGTGATTATATTAAACCCAACCTCAACAAACAAGGTTTTTGCTGCTATTCTGGATGCTTTTACCCAGAAAGTATTTTTGACCACGCCGAAAGGGACCGGCCAAATAAACTCTCCTGCCCCTTTCTGACATGGTAGTACCCCATTTGAAGCACTGTGATATCACGAAGCTCCAGCTGGGACATTGTAAAAAGAGACAAGAGAGCCTCCTCAGCCTGCCCCCTTTCCCACACGGCTTCAATTTGACGCCCTGGATAATCTGGGGGAAAAGAGGTTCCAGCCAGAGCCTGGAGCCTCGGTGTCAAACCCAAAGGGGTGACAATCCTTGATGTCTTTAGAAATTGTGGGGGCTACCACAGCTCAGTGCACTAAGAGAACCTGAGGGCTGAGGGGCTCTACTGGTCAGCCTAGGGTCCAATGAGACGGCAGCAGCCGCATATGCATAAGGAAATCCCGGTTGTTTGTTTCATAAGCCTGTCTTCCTTACCAACATCTTCTAGGAGCATGGGGGCCTCATCCCAAACCAATGAAGTCTTTCCTTTGACTTCACTGGGCTTTGGATCAGGCCCTCAGTGGTTAAAAGTGAAACGAGTTGTGGAATAGGGTGGCATCTCACCTCTTCAATCGTGTCCAAGAGAGCTTTATTACAGTTCTCAAACCTTGCTTTCCAAGCTGCCGTATCCTTTTCCAGCTTCTTCATCTTTTTCGTCATCTACAGAAGCAGGAAGAGACTCCGATTCACAGCAGGAATGGCAAACAGTCGCTGAGGTTAGAACAGCACTTTAGCTACCTCTCCTTAAGACTGTATTTATAGCTCTTCTACCAATAACTGCAGTCAAACTAAATATATCCGGTCCAAACAATGATGGATGAACAATAATGTAATACAATACATAATAAGATTCTGGCTTGATTTGAACTTTTCAGGTGCAGTCCTGATCCCATTGGAATCAATGGGGATTGAGCTATTGACCTGAATGGAGTCAGGATTGCACCTGGTATGTCAGCCCAGTGATGGTACTGAATGACCATAATATAGATCAGGAGATCAGAAATGGAGTATTATGTTAATTAAACCCGCTTACTCTTGTGATTAATTTTTGTTTGTACGAGTGAAGACAGTGGATTCTTTAACTTTCATAGGTCAGATTATCATCTGGTGTAAATCTATTCACCTCCATTCAAACCAAAAGAGTGACATCAGTTCACATAATTTGCCATCCCCAAGCTAGCCCCATGAATTTCTGGGAAGAAGAGATCCTGGGTCTGTTCTCCTACTTTTACCATATGTTACTCATTGACAACATTGGTTGGACAATATCAAAGCAATAGTTTTCCATGCTTGGCTCCTGCTGAATGAGCCAGAGCTCCTCACATATCACATTCAAACAGTGACCAGTTTGTTGTCCTATCAAGTGTATGGAAATATCTTGCAGTGTGAGCTTCCATCTGTTCAAAAGTCATAGCACGGATTCAAATCCCATTCACTTCAATGGGATTTGTACCCGTGCCAGTGATGATAATGAGCTGGAGGATTGTGACCCTTCTCCAAAGATAAATGAAACTGAATAAATCTCCTCTGTACTCACTTTATCCATCTCCTGCTTGAAGGTGGCAAACACCTCGTTGCTCTTTGTTAGTGTTTTCTGAAAGTCTTCAAATCTTTCTGAGTAGAGTGTAAGCTGCATTTACAGGGAAAAATGAGATCAGTTTCACAGGTCACCTAGATGTTTTCATGAGAGCAAAGAAGCCCCATTTGAATGATGCATCATATTCTAATTTAATAAAAAAGGGATGACTCCGTTTACATAATATTCCTTTGCCCCTGCAGAGGCCCTTTCATCTTAGATACTGCACACATGGAAATTAATTTAGCCTCACAACACCCTCAGGGAAGAGAGAGAGAGTAGTTGCTAGGTCCCTAATGCAATGGAATTAATTGAAGAGGTGTTGAAGGAATCAAACCAAGTGTTTGAAAGCTATCTAGTGAGGCCAATTGGAGCTGAAGATGTTCAGCACATGAGGGCTAAAAGCCTGAGTGAGGTGTCTTAAGTGAGGCACCCCAACATGAAAATCCCTAATGTGAAAACATTGACCTACATTGGGGAACCTCTAGGCTGTGGCCTGCTTCTGTTTTTTAATTGACCCCTTTCCAATTGGATCTAACCCCTGGATCCAGTTCCCTATCCTCAAGCACTGAAAGAGCAAACTCAGGGAAAGGGAACGTAGATGAGGACATGCACACAAGAACAGGGAATGGATCCATGGTGCAGATCAGTGATCTGAACTCTGCTCTTCTTCCCCTATACAGAACACACCCTTAATCACTCCCACACCTTCCAGTTGCTATCTGGCCCATGGAGCTCATGCTAATTTTTAAACTGGCCACAGGAGGGTAAACGTTCCCCACCGCCTTTGAGATTACTCAAGGAGAAGGAAACATAAAACAGCTGGGGGCTGTTATTCCTCATAGCTCGCTCTGACCTTGAGAGACATGCTATCGCCAACAATGAAAAGAACAGCTAGAAAAGTTTAGGAAACATTTATAACAAAGGCCTCATTCGCACCTTCGGTAGCTGGCCTGTCCGTGCAGATTTTGGCTCCGGAAGAGAACCCAGAAGCCAAAATCTGTGTAGGGTTTGGCCGGTGCAAAAGCCCCCTCCTTCCCCCCTGCATGGCTTTGCTAGTGATCACCGAGAAGAGTACAGAGCAGGGAAATCGAGCTCTGTACTCTGCCGGATGTTTGCAAGCAAAGTCATGCAGGGGGACTTTCGTATCAGCCGAACCCCACACCCATTTTGGCTTCCGGGTTGTTTCCCGGAGCCAAAGTCTACGTAGACAGGCCGGCCACCAAAGGTGTGAATGTGGTCATAGACTTTAAACTGGTCCTTCCACCTTCCAGATATCTTCTTGCTGTGAAATACATTTCCTGATGAAGGGAAATAATTTTTTAAAAAAAGAATAAATAAATCTAAGACTAAAAAATGAAACAACAAAGGGTAAGGCCACGCAGGACATTACCCCACATTAGCCGGTGGCGCAGCTGACCTTCTACCCTTTGGCCACCAGATGTTTGACCACTTCCGCCTGGCTGTTATGTGTCGGCTGGAGAATGTCAGTGATGCATTGTGGGCTACTGTTGCCTCACCCTGTGGGACCGCAGGGCCTCCTCACATTAGGGTGGCCATACCTCCCCTTTAAAAGAGGATGCTTATGAAAAATACATGTTGCAGCGGTGCATTGGTTCCAGTGCAGCCCTGCACCATGTATTTTTCGTAAGTGTCCTCTTTTAAAGGGGAGGTATGGCCACCCTACCTCCCGTCTAGTTGGCCTGTGTAGTCTGGCCACCAGACAAGGTCCGAGGACTGGGCCTGGAGGAGCGCACTCACCCCAGCCACCAAACAGCTGATCAGGTAAACCTAGAGTGTGCTCACCCTAGTCACCAAACAGCTGACTGGGGGTGGAGGCTCGGAGGCCCATGCTCACCAGTGTGCTCCTCTGTCCCTGATCAGCTGTTTGGTGTATGGGGTGAAAGCGCTCCTCTGTGCCCCCCCCAAGCTGTTTTGTGGCAGTTCCTCCTGGAGGCCCAATCCTGCTGCGCAGGAGTAGTCCAGGAGTCCTGCTCCATATGGACAGCTGCTCAGCCGACCGGTTGGATGGAGGGACTTGTAATGGGAGCCCACCCCCCAGATTCCACATGGGGGTGGGGGCTGCTCGTTTGGACTGTCCGCTCCATCAGCCTGAAGTGTGGCAGCTGCAGTGGCCTTCCCTAGGGCAGACGGGAACCAGCTTACCCCATCTCGTATGACATTATCCAGAGACCTTTGTATAGAGATGATGAGTTAAATGAAATGGTGTCCCCCGCACTTTATTCATACTTTGTCTTTAGGGCCCCAACCAGCTCCCATTGATACCGATGCCAAGACCCACCCCCACCCCCCATTACAATGTCACTGGGATGGCATTCACACATGGGGTGGACCGTGGCACAGAAGAGAGGAAGGCCTCGCCCCAAATGGCTCTTGGCATTTAGTAACTAACATCAGGATTGTGGTTTCTACTTGTGTCATTTCCTTCCCTTCTTTTACTGTCTGTGGCATTGTCTCATGGGCATGTTTCTCATTTATGCTCTGTCTGCTTTTCTCTTCCCTTTACTCCTCTTTCCTTATTTCCCTGCCTCCTTTTTCTTTTCTTACATTCCCTTTTATGTTTTTCTTCTCCCTCTTCCCTTTCCAGTCCTCCCTTTCTTATTTTGTTCTGTTTCCATTTTCATCCACTCTTTCCTACCCACCAGAGCCCAAGCATCATTTCTCTGGGCCCAGTACACACTTGTAACACAGACCCCCCTGCTACAATCCTCTCTCATACACACAATCTCATGAGTCATGGAAGAAAAAATTCTATTTTATTTCTGAAGTGACATAAACAAATCATATCACTTTACAGCTTTAGTTCTCTGGCTGTTTTCATTGCAAAATCATGAATGACCTCACTAAAGTAATTTTTTCTTGCAAATTCACACTCAATAGACAAAACAGGAAGGTGACAAGTATTCTTGTGTCATATTATAGTAGAATGTCTGCCGTTTTTGATGAGTACCAGCTTGTCGAAACTTCAATCACCTACTGCCACAGTTACTAGCAATTATTATGGTGCTTGTCCCTCCCTCTTGCTGCCACACCCTGTTGGCTCCCCCAAAGGCCTGTGCACAGGAAATGCCAGGAACTAAGGAACTCTGGGACTTGTAGTTCTTGAGCGACAGCTAGGGAGGACCTCACCTGCTGTTACACTTCAAATACAAGCATGAGAGGAAGTTGAAAAGAAATCTCATCAGTTTTACTGTGTGGATCAGACATTTACTGCAGCTGCAGGTAAGGCTGGGTAACACAGAGCTCTCTCTTGTCAAACTCTTCCATAAGAGACGAGTCACTTTGCTATTAACATATACAATAGACCAGGAAATCAGAAAACATGTTGTTACAATAGACCAGCAGTTAGGGTCACTAGGGTTAGCTTGGTAATAGGGATGTGAGCTTGCTCTTGGGCCATATATTAGGGGGAGTGGGTGTCACGGAGGAACACGAGGCTTCACAGGAGAGATGCAGGACTATAGGTCTAACATATATGTAAAGCTAAAGGTCAAACATGGATGTAATGTTGAGAACTGACAGCTCAGTTCATGTAATTATGTAGTGTAAACTAAGAGTTAGGAAATTCCTCCAGGAAGGCAGTGAGATAAAGGAAGTGGAGTCCCACTCTGGAGAGCTAGACAGAAACCAATTTAGATGTAAATGGACCTTCCTGTTTACCTCTCTGCGGACGTGACAAACCTCAGGTTTCCCCAAGGCGGGAAAAGGGAAACAAAGACTTTGGAAAGGCTATTTAAAGCCAGGAGCCAAGACAAAGAGAGGCCATTCAGCCATCTTCCTCTACCTCTTGGAGAGAACTACTCTAAATCTTGCCTGCCAGCAAGAAGACTGCTGGAACTATGGACTGAGAGGAAAGACTTTGCTTTCTACCAACTAAGGGATCAGTGCCCAGTCATCCTACATCACTGCCTGAGAATGTGCTTTCTATAGGGTAAGCTTTATATAGAGATTCACCCAGTATAAAATAGGAATGTGTTATGTTACTTTTCATTTCTTTAGCCCCTCTGTATCAACTGTTCTAGCTTATGTAATCAATAAACTTTCTTCTTATCTTTATGAAGAAGTGTCTGTAGTCTGACATTGGGAGAACACAAACTGAGCAGCTTGAGTTTCCAAACTCTTGCGAACCCAGAGAAAGAGTCTGTAAATGGGAAGCTTTCTGGACCTTGGGGGTGGCAAAAGGATTCTCCCCCTTGCAGAACTGGGCCAGCCAGAAAGAGAACTGGTTCAGGTGGACTGCAAGTGAGGGAAATTGAGTCACCCAACCCAGGAAAGTGTGGTGTCACCCTCAAACTTGTGACAGTGTGGTTTCTGACAGGATGATCCTCCACCATTAAATTCAATGGGAGTTTAGCTATTAACTTCAAGGGGTGGAGGATTGTGCCCTGTTTATGCTCTTGAAAAATTTGGCCCAAAAGTCTACAGACAACTTTCTGTAATATTTTATTTGGTTTTATGATTTTCCTTTCTCTCTGGTGGGAAAAGCATTTAATGTATAAAATCTCCCAAACAATTATGATGTGAAGGATGAACTGCAAGTTATATTTGTCTGCACTTTTACACCAAAGGAGATCAAATCCTACACTAAAGTGATACATTTTGATTCCGCACAGCAGCACCAGGAACATTCAGCTAAACAGATCACTCAGCTGTCCAGCCTGACAACTCTTGTTAGGAAAAGAGACATTGGCATGACATGCAGTATCCAGACAAGGTGGTCCAAAGAGTGAGACACAATTCAAAAGCAGCCTGTAAGAGTTTAAATTTGTGGCTAAAGGCTGCCCCCTCATGTGGCTCCAGGGAGATGATTAGATTGAGTAACTGAAAGCAGGGCCGGCCCTAGGTATGTACATCCTGTGCAGTCGCACTGCCCTAGGCCCCATGCCTGGGGGTGGCATCCCCGGCAAATTATGTAAATGATGCAAATTAGGCCCCGCATGAAGACTTTGCACATGGCCCCGCAGGTAGGGTTGCCATATCTCCCCTTTAATCCAGGTTGTTTATGAAAAATACATGGTGCAGGGCTTCATTGGTTCCAGTGCAGCCCTGCATTGGAACCAATGCAGCCCTGCACCATGTATTTTTTTCAAGCGACCTGGATTAAAGGGGAGATATGGCAACCCTACCCACAAGGCCCTGCCAATCCTGGGCCAGCCCTGACTGCAAGCCTTTTGTTTGCCTGATGCCAGACTCCCCAACTTCTTGTCAGCTGTCAAGGATGAGAGGAAAACAAACACGTGCCACTTATGACTGTATGTATTTAGTGCTGAGTTTGATTTTGTCAAATGAACTGGAGATAAAGTACTTCAGATGATCTCTTTTATTGAACCAACTTCTGTTGGTGAGAAGCTTTCAGGCCACCCTTGTCTGAGAACCCTTTCTCAGACAAGTGAAAATCAGACCAGACTGAACAATGCTGGGCAGGAGTATGTATGGGTGTTTATACAGGAGGTGCTACCACACAGGTCCACCCAGTGGACACGTGCGGTAGTGCCTGTGTAAAAGTGGGGGTGGGTGGGTGGGTGCACGCTCCCGTGACCCATGCATTGCCCACCTACCTCCACCCACCTCCCCACACGGAGCAACCTGGAAAATCCTGGGTTGTGCCATGTGGGGGCATGGGTGGCTGGATGGGGGTGCACACTGAGTGCACCCCCATCCGCCATTATTTAAACCGGCCCACACCCAGGCCTTTGGGGAGGGTGGGTTAGTGGGTTTTTTTCCCTCCTACTCTTCTTTATTATTCTTTATATTTTCTTGTTGTCCTTTCCCTGTTTTATTTGCGAGATTTTTATAACTGTTTTAAATGTTTTTAAAAGCTGTTTTATTTTGAAATTTGTTAGCTGCCCCGAGCTGCTTGCAGGAGGGGTGGGTTATAAATATATTAAATAAATAATAAAATAAAAGTGTGACATGCTCCCCACCCCCACTTCTCCATTTAAAAACAGTGTATGTGTACATCTATGTATATTGGGGTGGGGGTGGGGGTGTATCACCTTGTGAAGACCATCACTTGGCTGCTAACAGACAGCTGTTAGGAAAAAGTCATTAGCATTTCAAACATTTAAATACAGTGAGGGGAAACCTGTACTTTAATGATAAAATATATGCAGGAAAGGTATGAAGATGATAGCAAGCATAGGGTGGGGAGAAGCTCTAGGAAAAGAGGTTTAAGGCGCGAGTTAGAACAAAACATTCTGAAGCAGCAGGTGTAAAACTTGCCAACAGATCTCTTCTACAACCATTATCATCAACACTCTCCCTCCCCCTCCACCCCGGAAAACCACTCAAAATACAAGGGAACACCCAGGACGTGGTGCTGCTTTGGCAAGGTCATGCTCCTGTTTTGATACTTTAATAAGAGCAGTATCCTGCCAAAGCAGCAAGCGTAAAACCTCTCTGTCACAGCCATTGTCAACACCCCTCCAAGGGAAACCATTCAAAATACAAGGGACCTGCATTTGCCAATCACAGCAGGTGGTGATGTACTTTATTCAGTGCACTAAATATCCCCATGGAAACTATGTTGGTGAAACCAATCACTCTTTATGTAAATAAACGCATAGAATAAGGATTATGGATAAAAGCGTTGATTCAACTGTGAATGCTCACTTCTTCCAGAGTGACCCCTCCATTTCTCTGATCTCTCAGTCCTTGTCCTGAAAGGGAGCCAATAAAGCACCGTGAAAGACAGACTTGGGAACTAAAATTCATAACTGTATTGGACACCAAAGTCAGGGAACTAAATAAAGATCTGGGCTTCGTAAGCTACTGTAGAAATGAGGGCTGTGCATGGAGTCAAGTACTTGTATATGTATTTGTGTTTTTAGTATTTGCTTTTATTTGTATATTTTCCTCATTGTTGCTTATGTGGTAAATGCAGTTAACACTGGTCCTTGTGTCTGGGTTATTTTGGTGCAGAAGTGCAGTGAGGCTCTGCCAATCTGACAGGCCTATAAGGAAAAGAAAATACAGTGAAAACTGCTGCTAAGTCTGCTACCAATTTAAAAGGGGGAGCACTGGTTTGGGGGAGGGTGGAGAGAGACTACAGCTAGTTTGGGGAGAGTGGAATAGGGCATGGGTATTGCTGGCTTGAGGGACAGTGGCATATGTGGCTGACTTGGGAGAGGGGAGAATGGATCATGGGGCTGGCTCATGTGAGGAGCTATAGACTTGGGGATGTGACCAGGCTCAGGGGAGGTTGCTGGCTTGGGGAGGGGGAATGGAACATGGGATTGGCTGAGGAAGGAGGCATGGTTCTAGCTTGGGAGTAGTAGTTTCTGGTTCAGAGGGGAGCCATTGGCTTGTGGAAAGTGGGATCCCTAGGTGGGAATGGGGCATAGGGCTCGCTCAGGGGAAGTCACTGGCTTGCAGGTTGTGTTGCTCACTTGAGGAAGGGGGAATGAGGCTGCCAGGGCTTACTATAGGCTCATCAAGCAGATGGCTAAACAGTCAGAAAGCAACTTGGCTCCAAGCTGGATATGTGCTGCAGTTTTGGGGGTTCAGTTCAAGACCTTGAATATTATGTTTTCCAGGGAAGTTGGGTTTTTTTGAAACCCAAATCACAGATCTGGTGTTTGTGTTTTGAATATGGATACTGAAAAGGCCTTTTGGGGGGTGGTTTGTGTTTTATCAAAACCTGAATGCACAACCCTAATAGAAATATGTAACAGCCTGCTAATTACGTCTATATTTGCTGAGTTCTTACATTGTATTTAAATGTTTTGAGATGCTAACTACCTTTCCTCCTTGAACTTCTGCCTACAACCCCTCCCTAGTGCTTGCTTTTATGTATAAATTCTAGCCTGCATTTACTTTGTAGATTTGATTATTGATTTTCCTTCATTGTATTTGAATGTTTGAAATGCTAATGACATTTTCCCTAACAGGTCCCTTCCAAGCAATTTCTATATATTACTTGGAAGGGAGACATACAGAAGTAATGTGACTTGCTTTGCCACAGCAATGTATTGACTAAGCTATATCTCCTGGCCCCCAGTCCAGTGCACTATCCACTAGAAGAGACCAAAATCTTCCGTCAGACCTGATTTTCAGAGGACTCCCAGTTCCCACTGGTTCTCTAACCTCACTGACAAACAAACTTGTCTAGAGAGAACGTGGTTGTATATGTACATTTTTGACAGGCCTATAAGGCCTGAATTTGTGTGTGTGTGTGTGTATGTATGTATATATATATATATGTATATATATATATATATATATATATATATATATATATATATATATATATATATATATATATATATGCACAACCATGTTCTCTAGACAAGTTTGATTGTCAGTGAGGTTAGAGAACCAGTGGGAACTGGGAGTCCTCTGAAAATCAGATCTGACAGAAGATTTTGGTCTCTTCTAGTGGATAGAGCACTGGGCTGGGGGCCAGGAGATCTAGTTTAGCCAATAGGTTGCTGTGGCAAAGCAAGTCACGTTACTTCTGTATGTCTCTGTTTCCTCCCCCACTTTTTTCTGCCTTGTTTATTTAGAAAGTAAACTCCATTGGGTTGGAACGATCTGTTACTATGTTCTATAGAGTGCCTAGAAGAACGTGTCCCAATGTCAGCAGGTTTGCAGGCACTCCTGCAATACAAATAGTAATGTACACATAAGGAATAAAAAGAGAGTGCTGGACAGCATATGAATGAGTGCAGCAGCAGGCCTTTCTTGCTCCAATTGTGTGTTTATGCCCTGTTTAATGTGTGTTTAGGGAGACAAAAATTACTTTTGCTTCATCTTGTCCCTTTTTACACCTTTGCACAAAAGGTACAGTCCTTGCCCATTAAAGTCAATGGGCAAAGCCACAAAAGACAGGACCAGCTGGATCCTTTGCCTGCCCCTGGGAAGGGAAAACACAGCCACCACACTTTGGGAGAGCAGTCCAAAAGATCAGCCCCTCCCCTCCTCCCCCCGCGTGGTGAAACCAGGTGAGCAGGCCACCATCACAAGTCCCACAATACCCCAGGGTAGGCTGAGGACCCATCCACACAGGGCAGGACTCCCAGACTCCTACTGCTCAGCGGGGCTGGGCCCCAGGAGGAGTTGTCACCAAACAACTTATCGGGAGGCTCGGCTCGGAGGATCATTCTCACCCTGGCTGCCAAACAGCTGACTGGGGGGAGGGAGGCTGGAGGAGCATGCCCCTCTGGACCCAATTTTCAGACCTTGCCTTGCGATAGGGCTGCACAGGCTAACTGGATGGAAAGTGATCCATTACCCCACAGTGAGCCACGTAGGGCAACAGTAACCTGCAATGAGTCACCGGCCTTCTCTGGTGGATGCGTGCCCTGGGGCCGAAGTGGGCAATGACTGATGGGTGACATCACCGCATGCAAGCCAGTCAGCCTTGTGTGCTGCAATGTTGCCCAGTCAAGCTCTCGGGACTCCTGTGGTGCTGAAATGCTTCCCCCACTGTGGAGCAGGCCGGGGTGAGTTGGCCATGGGCCCCAGAGGGCTGGGGGCGAGGAGATGGGGAGCAACCCGGCCTGCTCCATAGTGAGGGAAGCATTTCAGCGGCCACAGGAGCCCTGAGCACAACCCCAGCAACCTCCCCNCCCCCCCCCCCCCCCCCCCAACACCCTGAGCCCAGCTAGCTCCGGCCCAGGGCAAACTCACTGCAGCTTGCTCCAAGGCACTGCAGGCAGCAGGATTCCTGCTGCTGCTGCCATGCTGCTTCTCCCAACTCACCCTGACCCGTTCCAAGACGCAGCAGGCGCAGCTCCCCACTGCGGACCAGGCTGGGGTGAGCTGGGGAAGCGCAGGAGCAGCAACAGGAACCTGTGCCGGGACCTGCAGAATCAGGCTGGCAAACCTGTCAAATCATGGCCCTACCCATGATTATTTATTATTATTGTTCTATGCATTTGTAGCCCGCCACCATCCTGCCTCTAGCAGCTTGGGGCAGCTCACACACACCTATAAATACAATGACAATAAAAACCATATAAACCAATCATATAAAATGGCAATATAAAAATACAATAAAACAGGGCAGAATGTGTGGAAGAAAATAAAAAACCCTACCTATTCCCAAGTCTCCCCTTACCTCTCCCCTCCACCTAACACCTGGTGGAAGAGCCTGTTCTTATACTGACGGCAAAAGGCCACAAGAGTTGGGCTGAAGTGGATACCCACTAGGAGGGACACTGGTGCGCCTGCCGAGAACGCCCGCCTGTCAGTCCCCACTTGGCAGTACCGAGGGACCTCCAGGAGGGCTCCTTCCGAGAACCGCAAAGAATTCCCAGGGTCCCAGGAAGTGAGGTGATCCCTCAGGAAGCTGGGGCTCAGGCCATTTAGGACTTTATAGGTTAAGACCATCACCTTGAATTGGGCCCCAAGGACTATGGGCAGCCAGGGCAGAGCCTGGAGCACAGGTGTAATGTGCTCCCGGCAACCCATCCCTGTAAGGAGATGGGCTGTTACATTCTGCACTAGCTGCAGTCTCCAAACCATCACCATGGACAGCCCCATGTAGAGAGCATTACAGTAATCCAGCCTCAAGGTGACAAACACATGGATGACGGTGGCAAGGTTGGAGTCTGAGACAAATGCGCAGAGCCACTTCACCAGGTGTAATTGGAGGAAGGCACTCCTGGCCACAATTGCCACCTGGACATCCAGGTGCAGCTGCGAATCCAGGAGCACCACCAGGCTCTGCAAGTGAGGTGCTAACACTGGGCGAACCCTGGCAATGACCGGGGATAGCTCCTCCCCCAGATCACCAACCCCGCCAATGAGCATCACCTACGTCTTGTCAGGATTCAGCTTCAGTTGGCTAGAGCCCATCCAATCCCCCACAGTAGCCAAGCACCGGGAGAGCACAGAGGCTGCCGGGTCAGATGAAAAGGAGAGGTACAGCTGAGTATCATCAGCATATTGATGACAATGTACCCCCCACTTATGAACAAGAGGGGGGGGGGAGAATAGAACCCTGCGGGAACCCGCACGGGAGGCCTCTTGGGGGACAAGGTGTGCTCCTGCTGAGATCATCCAGCTAGGAAAGAACAGAACCATTGTTAATACCGTTCCATCCACTCCAGCCAGGTCCCGCAGGTGGGTCACCAGCACCTCATGGTTCACTGTCTCAAAAGTCACTGGGAGGTCAAGCAGAACCAACAGGGTTGAACACCTCCTGTCAAGCTCCACTCACAAGTTGTCGACCAAGGCCATAAGCGAAGTCTCAGTGCCATAACCCAGGTGAAAACCAGACTGCGAAGGATCCAGAAACCCAATGCGGTCTAGATGCGCCTGCAACTGAGCATGCTTCTCCGATGCTTAAGGGTTAGGGCTAGCTTCACTTCAGGTTGTGATCTTTCACACGCACTGGCAGAACAGAAGATCTCACCTAGTTTCTCTCCTTCACTTCATTGCAAGAGAGTAAGGCTCTTTCAGATGTCATGATTATCTGCTCACTTTGGGAAATGAATGTGTTTGACAGAGCTGGAGGGAATAGAATGTTTCCTATTTGTATTTGTAGATCAAGTTTGTGTATTTTTTTCCTTTCATAAAGACTCAAACTTGGATTTGTGTCCTTTGAGGACCTCAATATAATTTTCACTTTGAGTACTTCGGGTGCAGCCACATGGGCTGGGCGTGCACCTTGTGGTGGACAATTGCAGCTGCCTTGGGTCAGCGGGGAGAGCTGGCCACATGATCTTCCCCCCTGCAGCCATCAACAGCCCCTCCATGCACTGGGGCAGTCTGAGGAGCCAGCCGCATGGGTCTGGATGCTCGGATTTCTGCTGTGCTGCAGGATTGGGACCTGTGCTGTTGGCAGCTGTTGGGAGGGGGTGGAGGAGTGTGGGCGCTACTCTCCTCTGCCTAACAGCTGATTGAAGGAGAGGGGAGCCTGGGAAGAGCATCGTTGCTCCTCTCCCCTCCCTATCAGATAATTGTGGGAGAGGGAGAGGAGCAATGAGGGGAGCTTGGGAAGAGCATGAGCACTCCTCTCCCCTGCCTAGCTGCTGATTGCAGGGGAGAGAAGCCTGGGAGGTGTGAGTGTACTCCTTTGGGCCCCTCCCCCCCCCCATCAGTTGTTCTGCCGGTTGAAGGAGCACACTGCTCCTTCCATGGCCCCCTCCCTTGATCCACCCACCAATCAGCTGAGCAGGGGAGGAGGGGCCCAGAGCTCCTCCCAGGCCCCCCTCCCCCAATCAGCTGTCAGGCAGGTAGGAGGTGGTGCATCAGGCTGCCTCTCTGTCCATATTCAAGTCCTGCCTAAAGGCCCGCTTCTTCAAGATCACTTTTAAATCATGAACCCAGGCCCTTTCAACCATCTTAACTGAAATAAATAAATTTACTGAGTACCTGCATCCTGTAGTCCATCCATTATTCAGAGGAAGACTCTTATTTGTAGTTGTCTATATCCTTGTGTCTTGATTAGATTGTAAACTCCATGAAGCAGGGGCTATCGTTACGTTGTGTGTATCTGTACAGCGCTGCGTATAGGGTGGCCATTCCTCCCCTTTAAAAGAGGACACATGAAAAATACATGCTGCAGGCCTGCATTGGTTCCAGTGTAGCCCTGCACCATGTATTTTTCATAAGTGTCCTTTTTTAAAGGGGAGGTATGGCCACCCTAGCTGCGTACGACTAGTAGCGCTATAGAAATAAGTAGTAGTAGTAGTAGTAGCGGGAACACTCCTCCCAGGCCCCTCTCCCCCAGATCCATCCACCCAACAGCTTATTGTGGGGAGAGGCCATGTACTCCTCCCAGGCTCCCTCCCCCATGATCAGCTGTTAGGTGGGTGGGAGAAGTGTGCTCTTCCGGGCCTGATTCAAAGACCCTGCCTCAAGGCAGGGCTTCATGTCCCTGTCACAAGGGAAACAGCCTGTTATCCCACTTTGGGTAATGCTAGCACACGATGCGTCTCTGGCATTTTTCAGAGGACACATAGCCTATTATCTGACTGCCTGCCCCAGGGTGGGATGAACATTTGGCAGCTGCCAGGCATACAAGCCACTGCATTGCATGTTAATATTGCCCAAAGTGGGATAATGTTTTGTGTGGCTGCACCCTTTGACGTTGGTTACCTTAATCCTACTAATATGTTTCCTTTTGAATTTGCTGCCTGGGCATCAGACAGATGGAAGGGAGGGTGAGAAAAGAAGGAGGGGGCGTACCAAATTAACAAATGCTGAATTTTGAAAATCAAAACAAAGCACAGATGAAATTTGCATTATTCCAACGTGGCAAATTTGGGCTGAAAGTTTAATTTGAATGCTACTAGTATTAGTGCTCATTACTTTGCTGGATCATGCTTCCAACAGAAGCAGCATCCAGCTCTCAAATCGTTACTGTACCATTACTAATAGATGGCGTTGACAAAGGGGTGGAACTTTTATAGGCCTGACCTTCTTAAATTAAGACTCCGACCAACAAAACACTCAGAAGTGTTGAAATCAATGCACATCTGTTTAAGAGCTTTGCTGGGTAAGGGCCGTAATCCCCAGCCAAATCCAACTGGGAAAGGCACCAGGATTATTAGCACCTTTGCAGGCTTACACGACTGGGATACATTTTAAAAAGCCAGTTGAATCAGTGCATTCAGTTTTATGACAACAAAGTTCTGGTTGATTATACACAAATTCATTCATTTTAGCTGACCATTAAGGTTTAATTACAAACGCTGGAGGTACATTAGGAGTGGAGTTGAGCTTAAAACTTGCTTCTCAGGAGGCCTCTGAGGTTTGATTGGGGAGCCTGTCAAATTGCTGTGTATGAGCTGTAGGCAAAGAGTGAGTTTATTTAATAGTCATCAGCGTCTTCCACACATTCTACACTTTGAAAAATTAAGAAGATACAAATCTACCTCTCTTCCTTCATAGAGGGCTGGTGGTTCTCACAGACCTTACTTAGCTGCACAAGGAGAATACGTTACTCTCTACTTCAGTCCTGAACAGACTTTTTTTTAAAATCCCAGGACTAGAGCTGGGTGGGAATGCTCATCCAGTATCTCCCACTGTGAGTAGGATGGAGGAGGTGAGGAGCAGACTGCGCCATGCCCCCTACCCCCTTGCAGAACAGGCACACAGTCAGGATGGAATAAGCTACCCCATGAAAAAGGATAAAGCAGCTGACTCCCACACAGCACAGGGAGCAGGGAAGGAAATGATGACTCACAATTCCTAGTCTGTCCTGTTCCTGGCGGTGTTAACGTTTAGCAGTGTTTTCAGTTTTTGATCAGCAACTGCTATGTCAGGGGTGGGAAACCTATGGTCCAGGAATTAGAAAGGGGCCAAATAGAAAACAGCCATGGGCTGTGTTTGACCCCTTTCTAATTCCTGGATCTGGCCCATGGATCCAGTTCCTCCCCTCATGCACTAGAGCATGAAAATAAGGATAGGGGCTGGTATCTATTGTTTAGATCCACAATCCTGAGTCTTCTCCTTCCTTCCTCATCCTTAATTACACCCGGGCCCTGCCCCCGACTCCTATCTGGCTCACAGAGCTTGTACTCATTTTCAAAGTGGCCCGTAGGAGGAAATGGTTTCCCAATTCCTGCACTATGCATGCCATACTTCTTTACCCGCGCAGGGAGGACAGTCCTCTGCCATTAAAGTTAATGGGAGTTTTGCCGCTGACTTAAATGGCGGAGGACTGCACCCTAAAGCTGAAAATTGATTTGCATGATTTTGTGTCAATTCTATATTACTAGTCTTCTTGTAATTATTATTTGCTAAGGGTGGTCCGCCGGAGGAAATTGTGGTTCAGATCCTGCAATTTCCAGATTTAAATACGGATTCAAATTACAAATCTGCATTTAAATCAATTAAATATGTTTAAAATATATTTTAAAATAAAAACTGCGCATGCACAAATAGCCGCCAGTCAGACCATTTTGTGCATGCACACCCTTTCCCAAAATAGTGGCAGTAGTGTCACTGCCATTTTGGAAAAGGGCATGCACACACAGAATGGTTGGGCGGCAATTTTGCACAAGCATAGTAATTTAAATTTTTTTTATTTTTATTTTTCTGTAGATAAGAACTGAAGCGCAACAGGGCATGTTGCAACTAGGTATGGATTGATCTGTAACGTCCCATTGTGAGTAGGGTGGCCACTTCTTGTGGTTTATTTATATTTATTTATTATAAAATCTTATATCCCGCTTCCCCTGCCCACAGGCAGCTCGAAGCAGCAAACAACATAAATTATAAACAATATAAATATTACAATATAAAGCATACAATAAAACATCAATTAAAACAATTCATAAAAGCAGGAGCAAATACCCAACCCCAGCCCCCAGCCCATCACCCATCTCCCCTGCCAAACGCCTGGGGAAACAGCCAGGTCTTACAACTTCTTTGAAAAGAGGGGAGATCCGAGGCCAGCCGAACCCTCACCGGAAGGGAGTTCCACAGCTGTGGTGTGGCCACCGAGAATGCCCTCCCCTGAGTTCCCCCCTGGAAAACCTGGGAGACCCCAAGCAGGGCACCCTCGGATGACCACGGGCTGATCCAGGAAACGGGGAGTGAGGCGGTTCTGCAGATAGGTAGGGCCTAGGCCATTTAGGGCATTATAGACCAAGACCAACACCTTGAATTGGGCCCCAAAAACTATCGGCAGCCAGTGCAGAGAATGGAGCACTGGTGTAATATGCTCCTGGCAGTTCAGTCCCACCAGGAGATGGGGCACCACATTCTGCACTAGCTGCACTTTCCAAGCTGTCACCATGGGTAGCCCCACATAGAACACGTTACAGTAGTCCAATCTAGAGGTGATGAAGGCATGGATGATGGTGGCCAGGTCAGAGTCTGAAACATACGGCCGAAGCCGTCACACCAGATGTAATTGTTGGAAAGCACTCCTCGCCACAGCCTCCACCTGAGCATCCAGGCGGAGCTACACATTGAGGAGTACTCCCAGACTCCGTACCTGGGAGACCAATGGAGGGCAGATCCCATCAATAATGGGGGCCACCATCTCCATCACCTTACCCACCAATATCACCTCTGTCTTGTTAGGATTCAATCCCAGTCAGTTAACCCTCATCCAGTCCCCCACAGCCGTCAGATACTGAGTAAGCACAGAGACTGCTGGGCCTGGGTCAGTTGAAAAAGAAAGAGAGAGCTGGGTGTCATCAGCATATTGATGACACCGCACACCGAACCCCCTAATTACCTCGTTGAGCGGCTGCATGTACACGTTGAACAGGTTTGACCCTTAGACTCCTGTTCTGGTCTATGGGAGTGTCAGGGTCCAACTGTGAGACGTGGCAACCCTAGTTACGAGCAGTTACAGATCAAAGCCAAATGCCAGCCGCTGTTGTTTGTGGGCTTATCCCTGTAAAATTTTGTTTTATCTTAATCCATTTTTAAACATCAGCTTTTTGTAACTTGCTCTGTCAGGCTTTCTCTAGAGCTCCTCACCCCACGCTAATTATTCTTCTCAAGTTCTTCATTCAGGGTTCCCTTCTCCCCTGCAGCCAAGCTAAGCACATGCACCTGCCACTTCTTAACTTCATGAATGTAGCCCTATCCATGTTTCCCCTCCCTTGTCCACCCTAGATTGTAAGCCCCCCTGAGGTAGGGTCCTGTCTCTTTATTGTTCAGTGCTAGGCACCTTGCATGCTCTCTATAAACAATACTAAAACAAAAAGAACCCCAATCCTGCAAGCCCTCTGTTCATGGAAATCTTATAGAAATTAATGAGAGTTCTGTGTTCCGGCCGCAGTCCTGCAAAGCACTGAAGCAGGTACCTAAAGTTGCCTTCATTGGGACTTCCTTAATTTCTTGAACACATGCTCAAGTGTGAGGGCATACAGATCCTATTTGAAAAGGCGCTACAACCTGTAATGAGAATATGGATTTGGATGTTCAGTGTTATTTTAGCTCCCTGGCAAAAGCTCCCTCTCTCTTCCCGATACTGAGCTTCAGACACAGTCTTTGATCCCCTCACTCCCAGGGTGGCCTGTCTGTGTAAAGGTGGGTCGCCAGATGTGCAGGTGGAGCAGAGGAAGGACAGGCTGTGCCTGCTCTGGGGCAGCCTGTTGGTGATGCTCTGGAACATCCAGGCGCACTGCCAGCAGAGCGGGCTTCCCAAACCTGGGGCACCAGCTGGAGGCAGGACTGCAGTATGTCTGCTTGGCGGATGGCTGGTGCAGTTCTGCTCCTGGGGGTTACGCCAGGTAATGCTGTAGAGCTGCAGGCGGCAGCCTAGAGCATTGGGTGAGCCACCTATGACTCTATGGTGTGTGGGGGGGTTACCACGTGAGCTGACTGCAGGCCATGGAAGCTGCCAGGTTCATATATAGCTGGTGCAGATGGGGCTGGACATGGGGGATGTGGGGCTGGACACCCCCGAAGCAGGACTGGGATGGCTAGCCCCAGGTCCGTCTGAAGTCACTCTTTGTCTCAGGTTAGATGCTGCATTAATGAGCCTCCCTGAAAGGTCACCCTACAAGGACTTACCCCAGATCACACTATGGGCCTGATTTTGCCAACACATGCCCCCCCACCCCCATGTGTTGGCAAAATGGGGAGGTGAGCCGTTACTCGATGCATACATTTCAGAGGGATCTGCAGCACAGCTCACTGTTCTACCTAGGTTTGAGTGTAGGTTGATTCCATTATACAATCTTTGTCATTTATAGTGGGAAAGGGAAAAACACAGAGGTTTGAGTACTTGACCTGGAACTTGTTTCGTGTTAATAATGGTCAAACTAAGGGTGTTTTTAGACAAGCGGGGGAATCTAGTGAATTGACAAATCTGCTCTTAAAAAAGTAACGTGGGGAGCATTTACACATACTGGAACCTCAATATCGAGGTTTTATAAATCCAGTTTTAAAAATAATGTGCAAGCCGCTGGGCCCTGCTGTTTTCAATGGTGGCTGGCGACTTCCAGTGCATGTAAACGCTCCCCACGCAACTTTTTAAAGAGCAGATTTGTCAATCCGCTAGATTCCCCCTCTCGTCTAAAAACGTCCTATGTTTGACCATTATTAGAAGACAAGTTCCAGGTCAAGTACTCAAAACTTTGTGTTTTTCCTCTCCCACTATAAATTGATATCGAGGTTTTACAACCGGTTTTAAAAATAATGTGCGAGCCGCTGGGCGCTGCTGTTTAAGAGCTGATTTGTCAATCTGCTAGATTCCCCCACTCGTTTAAAAATGCCCAAAGGCACACCATGCAATCTCCTACTTCACCTGGGACTGGAGTATAGTCTCCTGTTCCTTCAGCATTTTTGCCTGGAGCTTCCACTCTGCAGCTTGATTCAGTAGCTGTGGTTGGAGACAGTAACAAAGAGAAAGTTGTCTTTTACCTGCCGTTTCAATTGTACATTCTGGTATTTCAGCTACTTGTACAACTTTCTATATTTTTCTATTAACTTTTGATATAAGTGCAACTAGGCTATATAGTCTAGAACTTTTTGGTTGATATTGAAAATGATGGGGTTTTCTTCAGTGTGAAAAAAGAAAAGGGATTATTTATTTGGTGTGGTTGAAATTACAGGTTGGTTTGGTCTAAAGGTATGAAACAAAACTTTGCAAATCCTAAGGGTCACTTAGTTTTTAACACAGTCATCAATCCCCCTCCCCAGAAGAAAACCTGACTGGCCTTTGATCTTTCTTGCTTAAAATTTTCATAAGGGCATATATCCCAGTTGGGATCACAAGAAGGCCTAAACTCAGACACTGGAAAACAAGACTCAGACACAGTTTCTCTTTCTGGAAAACAAACCACTCCCCCCCCCCCCCCCTTTTTACTAGGCAGAAGTAGTAAAATTTGCTTTTATCGTGCATCTCAGCCTTCTAATCAGGTTCTTCCAATGTCTTATTGAACTACAGTATTCCTACAGGCTGTTAAATCATAAGAACAGGCATACGGGGTCAGACCAATGCCCCATCTAGCCCAGCATCCTGTCTCCGACAGTGGCCAATCACGGTGGCTTGGGAGAAGCACCCAACAGATCACAATGGGGGATCCATGCCCTGCTGTTTTCCCCCAGCTCCCATCATGTTCCCTGATCCTGTCTGGTTAATAGCTGCTAATGGACCTATCTTCCAGAAACTTGTCTGAACCGCTTTTAAACTCAGCTATAGTACTGGCCCTTACCACAGCCTCTGGCAGTAGATTCCACAACCCAAGTATATGCTGAGTGAAAAAATATTTTCTTTTGTTTTAAACTTGCTACCGATGAGTTTCATGGAGTGTCCCCTAGTTCTAGTACTAGGTGAGAGGGTAAATAACTGCTCCTTGTTTATTAGTTCCACACCACTCATAATTTTATAGACCTCTATCATATCTTCTCTCAGTTGTCTCTTCTCCAAACTGAAGAGTCACAACCTCCCAAGCCTCCCCTCATATGGGAGCCCTTCCATGCCCTTGATCATTTTTGTTGCCCTTCTCTGTTCAGCTATGTCTTTTTTGAGATGGGGCGACCAGAACTGCACACAATATTGGAGATGCGGTCGCACCATTGATTTGTATAGAGGCATTATGACCTCAGTTTTATTCTCTGTCCCCTTCTGAATAATTCCTAATATTCTGTTTGCTTTTTTGACTGCTGCTGCACACTGTGCTATGGATTTCATTGCATTGTTCAAAACCACCCCCAGATCCTTTTCCTGAGTGGTAACTCCTAGCTTAGTACCCAACATTGTGTTGTGTATGCATAGTTTGGATTATTTTTCCCTATGTGCATCACTTTACACTTGTCCACATTAAATCGCATTTGCCATTTAGATGCCCAGGCACCCAGTGTCATAAGATCCTGTTGCAGTTCCTCACAGTCTGCTCGTGTTTTAGTAATCTGGGAATTAGTAAAATCTTTGACCACTTGCCCACGTTACCAGGACCAGCAATTCTCCAGACAGGGGATCTCCTGGCTGGGAAACTTACGCCAAGCCGTGGGTCATCAGCCTCATCCAGCAGCGTTTTTTCCTCCGAATGTCAGGGATAGAAATCCAATTTCCTGACCTGAATAACTGGGAAGAGTTCCTGAAGTCTCATGGGGAATGTAGGAATACTCCCAAAGGCCACTGGGAGGCAGCAGAGCTGCTCCATTGCTGCTACATCAATTTCAGGGGTATTGTTTGCTTTGATTTGTGCGCTTTCTAATAAGACACAAGCTGAGCACAAAACTCCACGAGTAATAAAGAGTGAAGTGTTATTTCTAAGCAGTGGGCATGGGGAATTTCAGGGTTTGTTTAGCACTCAGCAGGTTCCTAAAGAGACAAAGCACATTAAAATAATAATAATAATGTCACTGCAGAAATGCGACACGGTGCATAGATCTGCCTCTTTTTCTGGGCGAGGCACATAGGCTTTGTATCAGAGCAAGGGCACTGTGTCAAGCATGTGTGGCAGAGTAGTTAACACAGTAAATTATCACAGACAGGCTAATTGATAGGTATAAGAATAAAATGATTTCATTAATAAAAACAGCTTGAAAAAGTTAAAATCAGTACATCTGAGGCCAAACCACTGCAAAATGGTATAGAAGATCTCCCCCTGAAAGCCTCTCTCAGTGAATGCTCTCCATGATTGGTAAGGCACTGCCCTCCTGTACTACTGTAGCTGGAAGGACATGAACGCCTGCAAGGGCTGCATCATAAATGCTTCTGTTGCATGTATTTTAATAGCAGAGTGTCTGAGCTCAGCAGTCTGTAATCTGAGTCTGGCAGAAGGCATGCTTAGGCTGGTAGTTTGGATATGGGCTTTGAATCAGGAGTTTTTGCTTACTAATAGTCAGGGGCGTAGTTAGGGTGGATGGGCCCTTGGCCAAGAAGTCAAGATGGGCCCTCCTCTTTGTGTCCTGCTGGCAGACCTAGGGGTGCTGCCCGGCTCGGCGGGCCTGGGGGTGCTGCTATCAAACACACGACACCCAAAATGCAGCCAGCCTATTAAACACATTATGCCATGCAAAGAGACATATATACAACAGTTCCATTGTGCCCCATAATCAATTCATGCTGCCCCCACCCCATAACCAGTTCATTTGTGCCCCTGCCCCCAGACAATCAATTAATGCTGCTCCCCATGCATAACCATTTCTGCCCCCCACCCATAACCAGTTCATTTGCACCCCTGGGGCAGCATGAATTGATTATATGGGGGGCACAAATGAACTTGTTATGAGGTGGGGGTTTAATGGTAGTATTCCTTAGCAATAACTTCATTAAGAAGAGTTGGTGAAATAGCAGCCATAATAATGTCAGAACCATATTTGCAGATTTTCCAAGATAGAATAGCTATTGCTTTAAATCCTAAATTCCTACCTAAGATACTATAGTATAAGTAAGACAGTTGTGCGAATGTGACCCTTTTTACATGGACCTCTCCCACCCATGAACACGTGGATTTCTGCATGTTCATGGGTGGGGGGAGCCCCATGTGAACAATGCGGTGCCTGCGGTGATAGGGGCGCATGCGCCTGCCTAACACACATCCCCACTCACTGCCCCACTCGTCCCCATGCACGGAGCAACCGGGGGAAACGGCAGTTGCTCTGTGGTTGCGGATGAGTGGGGGGTGAGTGGGGATGCATGTACGGCCATGTGCATGCCCCGCCCATGCACCAGCATGCCCACAGACCCCCCCCCCCCACCCGGTGGAGCCATGTAACAACAGCCTGGGAGGAGTCACTTGAAGAAGAACAGAAGGTTGCTGCCTTGTAAACAAGGTTCTTCGAGATGTCTCCTAACATTCTAGTTATAAGTTTTAAATAAAAAAATAAAATAAAATACATTCTCACAACACCCACCCTTCCAGTTCCGCATGGAGTTTTCTTATATTCCTAGAAAGGGTTGGCAGGAACTGTCATTCTGAGGGGGAGAGTGATTTTCATACTAGAGGAGCTCGAGACCATCACGTGGTCTATTATTTGAATATGGTGAGCATGCACAACCCAGTTGTGAGAATGTTACGATCCATCTCGAAGAACCTTCTTTACAAGGCAACAACCTTCTGATCACTCCCATGTGGAGGAGTTGTTTGTAAACAAAATAGCTTTATCTCCCAGTCTGCTGCTGCCACCACTGCTGCTACTACTGATGCTGCTGCAGCACTACTAGCAGGCAGAGGCAGATGAGGGATGGGGACCTGCCCATGATGTGGGGGTGCCGTGCACCCAGGCCTCCTCGAGCCCAGCCCATATGCAGGGCTGCCCCCGTGGGGCTAGGCTGCGGCCCCTGGGACCTAGCGACCGTTGGGGGTTCGCTCAATGGATGCTATGCCCCTGATAATCCTGCTCTGGTACTGACTCATTGAGTGACTTTGGGCCAACCACTTAACTTCCTTGTCTAAGTTTCCCTTGCTTTGAAGAGACAAGTATAATTAATGTTAACTTACTTTCCTACTTAATGGCAGGGGACTGGACTACATAACCCTTCGGTTTCCTTCCTGCCCTCTGATTCTATGATTGAAAGGCAACTTGTTGGCATGAACTTAGAAAATATGAATAAAGATCTTTGAACATAACAGCTATGTTTACTGTACACCTACACCACTATGACTATGGCCATTTTTGCAGGGAAGGGGATAGATGGGGGGGATGGGTGTGCACCCGCGGTGGTTGGAGGTGGGTGTGCAGCCTTTTCCATGGGTGCACACCCACCTCCACCCATCTCCATCCACGGAGCCTCCTCCGGTTTGCCAGATGTCTGTATGGGTGGATGATGGGTGGAGGTGGGTGTTGTACGGGAACGTGCATGCACCCCCACCCACCGCCTGTGCTGTTTGCATGGATGCACACCCATCCGCCTGCCTGGCCCCAGACCTCCCTTCTTTCCAACGACAATGGGTGAAAACAGACATGACGCTAACCACCCTTGGTGGTTATTTATGCATGTTGCAGGGCTTTATTGGTGCCCTATGTCAGTGTGTCTCCGTCAAGCAATCCCACATTAGGTGGGGGCCAACACCACCATTTGCACAGGACGCCAATGTCCCTCAGTCTGACATGACCAGATTCTTTCATTATTTGAAGAGTTGCAATATTGACTGTCAGTGTGGAATTTCAGAACTGATAATACAGTCTGGGATCTATACACTGATGAACTAGGTATGCAATGTGCACTGTTACCTATTTTGAAGTTTGCTTTAAAAAAATTTCAGCACCAATGAAAAGTACCAGTTTGGCAGTTCCCAGAGGCTGCATTTCTCTAACTGTAGAACACATACAACACGAGAGCAGCAATGAAAGCCATGCCAGTGCCTAAGTTCTGAGCTAGGGAACCAATTACACAGCTGAGGGTTTACTTCAGGGGCCATCGAGGCCTACAGTTAGATTGAAAGGCAAACAGACAAGCAGGCATAATATTAGAGAGATAAGTACATATTCCTTTTCGCGCTGATGCCGATCCTCTGCTTCCTTAATCATTTCCTGTGACTGCTCCAACTTAGCATCCACCAGTTTCTGTTGAAGTTCTCTGTGTTTAAATATTTTATCAAGGTGCTGAAAGAAAACAAAACCACACTGCACTTTTAATTGTCAGTTTAGTCACACACACACACACACACACACACACACACACACACACACACACACACACACACACACACACACACACACACACAGAGCCACCTAATAGAGCAGGAGAGAAGGCAAAATGCCACATATCCTAAACCAAAATACTCCAAAACCATTAGTTTTCAGAAAATCACCATGTTAATCCTAAAAACAAGTACAACTAGGATTTATGCTGAAAGTAAAGCCAGCGTATACTGTTTACTTTATAATAACAAAGTCTTGGGAACCTGTGCATTAAAATGAATGATATTGACATAAATTCATCAAATATTCCAGTAGGCTGCCTATAGCTCAGGTAATTTCTCTCACCGGAGCATAAAAATTCATGGTGCGGAGCTACTTGGTACTTTTAAAACTGGCTAGGTTTGACTGAAAGAGTGATGTTTTAAAAATTCAGACTGAGGCTTGTTCACACAAGCACGTAATAAGAGGCAATAACCCCTACACCTCTTGCTGTTGTTCACATGAGCAGAGGGCTTGTAGTGATGATAAGGGGCAGGTTATAGGCATGAGAATTTGGGGGATACGGACTTAATTTGCAAAACAAGAGGTGCCAAGGCTCAAGTCTGTTGTAGCTGGGGCATTTAGGGCTTGGCAGGGCAGCCCAGACCCTATCAGTCTATCAGCCACTGCTCCTGCCCCTAATTGCCAAACCTTGCCCAGGGCCAGGTTAAATTCCCTGTCCCTTCAGCCTCAACCCTATTTGGTGCTTCTGCATCTGGGTGTGGGGAGGAGGGAAGGCTGGGCTTGCCCGTCTTTAATGACGTCTGTAAGCTAGTCCCTGAGCTACACGAAGTCTTTCGTATGGTGGCATTCGACTTTTATTATTAATTATTATTATTATTATTATTATTATAATAATATAAAGAGAGACTATGCATATACAGCATATCCCTGATGAAGAGCAACTGCTCAAAACACATTGGATGTTTTAGTTATCTCTTTTAGAAGTTGTATTTTGTACAGAGATTGATTTTGGATATGGACTTTTATTTTATGAATTTTTTATTAACATTACCATATTTATTACTTATTAAATTACAGTAACTACTTTATCTCTTTCTTTTTGTAGTAGCTGGTGTTTTTTTGTTATCCCCAAGCCAAATACCATACAGAGAGTGGGTAATAGTGGGTCATCTAATTCCCCATATTAGGGTGCTAGGAAGCGCGAAGAAGGACTTTGCCATGCCCCCTATTCTATTATACATGAGCACAACTGTATCGTGCTCCATACAGGAGGGGTGCCTTACTGACCATTTCTTCCCCTATATCTCCACAGCAGACTCTCCTGAAAGAGACTGATCAATGCGCTGAATCAACTTGCTACATCTAGGCAACATAATTTGCATATTCTGAGAATGCTCCTTTGCTTTCTGTTTTTCCTCTTCTACAAACTATGACAAAATACATGCCTATTATATTCAGAAGGAGGTTTCACATGGGATCCACCTGATTGGAAGGATGTTGTTACATGCAATACCAGGAGGCATTCCTAAGCTGAAGAACAATTAAGTTTTACTCAATACCGTGCTGTCATTTTTCTTTCTCTGTTTTCAATGGAAATGTGAAAAGCAGTCATGTTAATGAAAAGTCCCACACAGCCCTAAATTCTAAGAGCTATTAAAGCCTGTCACAAAGGAGAGAAAATGCATTAAAAAGTGAATATTTTCAGGATGAAAATTCCATTTTCTTTGAAATTTCCCAACCAGCTCTAATATTTGCTGAAGGGATTTTCCATTCATCTGCCTGTAGAGTTTACACCAGTGGTTATGTTGCAAGACTGGTGCATATTCAGAGATGCGGAGGGCCCCCCTGTTTTGTAAATATTATTTTGCAGCTGCCAGGCAGGGTCTGAAACATGTCTGTTTCCCTATAGTGTGGACTGAACTGGAAGGTGCTATCAAATGCCTTGTGATTAAGATTTTTAACCTGGGTCTGGGAGCATAAAGGGTTAAATCCTGTCTTAGTCTTGAAGAACTTACTGGTGGCCTTGGGCAAGTCTCTCTCAGCCTCTGTTTCCCATCTGTAAAATGGGAATAATAATGACCTACCTCACAGGGTTTTGTGAGGGTGAACTAGAGAAGGATTGTAAAGGCACTTTAAACACTGAAAGTACTATATAAGTAACAGTCAAAATAGCTAAAAGTCTTAAGAAAAACAAAATTCTTAGTTTGTGGAGCGGATAGGGTGTGTCAACAAATATGATCCCTCTTCACTTGTGTTTGATGGGGCTTGCCCTTCAGAAGGAATCTTGAGACAGTGCTTGAGGGAAATAGGTCTTTATTATTTTCCCAGACTCTGGGTCAGTACTTAATTTGTGGTGGTTTCACGATACCTGGAAGCATGGGATTGGGGGGAATAGTCAGAGTGCCAAAGGAGCAGCCTTGATGGGCTTTGACAGCTACTGCCGCCACCCATGTCAGGATCCAGTATGGTGGGTGCTCAGCTAACTGAGCACTGTTCATTTGGGAAGGGGAGCTGTGGGGCTTGAACCCAGTAGAGTCCCAGACAGTGTTTCTATGCCCAGCAGTTTCATTGCATGGGTCTTCTCATCGTGCTGGTTAGGAGAGGAGGCAGAGATGGATTGGAGGGTGTTGCAGAGTAATAACTGATTCGCAATCAGTAAGGACAAATGCAGCTGAAGGTTTAAAAACAGAACTTTACTTAGGCTTTCTCAGGCACAAATCCTTAGTTACATCTAGCTAGTAAGAAGACAAAATAGAGACTGAGACAAAGAGAGAGAAGGGAAGAAG
>QEPC01000585.1:1336330-1373043 GCA_003113815.1 Sphenodon punctatus
AGAGTTGAGTGTCATCAGCATAGAGGTGGTATTGGAAGCCATGGGAGGCAATGAGTTTGCCTAAGGATGAGGTATAGATCGAGAAGAGGAGAGGGCCAAGAACAGATTAGAGAGTGAAGTCATAGATTTACATAATACAATAGACAAAATGATATATCCTAAATGATTTACACCTCTTCTCGGCTCAGGAAAGTGTGCTGAGAAGAGCTGCTGAGGCTTGAAAGCCCCTCCCTTGGCCAGCTGCCAGAACCCGACAAGAGGAAAACCCTTCTCTTGCGGAGGGTGGAGTTTTTTGTGTGGTGTGCCGTGCTGATGTTTCTTGGGGGTGTGGCCAGTTCTTCAAAAGGCTCCCAGGAGTAGATGGCTCAAAAGCCCCTCCCCTTGACTAGCCGCCAAGCCCTTCTCTTTCAGAGGGTGGAGTTTCATGTGTGGCGTGCCATTCTGGCACAGCGTGAGACAGCCGGGTGTATGGCCAGTTCTTCAAAAGGTTCCCAAAAGTAGGAGGCAGCACTTCATCTACCTCTCCTCTAGCCTTTCCTGTCACCAGACCCTTGTCTGACTTCATCTTTTTGTGCACGCTCAAAGGCTTAGAGGGAAGAGGATCGCTGCTCTCCTCTCCTCTTTCTTGTCCCCTGGTTCTTGTATATCTTGTATTTATTTTTTTGTGCCAGGTCCTTATTTTTTTGCCCTTGTATTTTTTGTCCTTGTACCGCTTCATTTAATTTTTTTGTGCCAGTTGCTTTTGGAGGGTGGGGGTTAGTTGTTGAAAATTGTTCTCTTGCAGGAATTACCCTGGGGTTTACAATCTAACAGTGGGATTACAATCTAACCGTGGAATTACAATCTAATCTTTCCTTAGTGGGGATTACAGTCTTGCAGCCGGTTGGCAGAACCTCATCCTGAAAACAGAACAGAGCAGAAAATGTCTTCCAGCAAACAATGGGTAATTTAAGACGTTACGTGATCACGTTCAACTATGGACAATCCCCTGTGGTGGCGGATGGTCGCGTAACGTGTGGTTGCTCGCCGCCAGATGTTCACCACGGTGAACCACCGGCAGTGAGAAAATTAACCACACTTTCGAGGATGGTTTGGGCACCATCTCCGAAAGCGTGGTTAATTGAACCACGGCCCGGAATCGGCGGATGGTAATGACTGTTACCGCCGCCGATTCCGGGCCGTGGCACAGACCCCGGGTCGGAATCGGGTGCAGCGGCTGAATTGGTCGCTGTGCCCGCCCATCTCCCAGAGGGCGGGCAGTCTGGGGAGCGTGGGGGGGTAGGGGTGTGTGGCCACATGTTGCGCAACCACGCCCCCTCCCCCGATTCCCCGCCAGAATCAGCCGGCTTGTCTGTTACGGGCCGTTCTGATTCCAGCGGGGAATCAAAAGGTGATTCCATGACGGGGCCAATAGGCGCCCTGTTACGTCTGAAATCACCCAATGTAAGAGCAAAGTTGGGAAGACCACAGCGAAAGAGAGAAGTGCTACATACCCCAAGGACACTTTACACAAGAGTGGTGGACTAATGTTTTGTACTGCATGCAGTACGCCTGTGGACTATAGTTCCCGGAAGGAAAGCTGTGACAAGCACTTAGACAGTGCAGAGAGAAAGGCAGAAGACAGACAACAGTCAGTTTCAAAAAGAGCCAGACTGCAACAGACAGTGAAGGCACTCTTCAAAGTGAGCACCGAAGAGCAGGCTCACCGGAAAACAGAAATGTACCGTCTCACTAAAGCCTTCTGTAGCACTAATGTACCTTTGCATGTCCTGGACAATTCATGCATGCAAACATATCTCAAAGTGAAATCAGAGTTATTTCATCTTCTGACCAGCAGCGTAAAACATTTTTGCCAAAGAGCTTCAAATATCACGTTGGAAACCTGAGGGAACACCTGAAACTTTCTCCTGGGGTAAGCGTGGTGGTTGACGAAACCTCTGATGCTGAGGGGTGCTACATGGTTAACATAGCTGTGGTGCTATCAGTGTCTTTTGATGAAATCACCAGGCAGCAAGAACTGGGAAAGCACATGAATGAATTAACATCCCTGCTTATTGAGTGCTGGTGCCTGGAGCAGGTGAACTTCAAAACAGTGAGCCAGGTGGTGGTTGAGACATTACAGAAGTTTGAGACAGCATTTGACAAAATCACTGTATTTGTCTCAGACAAAATGAAGGAAAGCGGAAAGAATAGCTAAACAGGGGTGGTCACATTCCTCCTGGGCTTACACTCTAATACAATTTTTTAGCAAAGCATTGAATAAAAGTATTTTTTTTTTTTACCCATGACCTTTTCTGTGACTTTCTCTCATTTCTTCCATGACCAAGTCATGACATGTAAAAATTTTTTACCATGACAGAGTCTTAGCCTTATTTTATTATTCATATAGTGCTAGCAATGTGCCTGGTGCTGAACAGTTGTGATTAGAGAGAAGGGCTGCTTACAATCAATGGCCCTTTTCACTCAAGACGTGCCCCCCCTGCCGACGTGGGTGACTGGGTGGGCGAGGAGTTGGGGTGTCTGTGTGACCACTGGTGGGGATGGGTGTGGATACTCCCGCACTCCACCCACTGTCAGGCCATACCGCTGGCTCCAGCGATCCTCGGTGGGGTGCCCGCCAAGCTGCAGGGAAGGAGGAGGGACAACGGCCCAGTTGGTAGGCGCCGGGATGCTGCGGTGCTTCAGCGTGCGGGGGCAGAGCCCCGGCACCAGGAGGAACATTCAGGGGTTCCCTTAGGCTTCACTACAAATACGGCTGGTGGGCTGACAAGGCCCCGCTGGTGATCTTAGGAGAGACTGGCCCCTTTGTGTGATTAAGATTTCAGGGATTCTGAAAGTTAAGTACAAGTGTGTGTGATAAAGTGAGCATGAGTGACTGGGTGATTGAGAGAGTGGGGGACTAGGGGTGTGCGAGTGACTGAATGACTGAGTGGTGTTGGGGTGCATCTTGAAGGGAAGGGTTGACCTTGTACTAACCTCCCTCCCCTCCATCACCCAAGAGGGATTCCCTGTGAGAGTTGTGTGGACCCTCCTACCTTTCCCCCCACTCATGATTATTCGTGTGAGTGAGTGTTCCCTTCCGCCTTTTCCCCCAGTGCGTGTGGTGAATGCATATCTGGAGCAGAGTGTGGGCCTCAGTTGGGGCAGGACACCCCCCCTTCCTTCCCTATGATGATCTGGGTTGCCTCCATATAGGAGGAAAGCCCTTATAAGATCCTGAGCGACTATTTTCCCACCCAGGGTGCCTCCGCAAAAGAAGAGGGCTGGTGTTCCCTTTTGCCTTGAGATTCTTGCTCCCTTGTGAGCTCATCCTCCCCCCCCCCCCTCCCCAATCAGCCACGCACGAAGGCATTGGGGAAAATGGAGGTGCCTCAGTGTGTGGAGGTGGGTGGACGTCCGTATAATGGGCTATCCACGTGCGGCACACCCGAGGCCAGTCTCACAGGCTCAAGGCACTGATCACTGGCAGGAGGTGGGAGTCAGAGAGCTCCTTATCCCCTGCTGTGCAGGAACGCTGGTGCAGACGCTCTGAGCATTGGGATTGTGGTGCGAGGGGCGTGGCCAGGCACAACGTGCTTAGGTGGGGCTGAATGCCTTCACCTGTTCCGCTCTGCTCCACCACCGCTTGTTGTGTCGGTGGCAGGGTGCCTTCCTCCCCAGCCCTGGAGTGGGCTCCATCAGCCGCACTGACGGGGTTCCGAGCAGTGGGGATGCGTAGGGGGGCTGTTGCTCCTGCACCCCCCAGTGCCTTTCCAGGTATGGGGGCGCCAAAGGGCCCTGGGAGAGACCCTACTCCAGACCCTGAGGCCCCGTTGCAGGGGCCTGATGGGGTGAGGATCTAGGGAAAGCCTGATGGAAGAGGTTGGCTTTCAGGAGGGCTTTGAAGGTTGAGAGGGAGTGACCAGAGTGTGTGTGCTTGGAGAGGGAGTTCTATGTGTAGGGGGCAGCATGGGTAAAGATGGTTTATGGGGCAGGAGACTCAGGCGGGTTGGTGAGAGTGGTGGCAGAGGAAGAGTAAAGTTTCAGGGTGGGAACATAGCAGGGAATGAGGGAAAAAAGAAGAGGAGGGGCAAGGCCATGAAGAACTTTAAAGGTGAAGACAAGGAGCATTTGGACCTGAGACAGCAACCACTCTCTTTAGACTGAGGCTGTTTTTAAATGATACATTTAGAACATTCTATGGGTTTTTATATTGTTCTGAAGGTGATTGTCTAGATATTTGGAACATTACAAATTGTGACACTTCCAGCTTGCTTCTGGGTTTTAGGGTTGTAAAACACCTTTTCCAAGGTTTTATCAGAACGTTCTAAATAAAGAACATTACACAACAGTCATTTTTACCATCTAGACAGGTAGAACGTTCTAATCCTTTAGACATCTGGGAAATAATACTCAAATAGAACATCACAACAGTGGTTGTTTAATCACAGAAACCAGACTGATTAGAATGATGACATCGTTCCGACAAGTCAGGTAAGAACAAGTTCAGAACGGTATACTGTGGTCGTTTAAAAACAGCCTGAGTAATGGGACCATTCTGGATTTATATACAGACTTACTCCTTGTAGGATTTCTTTTCAGTAAGTGTTAAGCTTTCATAAAATGCAAATCCTATTTTCTGCATTAATTAGTGGAAATGTTTTTAAATTATGCTTTGGGTTTCAGGAAGAAAAATCTTTTTCTTCGAAGCAAAAGTAATTATTCAGAATCTCCTTTATGCTTCCAGGTGGATAAGCTCCAGGAGACTAAAATTCAATCTGAAAACATTATCCTTTTGCTATCTATCTCCTTCCTCTCTCTTTTCTTAATCTAGCTTTTCTATCACTCCAATATCAGAGGTATTTCCATCCTCACAGTATAGCCTGTGATCCTGAGATTGCTTTTATATGCTTCATTCTTAGAACTATAATAATACATTTAATCAAATCTTATAAAATTATACAGAAAGTATTGTATTTCATGGTGCAGTTTTCATCATTTTAATAAGTGAAGTTCTATGAATAAACAGCCTACCAGAACAAAGATGATTCCAGACCTTTTTTCCAGTCTTATACTGGAAGAGATGAAGGATGCTGTAACTCTACTGAACTCACATGAGTGTGAAAGGGGTGTCAGTGGATTGTGGAATCAGGATTAGGCAGATACATTTATAACTCTTCAATTAGTGTAGTGATTCTGCCACTCTGGATGCTTCTCTATGTTATGGTTGCCCCTAATTGTTCAGCACACAGACATAGGAATGGCTACCTATTAAACCTGGGTCGGTGGTCCCAGAAAAATCTGGAGCTGCAGACTCAGTTTTTAGTCCATATGTGGCCAATTGTATGGGTGGATCCCCAGCTATGGGTGTAGCAGGGAGGGACTGTTCTGCTCCTTGCTGGAAGCAGTCAGACCCCTTCCTCCACCTGCATGCAGTTTCAGTACGGGTAATAATGCCCTCCATCTCTTTGAAGAGCTGATCAATAAGGAGCAGGGAATCCCGAGTATATTGCTTTGCCAGCACTTCTCATATTGAATTGCTGGCAACATCGTCAGTCTCTTCCCAGTGGAGAGTCCTGCTGGCATACAAGGAGGGCTGCAGATGTACCCACAAGTTTTCCAGCATGTGTGGCGAGCATATTATGGGAGTTCACCTGTTGCTATCCACCCCCTTGCTCTCAGGGTGGGTAATGTGGGAATGCCCTCTGAGGCACGGTAATCTGATAACTGGGTTCTTCCTTTTGTGCTTATTTAGACTTGGATCTGATGGCTGTGGGAGCCATTCCTCACACTGAATAAGTGCAGAATAGGCAGATGATCTGATATGTAGAAGTGAGAGATTCTTAATGTGGCTATGAGACTTTATAACTCCAGTGACCTATATGCTTTCCATAGCTTTAGTTCTGTGCTCTTACCGCTCAGGGTTTGCAAGAGAAGAAGACTATGTTTCCATATTCATTCACACGTTATCTTCTTATCCATATTGCAAAGTCAATTTTTCCCCTTTTGTGCGTTTAGTAGCATTTTTATTTCTTGGGATGGGTAAAAATAGGGTTATTGTTGCTATGTTTGACAGAAATCTCTCTAGCATTTTAAAAGGCCATGGTTGAATGTTTGATTTCCCCCTCCCTTTTGGAAACCGTGAGCTTCATTTCCTGCTGTAGGTAGCACAACAGGAGAGCATATTTATCTGCAAGTTAAATTCTGACCTACTATCATAGAATTGTATGAATGGCTTGAATGGAACCAATGGGACCCATGCAGATTTTGCCCCTACAATGGTTCAAAAGGTGATAGATATTGGAAAGAGTCTTGTCAGAGAATTTAAGGGTGAAAAGACTTGTACAGCATTTATACCCCATGTAAAGAGAAGGAGAAAACTCTGTCAGGCCTTTTACAGAGTGATCAAACATTAGACTATAGAGATGTGGTTTACAACAAAGAGAAAAGAGTAGAAACCCTCCTAGCCGAATCTCTAATCTGGATTCTTTCTTATTCTGGATGGGCCTTACGCATCCTGCAACTCTCAAACACACTGTTTTGCTATGACAGTAGAAACCAAGAGTAGATTTTCACATTTTCGGACAGCACTCCAAATATCCAAATGATCTGGGCAACCAAAATGGATATTCACGTACCCACTTGTTTGGATACTTTGTTTTGGTTATTTCAGTCATTCAGTTACTTTGTTTTGGCTGTTGTGCCATAGTACTGAAACGAAGTAACCAAAATACCGAAATGATTGAACCATAAGATATGATTGAACCGAAATGATTGAACCATAAGATACCCAAACCAAAATATCCAAAACAGAGATCTGGCGAAATGGGGATGAATAACCATTTTTGTTGGATCCAAATGAAAGTGAGTGAATTTGTCAGATACAGTATTTGCCATGAATATGTGTTTCAGCTTGATTAGCAAATTTCTTATTTGGATGCTTTACAGGTCATACTTTTTGTTCAGATTAGAGACGTTTGAATAAGTGGGTTTCTACTGCACAGCCTTCTCTGTCCCACTCTCTACACAGAGCCTCTCCTGCTTGGATTACAAATGCTTTATTTTCATCAGGAACAATTCCAGCAGCATTCACAGTAGAGATTCTGAGGGTCAAAATTAGGACTGCTCCAACTGACATCAGGGAAGTCTTTCCCCTCTGAAGATCTGACCAGGAGACTTTTAGTCTGGAACTTTACATTCAAAATATTTCTCAACAGAAAAAGATATTTAATTTGGATAAGTACATCAAAAAAGATTTTCTCCCCCCTCTGGAGAAACAATAATATTTGATATTTTGCATATATCCACAAATAACCAGCAGGAAGATGCTTCATATAAACATAGGCCCTTTTCACACAGACACTCTAACACTGATAAAACGGGTGTTACATTTTATTATAAACATTGCAGGGCACCCATAGAGCACACCTGAAGCCCTGAAACGTATAATAAAATGTAACACCCATTTTAACAGTGTTGGAGTGTCTGTGTGAAAAGGGCCATATTTATAGAAAATAAGATCTAGAGAGAAATACTGGTATAGTAATGGTTTTGGAGGGCAAAATCCTCTGAAAAAGTGCCATATGGTTTAAATTATAGCTCTCCCCAAGTCCCCTCCCTTTTCTTTCTTAGATTGTAAGTTCCTTGGGGGTAGGGACCTGTCTGTAACTACTGATTATACAGTTCCAGGTACATTGCTTGTGCTATATAAATAATACTTGACATCCGTAACATTGGGTATTTTCAGACGTTACGAGATCACAGTCAACCACGCTCAATTCCGCATGGTGGCTGTGATCTCCTAACGTGTGGCCGCACGTTGCGCCGCGTGGCCCCTCCCCCTCCCAGATTCCCCCCCCGGGATCCCCCCGGTACGTCTGATACGGCGTGACGGGGCGATCCCAGGGTGGAATGAATTCGGTGATTTCGGTACGGGGCCAAAGGGCCCTGTAACGTCTGAAATCACCCATTTCTGTCAGTAGAAACTTGGACTCCTTTTGCAGAATCATCCAACACTTAATTTTCCTGGTAGACTTCTCGGTTAGGTGACAGTGTAGCAGAGCAGAGTGCCTGGACTAGACACTGTGTGAGGGCCTCTAAGCTTGGAGATCTAAAGGTCTGAGTGGAGACAGCTGTGTCAGAGGATGACTAGCCAGTCCAATGCCTAAAGAGACTGAGGCTGTTTGCCCACGTTACAGAATCTAATGTTAGATACTGAAGTGTGGGCAAGCAGCCTTCTTTAAGCGGCAGGGGAAATCCATGTTAATTTCATCACAGACTGTCATTGACAGGGCTGAAAATCCAGCCTTGTTACTCACGTGAGTAGAAACTAACATTAAATTGGAATGTGTAGAATGCATTCAAATTTAATGTTAGATAAACTAACACAAAATTCCCTGGGGAGGGAGAGGCGGAGGAGGGAGAGGAGGAAGAGGGTGGGTAGGGGGGAGGGGAGGCAACTCACCCCTCCCACCCCTAGCCCAGCCCAGAGGGGAGGAAGGGACTCACCCAGCCCGATCAGCAACAGGGGAACCCCAGTACAACTACTGCACCAGGATTTTCCTGCTGCCGGGCAGGCTGGGTGAATTTAGGATATGAGGGACTTATCTGGCTGGCAGTGGAGTGACTTCAACATCTCAACCTGAGCCTGGAGCATTGGGGCCTTCCCCTGCAGGCATAGCCTGCCATCATCAAGCTGCACCCGCACATGAAGCCCCTGATGTGCTGGGCATGGGCTGCAATGTTGAAGCTGCTCCACTGCTGACCAGGTGAGTGCTGGGCTGGGAGGATGCTAGGAGGAGGCAACTCCTGGCACCCCTCTATCCAACCTAGCCCTGGGGTGTGTGGAGAGCAGGTCAAGGGAGGGGGACTTCAGAATCGGGTCCGAGACCCAATGGAGAATTGGGGCCCTGGGAGGCCTGAACATGGGCACGGATCTGTTGTGAAAACCAACAGATTCGTGCTCACCAAAACAAACGTGAAAGATCAATGTGGGCATGCAGCTCATGGGCTCAGTCAAGGAGGAGGCTCAGAGAGAACTCTGGAGAATGAGTTCTATGGGGAGGCTCTGCTTGGGTGGTGTGCTGCAGGACGGACTGTTTGGCCTGAGCCTTGAGGAGAGGATCTTATTATAATGACACTAAGGAAGCTACTTGCTATGTGAATACTGAGAGGCCGATGGTGAAAGGATGGAACTATGTAAATAAAGAGCAGGAAGTGAAGATCCTGCTGTGGGCTGGCTTCTTGAAGAACGGGATCCGGAAAAGACTCACACCCCTAAGGTGCCACGCCATTACAGACTTCAACTCAATTCATGTGAAGTTGTGAACATTTTTTTATACAACACTTAGCATTCATGTTTTATTCTTTAATGTATACATATGTCCTAGAAAACAGTGGAGTTTGCTTCACATGAAGACTAGATTTCTTCAAAAAGATCTGCTTATAGTTCAAGTTGTGGGTTTGATGCATGAATGACTGGGAGAAATTGTATATTGTGGATTGTGCAAGATTCAAGAAGTCAGACTAGATGCTCTTAAAGGGAAGGTTATTAAACGGGTGGTTGACCAACAGCTCCAGACTTATGTCGATATCATCAGATTCCTGGACCCATTGCAGTCAGGCTTTCATCCTGGGTATGGCACGGAGACTACGCTTCTGGCCTTGGTCAATGACCTGTGCCTAGAGATTGACAAGGGGAATTGTGCCTGGTTGATCCTGCTAGACCTTTTGGTGGCCTTTGATACATTTGATCACGAGGTGTTGTTGACATGACTGCGAGACCTGATGGGGGTGGGCAGGACTGCTCTTGAGTAGTTATGTTCCTTCGGGAAGGTCCCAGAGAGTGGTGATGGGCAATTCCTCATCATCTTCTCAGGATCTCCTCCATTCTGTGTCCTTTCTTGTTCAACATGTAAATGAGGCCCCTGGATGAGGTCATTCAGAGGTTTGGGGTGAAGTGCCATCAGTAAGCGATGACACCCAGCTCCACTTCTCCTTTTCATCCAACCCACATCCAGAAGCCTTGATGCTTAGTCATTGCCTGGCTGCTGTTGGGCACTGGATGAGGGTGAGCTGACTGAAGCCGAATCCAGACAAGACTGGTGATGGTTGGCCGACCTTGTGGCCTGGAGGGGATTGGGACTTCTCTTATTGATGGAGTCCAGCCACCTCTGATCAATCAGGTTCACCGCCTTGGAGACTTGGAGTGCTGTGCCTGGATTGTCAGGTTGCGGTGGTGGCCAGGAGCACTTTTCACCAACTTCATCTGGTGAGGAGGCTTTTCTTTCTAATTTTGGATCTGGCCGCTTTCATCACCTCGAGGCTAGATTACTGCAATGCTCTCTACATGGAGCTGCCCTTGATGACTGTTCGGAAACTGCAGCTGGTGCAGAATGCAGCGGCTCAACTCCATTTGGGGGTGAGGTGCTGGGAGCATATTACACTAGTGCTCTATAGTCTTCACTGGCTCCCTATAGCTTTCTGGGCACAATTCAGGGTGCTGGTTTTGACCTTTAAAGCCCTAAATGGTCTGGCCCCCACATATCCAAGAGACCGCTGATTCTTCCATGCCCCATTACGGCCCCTGCAATTGGTCAGGAGTGCCTGCCTATGGGTACTGCCTGTTAGTCTTGTTCATATGACAAGGGCTTGTAGGGAGGCATTCTCAGTTGCTTTCCCGATACTATGGAACTCCCTTCACCTGGAAATTCATTTGAGCCTGAGCATCTTCCAGTAGCGGTGTAAGACCTTTTTGTTTGTAAAAGCATTTGGCAGGCAGGGATAGGGAATGGGGGTGGGTGGGTTTGGGGTAGAGATGTGAAGAGGGTTGGATGTGGGAAATGGGTAGGTGGTATTAGGTGGGTTTGAGGGGGGGAGGGTTGGTGTAGGGTTGAAACAAGAATGAAATTAATTCAGTTCTCGCAGCCCTAGTGAAATCTTACGAGATTCTTGTGAGAAACTCGAGATTCTTGTGAAAAATTTGAGAATCTCAAACATGCCCGTAAACAATGATCTGCACATATACAAAATGGTAGTGCATTGGCAGAATGGCCATAGTGGCCATTTTTGCACATGTGCAGACAATTTGGGGGGCTATTTGAAGTTCTCGAGAATCTCAAGTTTCTCATGAGACTCTCGTGAGAATCTCGAGATGAGAAAATCTTGTCGAGAAGCCTATTCTCAATGAGATTTTCAAGAAGGGTGAAATCTCATTTCACCCTAGTTGTGGGGTTTTGGGTTGTTGTTTTTTGTTTTTTTAAAAATGTTTTTATATATGTTGTAAGATGTCCTGAGCCTTTTTTAGGGAAGGGCAGGATAAAAATTGAAAATAAATAAAATTTTAAAATAAATAAATAAAATAGGTGAATCACCTATAGACATACTTAACCAATATAATTCTTAGACTAAAAAAACCAAAACCCCTACAGTTTAACAGAGTGAGTAAGGTGAAGATTAACAAACTTGAATTCCAAAAAAGCATGGAAATTGTAAGTTAAGGTCTCCGCCTTAACTCTCATGCCATATAAGCAGTAAAGACGTACAGTCTCGCATATAACAGAAGGTGAAAATAAATGGCGACAGTCTGCATGAGCCCCATGTTTGGTCTGGGTAGCTCCCACTCAGGGGGTTTTGTGTGGCAAACCCAGTACATGGTGAGGAACCATGTTCTACCTCCACCCCCATGACTTACAGCCACAGGGAGTTCTGAGTCCAGGAAGCTCCCCGCTGCTCTTCGCTTCCTGTTCCCCCCCCCCCCCCCCCCCCTGCCTTTTGAAGTGCTTTTTTTGAGTGCCTCAAAGTTAGTTAAACAGTAGAAGCCCCAGGGAGAGCAAGAGCGGCCAGGGGTGGTTCGGGGCAGCTGCCCTAGGTTCTGCTCCTGGGGGTCCCCAGCTTCTGGCCACTGTCTGTTTTGGCCAGAGAGTGAGGGAGAGGCAGAGGCCACGCCTCTCTCTCACTCTCTGGCCGAGACAGTCAGCGGAGGGAACCAGGGAGTGAGAGAGAGGCGGGGTCTCTGTCTCTCACTCCCTGGCTGAGTCCAAGGCAAGCAATGGAGGGGGCCAGGGAGTGAGGGTGAGGCGGAGGTCCCACCTCTCCCTCACTCCTGTCCGGTGGTGGTGGCGGGCACAGCAGCAGATTAAATCCCTCTGCCCATCCTCAAACCCAGGCCCGGATAACGCCCCCAGACCGAGCCGGGGAGCGTCCCCTGAGCTGGGGAGTGCCCCTAGGCCTGCCAACCACCACCAGGAGAATGGGGCCCCACATTTCTCCCCCATCCTGGGCCCCACAATTCCTAAGGCCAGCCCTGAGAGCACACATGCTGTAATGACTGCTGGGATTGCTCTAAGTGTTTTGCCTGCATGGAGTCTGCATGCACCCTAACAGATGTGGGCGGACACGTGGGTGAACATTGGCCTGGATTGGCTCACACTGGATAGGCAGATGGTGAGCCTGCAATGCTCCAGGACTCTGCCATGAGTGGAGGCTCTGTGACACACGGGAGCGATCTTGCAGCCACCTAATGAATGGGCAGCTAACATGGGCTGAACACCCTCCTGAAGTGGGCTATCATCTCATTTAAAAACACCCTTAGGTTTTATGCACTCCCACTTTGCTGTGGTCTTGCAGCTCTAATCCTCTTCTCATGGAGGTCCAGGGAAACAATGAAGCTAGGGACAGCAAACTGCCCCCGCATTCCTGCTGTCCTCAACCTCCCTGTTGTCCCCAGTCCCAATAATGCCACGTCGGGACAGCAGGGAGGGAGGAGGCACTGTCCCCCTGCAGTCTGAGAATCTATGACATGCATCATCATATCATATCATAATGAATATAGCACCTTATTAAAGTGTTTTCTTTTCAATGTTCTCTGAGTTTGGCCAGATTATTATTATTATTATTATTATTATTATTAACAAACATTTATATAGCGCCAGCAGTGTACCTGGCACTTTACAAAGTAATAAAAGTAATACAATAAAATAATGGAGAGTGTATCTTGCTGTTTAGTTGAAGAAACCCCTTACTAACCTTGAGGGTTTTGTTGTGCCTTTGCAGTTCCCGACAAAGACTCTCCAGTTTGCTGCGGGCGAGGATGGCTCTGCTGTGCTCACTCTGCAGCTGGTCCTTCTCTTTTATGATCTGTGCCTGTCTTTTCTGTAGCTGTTTAAGTTTTTTCTGCTCTGTGCGATGTTCCTCTAGCTGTAGGCATGGGTAAAAATAACAATAGCTTATTGAAAGGAAGAGGGGGTGGGGAAAGAGACTATTTATGTTTAATAAAAAAACCAATGTAGATCATGTAGAAATTTCCCATTGTCAGCACCTATTGCAGTGAAGCAAACTACATACAATAAAATCACACATGGAGTCTCTACAGTATCACAATGAAAGCAAATGACACAGAGGTGCTTTTACACTCTGACCTCTTGTTTCAAGTCTTTCTTCTTTAACCTGCCAGATCCTAGTTTTATTTTGAATGCCAGATCATGATTTTAGATTTTGTTTTGCGGTGTACAATTGGGGTAATAACTGAAGCCTTTATTTATTTATTTGTTTATTAATTTATTTATTGAAATTTCTAGCCCACCCATCCTGCCACAGGCAGCTCTGGACGGCTTACAAGAATTACATTATAACAATAAAAACAACTTTAACACACACACAACAGGGAGGAATTTAAAAATATCCCTAATCGTCCACCACCCTAACCCATTCCTCCCACCCTTCCCAACGAAAGCCAGGCAGAACAGCCACGTCTTACAATGGCTTTGAAATGAGGGGAGATCTGGGGCCAAATGGGCAGGAAGTTGCACAGCTGAGGAACAGCCACCAAGAAGGCCCTCCCCATCGTGGCCCCCTGGCAGACTTGGGGGACCTCGAGGAGAGCACCCCCCGATAACCACAGGGACCGATCACCTGGGGGTGAGACGGTCCTGCAAATAGGTCAGGCCAAGGCCGTTTAGGGCTTTATAGGCAAGCACCAATACCTTGCATTGGGCCCAGAAGACTATAGGCAGCCAGTGCAGAGACTGAAGAACTGGTGTAATATGTTCTCGGCAGCCCAGACCTACTAGGAGACGGACCGCTGTGTTCTGCACCAGCTGCAGTCTCCAAACGGTCACCATGGGTAGCCCCACATAGAGCACATTACAGTAGTCAAGTCTAGAGGTGATGAAAGCATGGGTGACAGTGGCCAAGTCAGAGTTTGAGACATATGGCTAAAGTCGACACACCAGATGTAATTGGAGAAAGGTGTTCCTTGCCACAGACTCCACCTGAGCATACAAGCGGAGCTGTGAGTCAAAGAGCACCCTCAGACTCCGTACCTGGGGAACCAGTGGAGGGCAGACCCCATCAGTGATGGGGCCCTTCACCCCTGCTGCTTTACTCACCAGCATCACCTCTGTCTTATCGGGATTCAGCTTTAGTAGATTTGCCCTTATCCAATCCCCCACAGCTGCCAGACATCCAATAAGCACCGAGACTGCCAGGCCTGGGTCTGATGAAAAAGAGAGGTAAAGCTGGGTGTCATCAGCTTATTGATGACACCGCATGACAAACCTCCTTACCACCTCGCAGAGCAGCTGCATATACACGTTGAACAGGAAAGGGGACAAAATAGAACCCTGTGGGACTTCACACGAGAGGTCTCAGTATGATGAAAAATGATCCCCAAACACCACTCGCTGAGTTCTTCTGGCCAGGAAGGAGCGGAACCAGTCAAGAACCATATCGCCCACCCCCGCCTGGTCCCGCAGGTGCGTCACCAACATCTCATGATCAACGGTATCAAAAGCAGCTGACAGATCGAATAGAATCAGCAGGACTGAACAGCCCTGATCTAATTCCCGACGTAGATCGTTGACCAACGCCACAAGCGCAGTCTCGGTGCCATAACTCGGACAAAATCCTGACTGTGAGGGATCAAGAAAACTGACATGATCCAGATGCTCCTGCAACTGCTGGGCCACCACCCGCTCAATAACCTCCCCTAAAAAGAGGAGGTTAGAGACCAGTCAATAAATGGCAAGGGAGTCAAAGTCAAGCAATGGTTTCTTGAGCAGGGGCTGCACCACCACCTCTTTAAGGCAGCTCGGCACCCTGCCCTCTAGGGATGTGCGAACACTGGGGGTCCAGATCAGAGGGTATATCCCCTAAAGTCTCCTGGAACCATTCCGGTTCCATCAGTCTATGGGGGCAGACCATTCAAATTGGTTCCACGCCCATCTGGGGACAGATGTATGACAGGAGAGAGGCCTGCAGGAGGTAATGATCCGTCCATGACAAGGGCACAGCTGATATCTCCCCCACCAATGGACCCCCCGCCTCAAGGCCAGTGCAAAACACACGGTCTAAGGTATGTCCCCCCTGGTGCATCAGGCCGCTGACCATCTGGGCCATAAACTCATGCTTCACACCCCTAAGATCGGCGTCTTTGGGAACCGCAACACCACCCCTGACACTAGATCTGCTAGAGCATGTAGGGAGGCCACCATACAGGGAGGCACACGGTATACAAGCAGCACTCCCAAACTGTCCTCTGCCAAATCGAACACCAGATGGAGACCCTCAATACCCACTATGGATTGCACTGGATACCTCCAAACAGCCCAACCCTCCCTAAAAATCATGGCTACACCGCCCCCGTCCCTCCCCCCGTCCTCCGGCCAGAACGAGGTCAGTCAGGATAGGCCCCGACTCAGTGTCCAGCCAGGTTTCAGTGATACATATGAGGTCAGCTGCATGATCCAGGATCAAGCCCTGGACCGTTGTTGCTTTATTTGCTACCGACCTCACATTTACCAGCATCAAAACATGGTCAGGTGCCCTCTGATCTGGATCCACCTGCCCTACTGCAAGAGGGGCAACAAGAGGGACAGATACTAAACACCTGTCCTGCCACACAGCTCGAACATTTCCCCCATAAGGACCATACCTCTCACACCCCATCACGACCCCAATGGCTGTGTCACCCCCTCAACCGGCCCCAGCTCCCCTCTGGCTGCCCCGCCCCAATCGAGGGGAGGATTCCCACCCCCATCCCCAAATTGAACCCTCCCCCCTCCAACCTAATTTCTTTCCATATTCCACATCCCCCTCAACCACCCCACTATACACCCTCCCCACTCTATAACCCCCCACTTATGCAGTGGGATTTTTAATAATCCCCATTTCATTATGTAATTCGGCAGTTATCCATTCTGTAGTGTGGCTTAGTTAGGGGGAGGCAGATATTTCACACAGTCCTACTCTTCACTCATCCACCTAAAGTAGGGATGGGAAGATCGGTACTGGATCAGTATGATTTGTCCAATTTGGGAGCAAATCGGGAGAATCGTATCGGTCCGATTTGATGATGGGGGATCCGATGTCCTCATCGGATCCCCGGGGAAGGATAAAACTTCTTCCAAAATACCCATCCTGTCACCAGCTTTGCCTCCCCTGGACACCTGCCTGGTGCCTGCCTCCCCCAGCATCTGCCTCAGCACTGCTGGGGCGAGCAGGCAGGATTCTGGGGAAGGTGGACGCTGGAGAAAATGGTAAGTAAGCAAACTGCCTGCTCTCCCCACCCCTGCACCAGCCCCTCTCCCCACCCCTTAATAGTCCCTCTATCCCCAGCTCTGCCTCCTCCAGGCCCCTGCCCAGCACCTGGACCAGGCAGGAGTCCGGGGGAAGCAGAGTTGGGGGCAGACATATGGATTAAGACTGTATTGCTTGGAATCGACACTGATTCAGATTAATATTATTTAAATCTGAAGTTAACTCAGTTAGGTCCAATACAGAACCGATCCTGATTTTCAAAACCATTTCTCATCCTTAACCTAAAGCAGGAGTGCTGGGAGTGATGTTATTCCATTGCCCAACTATCCTGGTAGTTAGAACATTCTTCTTGGTGTTTAGCCTAAATATTTTCTCCGTTAATATAAGCCCATTACCTCTTGTCTAGAGCTAAAACAGATTGCAAAAAAATGATCTGTGGTTAATATCTGGTATTCTAGATAGTTTGGCGGTTAGAAGTAGATATTCAGTAACTGAAGACATTAACCGCCAAACAGGAATACTTGATATTACCGTTTACCATATCAACACATGACCAAACCAGTCCGAACAGAGGGAGAGGGTAAAATCAAACAAACAGTCAAATACTAAATGGTAATGTGGTAAACCGTAATGCAGTAAATGGAAATCCAGTTAACTGGACAGCTTCCAGATATCAAATCAGATACCATACGACATCCTACCAGATGCTGTGATACATGATAATAGTGGTTACTCACTTCATCTCTACTGTCATCCTATCTTCAGTGATCAGAAAGAACATCTGGGCATACTTAATGACTTTAAAGGATGAGGACTACATCCAAAATGCCAACTGCTATTTGTGCTATTTCTTAATGGGAATTGCCATTCTGATCCTGATTCTAAGATTGCTTGATTAAGTGCTGGGTCCAGGGAAGTGGGGGCCCTTGCAATATGGTGGTATGGACCCCCTCCTAACATAGGAATATTTACCAGGTAAACACTGAATATTTCAGTTTGGTTAGGCACAACGTTCCCTTCAGAGTCCCTGCATTGCAGGCCGTGAGGGCCCATATGTTGTTTTTTATTATTTACTTAGATTTCTTAGCTGCCCCTTCCTGCCACAGCAGCTCAGGGCATCTTACAACATAACATATAATAGCATATTACTGGACACATAATGTCAATAAATACACAAATACATAATATAAAAATATAATTTTAAACCATAAAAAAACATAGGCAGAGCCACCCCCCACCCCCAAATCAGTCATCTCTCTTACCAAACGCCTGGTGGAACAGCCAGGTCTTACATTGTCTTCAAAAAGAAGAGAGGTCTGGAGCCAGATGAACGTCTGTCAGGAGGGAGTTCCACAGTCACAGTGCGGCCACCGAGAACGACCATCGTCACCACCCAGGAGCGGCCATCGTCACCACCCAGGAGTCCTGGGGGACTCTGAGGGAGGTTATGCAGGTGTTATGCATGTGTTGTTGTTTCTACTTTATTCATGGGCGGTGTGTGCTAGGGCTGATTTGTTGTGGTCTTCGATGGGACAGGACTGCCTGGATTTGAGGCTCTGGGGGTCCAAATTTTGCACCAGTGCTTCTTACATTCATGTTATCATTACAAGTTCAGTCATGGTCCTCATGAATTGGGGGCTTCCGAGTGCCCCCCAACACATGTGGCCTTGTGCAGTTCCTCAGTCTGGATCCTGGTCTGGGAAAACTGTGACTGATTGAGGCTTTACTTTACATTTGTCATAAGTTTAGAAGTTTTAGATCATTTTAGAAGCTAAAGTTTGGCTTTGAATTTTTTGGGTTTCCATTTTAAATTTTTTTTTTTTTTGCAATAACGTATTTCTTTTCTTAAATTACTAATATATATTCTAAACATTAATTGAGTATCTTTTTCTAATCTGTGTATCCGTTAATCTCCTTTCTCCGAAAAAGATGCTTAATACAGCAGTAAATTTTGATATATGTCTCGGCACAGGCCTGTGATGGGTGGGATTTGGAGACAGCCACAATACTGCTACTACTGCTACTAATTTCTATAGCGCTACTAGTCGTATGCAGCGCTGTACAGATACACATAATATAAAGACAGTTCCTGCTCCATGGAGCTTACAATTTTATCAATCTAATTCTGCCACTCCAGCAGGGCATTATGGGGTCTTCCCCAGGTAAGAACCGAGGAACAGGTTGAGAGACTCTCATATGTGAGATGCATGAGAGTGGGTCAAGAGGTTGGGATGGGGTTTTATTTGATTCACTTGTATTTTATGAATATGTTGTACGCCTTCTAGAGCCGCATGGATTGGGGAGGATATAAATCTAAAGATGATGATAGGAGCGAAGCCATTTTAATGGTGAGGACTGCACCTTCGGTATTACTTTGGAGGTCGCATAACCACTAAGAATTGGGGTGGAGGTTGGGGGTGGAGGGGTTGCTGGTTAAGCTGAATAATGTGAGTTTCCTAATGGTAAAAGTGATGAGGAGGTTCCCCCCCGGTGAGAGAGGGGTGGAAAAGGATGACTTTCCTTGGTGGCAGCAGGGGATGTCAGAAAGTGGGGTCTGGAGCCGACTCCCTGGTGTGAGCAGGAGCGGCATGAGATGAGAGAGTACCAGTAGAGAGAATATTGAGGAGCGGATTAGTGTGGATAGATGATATGTAACTGATGTAAATTTGGTTTTTTGTGTTTATTATAATGTATTATTGAAATGGATTCCCCTGTGTGGGATATATACCCAGAAATTGTATTTAATATTGTTGTGAGCCGCCTCAAGTTGACTTTTGTCGAGAGAGTACGGGGTATAATTAGTGAATGAATGAATTGTGAATGAAGAATGACTGACAAGTCTTAGGATGTGCTCCTCTCACTGTTGAGCCTCTCACTATGCCTACTGAAATGAATGGAACTTGCATTGACATGAAAGGCTAGTGCTGACATTAAAAGCTGGAGAATCATGTGGTAACGTTACATTTCCTCTCCTCCAAAAGAAGAAAAAGCAAGGGGAAAATAAAGGAAATGTCAAGACTTGTCAATCATTCTTAGTAGCTATGGAGTGTCTATAGAACATGCACTCAGAAGCAAAGATTCCACTCATCCCTAGTGTGTGCTGGTTTGATAGGGCAAAACCACCCTCATTTTCTCAGGTTTTTTGCTTCATTTGTTTCATGAAGCAAAGGATGCATGAACTGGAGGACTGGAAAGGGGTGTGGGGTGTTGGCTCCCTGGTGCCAAGGCCCAGGGCTGGCCCCAGGGTTTGTGAGGCCATGTGCGAAGTTTTGGTGCGGGGCTTAATTTGCATAATTAGGCCCCACCTAATTATGCAAATGTGTAAATTTACATAAAATGTACTCCCTCTGGACAGGAAGGATTCCCATTCTCCTCCACTCAGAGCAACTATGGAGAAGCATGGCCTCCCCATGCTTCCCCCCCCCCCCGGGTTTGGCACCCCTTGGCTGCCTTACCTGACGCTCAGCCGAGTGGCCATAGACAAGCATGGCCTCCCAGTGCTTTCCCCCCCATCCCCAGCTGAGCGTCTACTACCACTCCCCAGGAGTGGTTCCACTGCAGGGGCAGCCGGGCGGGCAGTGAGGCAGGCACAGAGAGACTGACTGCATTCACTGCCTTACTGGGGGAGGGGGTGAGCTTAGCCAGTCTGGCCTCCAGGGCCTGTTGCTTCTTGTTGCTGGTGCTGCCTGTGCCTTGTGCACGCATGCGGTGTGACCAGTCCAGAGGTGCTGCTATCACACACACCAGACACCCAAAATGCAGCTAGTCTATTAAGCACATTATGCCATGAAAAGAGACATATATATATATATATATATATATATATATATAACCAGTTCAGTTGTGCCCCCATAATCAGTTCATGCTGCCCCCACCCCATAACCAGTTCATTTGCACCCTCGCCCCCTGTATAATCAATTAACGCTGCCCCCCACCCATAACCATTTAATTTGTGCCCCCGGGGCAGCGTGAATTGATTATATGAGGGGCGCAAATGAACTGGTTATGGGGTGCAGGTTTAAAGACAGTATTCCTCTTAGCAATAACTTCATTAAGAAAAGTTAGTGAAATAGCAGCCATAATAATCTCAGACCCATATTTGCAGATTTATTTTCCAAGATAGAATAGATATTGCTTTACATCCTAAATTCCTACCTAAGATAGTATAAGACAGTTGTGAGAATGTGGCCCTTTTTACATGGGCCTCTCCCATCTCCTGAACACACAGATTTCTGTGTGTTCATGGGTGGGGGAGTCCTGTGTGAACAATGTGGTGCATGTGCGCCTGCCTAACATGCATCCCCACTCACCCCCCACTCGTTCCCACACATGGAGCAACTGGGGAAAATAGCGGTTACTCTGTGGGTGTGGATGAGTGGGGGGTGAGTGGGGATGCGTGTGCAGGCATGTGCATGCCCCGCCCATGCACCAGCACACCCATGGCCCCCCCCACCCGGTGGAGCCATGTAAAAATAGCATGTGAGGAGCCACTCGATGAACAGAAGGTTGCTACCTTGTAAAGAAGGTTCTTTGAGATGGCTCCGAACATTCTCACAACACCCACCTTTCCAGCCCCGCATAGAATTTTTTTCTTCTATTCCTAGAAAGGGTTGGAAGGAACTGTCATTCTGAGGGAGAGAGTCAGTGCTTTTTATACTAGAGAAGCTTCCTCAAGACCATCATGTGGTCTGTTGTTTGAATAGGGTGAGCATGCACAACCCAGTTATGAGAATGTTAGGAGCAATCTCGAAGAACCTTCTTTACAAGGTAGCAACCTTCTGACCATGCACATGGGGAGGAGTTGTTTGTAAACAAACAGCTTTATCTCCCAGTCCGATGGGGTGTCCCTGCTGCTGCTGCTGCTGCTGCTTGAGCAGTGCTACTAGGAGGCAGAGGCAGAGACAGGTGAGGGTTGGGGACCAGAGCCAGGGAGGGGAGACAGAAGAACTTATTTGGGGAGAAGCTGGCTGCAGCCTGCCTCCCAGCCAGGCAAGCGTGGGGCCCCAGATGGCTGTAGGCGCACATGTGGCACATGCCTGGGGCCAGCCCTGCCAAGGCCCTGGGAATCCTCCCCACCCGTGACCACTCTGCTGTCCCTCTGCTGCAATCCAAGTAACCATCCAGTACAAAGGGGAGCTGCCCTGAGGGCGTTTGAGGACTGGAAAGGGGTGTTGGCTCCCCGGTGCCAAGGCCCTGGGAATCCTCCCCACCTGTGACCACTCTGCTGTCCCTCCCCCTCCAGGTAATCATCCAGTACAAAGGGGAACTGCCCTGAGGGCGGTGCCCTCTGGGCAGCGGCCGAACGGCCCGCCCGTACTGTTGGCGGGCTGTTTGCGGATGGAGGCGGTCACCATTGATATCATTCCTGCTCTGCAGAGCGGCCCCTGCACAGTGACAGCGGCCCAGACGGTGCCTTCGCCCCCTCCCCCCTGCATGGTTGGGAGTAGGGGGGTGAAGATATTGACTGAGGGATGGGGTGGGGTTCTATACATATTGTGTGGGGAACTGTGAGTGTGGAGGGTTAAAATTTGGGGGTTGGGGTGTGGTGTGGGGGTTAATGGCCTCCCTCTGGTGGCAGGAGAGGGAGGTCAGGGGGATGGTGTGGAGGAGGGGTGACCCTCCAGGGGGGAGGGTTGCCTGCCAGTGGCAGAGGCGGACGTGGGGGTTGGGAGATGGGGTCCCTCTCGCTGACCTGTTGGGGCAGCCTATGGAGAGTGGGTGTCTAACGGGGTTCTCTGAGGATGGGAGGGCTTCCGCAGCTATCGGAGTTGTTATGGGTCGAGGGAGATATGGTCCAAACGGGAGGTGTGTTCCATCAGTGAGGAGGGAGTGGTGCCTTGTGCCTGTTTCCCTCTCAACCCCCCATGCGGATAGGTTGTGGGTTGAGGCACAGGAGACCCCAGGACTTGGTCTGGTGCTGCTGAACGTGAGGTCGGTTGTCAATAAGTCATCTACCATCCAGGAGTTGATCCCAGAGTGGGACGCTAATCTCGTGTGTATTACAGAGACCTGGCTGGACAATGAATTGGGCCCTATCTTGGCTGATCTTGTTTCGGCTGGGTTTTCTGTCTCGGCTGGAGGGACAGGGGGCGGTGTAGCCATTGTTATCAAGGATGCATCCAGTGCAGGCTCCACCACGTGTTGAGTGCCTCCATCTTGTGTTGGATTTGGCCGGGGACAGATTAGGGGTGCTGCTGGTGTACCATGCACCCAATTGTCTGGCGGCATCCCTACATGCTCTTGCTGATCTGGTGTCAGGTGTGATCCTCTGGACCCCTAGATTAGTGGTCCTGGGGGATTTCAACATCCACACTGACACCGATCGTGGAGGAGCGAAGCATGAGTTCATGGCCTCCATGACAACCGTGGTCCTTTCCCAAATCATCTGTGGCCCCACACATGAGGAGGGATGTACACAGGATTTGGTTTTCTGCACCAGCCTTGAGGTGGGGGGTCATTTAGTAGAAGTCAGGGGAGTACAGCCTTTGTCATGGTCTGACCATTACCTCCTTCCTGGCGCATGTCAGCCCCAACAGGGTGCAGGACCTATTAGATCGGTTTGCCCTTGGAGACTTATGGATCCGGATTGGTTCCGGAATGCTCTGGGGGAGTTTCCCCTGGACCTTGATACCCACTCTGTTGATGATCTCGTAACCTTCTGGAACACCTTGTTGGCTGAGACTATTGACAGAGTGGCTCCCAGGCGTCTGCTGCCCTGCCGAGTCTCCCACAGGTCTCCTTGGTTTACTAAGGGCCTGCGGTGTTTGAAAAGGGAGAGCAGACGGTTAGAGCATCGGCGGTGGCGGACTCACGACCAGTATGATTGATTGCAGCATAAGAGCAGTTTAAAGGCCTATGCTGTGGTGGTGCAGGCATAAAAAAAGCAGTTCTTTGCTGCCCTTATTGCATCTGCAAAGTCACGACCAGCGGAGCTTTTCCAGGTGGTGAAAGGCTTGGTCAGTCCTGCCTGCCTCCACCTGGACCTGGAACAATTTAGTGACAGCTGTGACTGGTTTATCGAGTACTTGGTAGATTAGATCGCTCACATCCGCCACGATTTCGGTACCACAGTTATTGCAGAGGATCATCTTGGGGCTATGGATGCCTCGTCCTGTTCTGTTTTGTGGGATCGGTTTCAGATGGTGTCACCTGTCGATGTGGAGTCCTTGTTGGGATCTGTTTGTGCCACTTCTTGCAAGCAAGATCCATGCCTGTCCTCGCTGATGAAAGCCAGCTAGGAGATGTTACGGCTGTTGCTGGCTAGGGTGGTTAGTGCCTCACTTTGGGAGGGCAGGGTGCCTGACTGCCTGAAGGAGGCTGTGGTTAGGCCCCTGCTCAAGAAACCATCTCTTGACGCTGATGCTCCTGCCAGTTATCGGCCGGTCTCTAATCTTCCCTTTTTAGGGAAGATTATTGAACGGGCTGTGGCACGACAGCTCCAGGAGCATCTGGACCACATCGGTTTCCTTGATCCCTCCCAGTCTGGGTTTCGGCCTGGGTATGGTACGGAGACGGCATTGGTGGCCTTGGTTGACGATCTCCGTCTGGCGTTGGACCAGGGTCGTCAGACCTTACTGGTCCTGCTAGACCTTTCGGCTGCATTCGACACAGTCGATCATGAGGTGTTGGTGACTCGCCTGCGGGACCGTGCTGGAATTGGCGGAACGGTCTTGGACTGGTTTCGTTCATTCCTGGCCGGGAGAACTCACCGGGTGGTCTTGGGGGAGTGTATGTCTTCCCCCCGGGACCTCACGTGTGGAGTCCCGCAGGGTGCCATTCTGCCCCCCCTCTTGTTTAACATCTATATGCAGCTATTAGGGGAAATCGTGAAAGGGTTTCAGGGCACGCAGTGTCATCAGTATGCTGATGACACTCAGCTCTACCTCTCCTTTTCCATCGACCCAGGTCACACAGTCTCCCTATTTTCCCAGTGCCTGTCAGCTGTGGGGGCTTGGATGAGGTTGAGCCATCTGCAATTGAATCCTGACAAGATGGAGGTGATGTTGGTGGGCCAGGGCTTGGGGGAACTGGGGGTGGTTGAATCTCCTCTTCTTGTGGGGGTTCACCCTCCCATGGTCTCTCAAGTGCGGATTCTGGGTGTGCTCCTCGATTCACAGCTCAGCCTAGAATCTCAGGTTGTGGCCGTGGCGAGGAGTGCATTTCGGCAGTTACATCTTGTCCGGCGGCTTCGGTCGTATCTCTCAGACTCCGACCTTGTCACTGTCATCCGTGCCTTCATCACCTCAAGGCTGGATTACTGCAACAAGCTCTACGTGGGGCTGCCCGAGAAGCTGGTCTGGAGGCTGCAGCTGGTGCAGAATGCCATGACCCGTCTCCTTACGGGGGCGGGTTGCAGGGAGCACAAGACACCAGTGCTCCGGGCTCTGCACTGGCTGCCTATAAAGCACCGGGCCAGGTTCAAGGTGCTGGTTCTAACCTTTAAAACCCTTCACGGCCTGGGCCCTACTTATCTGCGGGACCACCTCACTCCCCATGTGCCCGTGCGACCCTTGATATCATCCGTGGGAGCCTTTTTGGAGGTTCCCCAGGCGAGGTGGGTGGCCACCGATGTTAGATCTTTTTCGGTGGCCGTCCCTGTGTTGTGGAACTTTCTCTTGGAGGAGGCTCGGTTGGCTTCAACTCTCCTGTTATTTCGGTGTTTATGTAAGACCTGGCTGTTCTGCCAGGCCTTTGGAGAGGGGGAGGGATAAGGTGGGAGTGGGAGGGTCTCTTTTCCCTGCATTTTGTAAATTTTTAACTGTTTTAATTTTTAAAATTGTTTTATTGTTTATATTGTTGTTCGCTGCCCCAGGCTGCCCTATGGGCAGGAGCGGAGGGATACATTTTAAAATATAAATTAAATAAATATAAATAAACTGATACACCAAGAAAACAGAGGACATCATCCTTTCAAATGATGCACTATTCACTTTTACTGATCCCCCCCTGCCCCTTTAGAGCGCTGTTTAAAATAAAATTTGACATAAGTTCTCCATCAAGAGTAAGAATATTTCTTTGGTGATGTAACTACCATTCTTAATGCTACAGTGAGTTCTACAATGCAATATTTTCTTAAACTCCCTAGATAATGGTAGACACTCAGGCTGTCAGTGTATCAAATCAATGCTTCCTGCAATTTTAAGGTTTAGTAACCACATCGGCCAACTTGCTGCTTGTGAGTTTTTGAATTATGATGAACCAATATTCACAGAATTTCTCTTTTTGTGGAGACACTGCTGCCTGGGACTCCCATCAATCTTTTATCCTTTTTCTCTGATATCTTACATATGAACCTGAACAAAACTTGTACATTTGGGATTTCCTCAGTTTTAGAGAAGTTTAGATCAAAGTATCTAATCTAAGTTCAATCTAAGTTTGTATTGAAGTATCTTAGTTTAGTTTTGAAGTATCCAAACTTTGATACTTTGATAGGCAACTACACATGCCTATTAATGATGATTTAATAAAAGCTGTATTCCCCCCCAAAAGGAGCAGGTACAGTCAGGGCCAGATCCAGACAAATGCACAGCAGCCCTCCCCCTCCCCCAATACATGGCATTCATGAATGAATTTGAAAAGACAACACGAATGCAAGAAACACTGCCATAAAATGCAGGCCCACGGAGTCTCTGACGTGGGGAGCTCTGGCTTACGGAGGGTCCACAATTATTAAGGAAGGGGCCCTCAACACATGGGGCCCATAAATTAAATAAAAACAACATATGCATAGCATACAGGTCTGCTGGACCGACAATGCAGAGAGTCCTGGCCCCTAAAGAGGATGTTATGTTAAACATAACATTAAATATTCCTTATTGCATCATTTTTCTTTTTCTAATAGATGAGTCCTACACATTTCTAATGTGTCTGTCTTACATTCCTATGTTAGGAGGGATCCCATATGACTGTTTCACACAGGATCCCAACTTCCCTAGATCTGGCACTTTTTATGGTAAAGACAGAATGAATGACTTTACTCTAGGATCAAAAAACCTTTGGTTTAAGAGAGGAGTTAAGGCTTTTATAAATTCAACTATGCTCCAAGAAGCATGGCAATTGTAAGTTAAGGCTCCCACCTTATCATGCTTGCCATGTAAGCCGTAAAGAGTAAAGACATTGTACAGTCTCACATATTGTGCTCAGTTACAACTTAGGCTCCATGCACCCACACTTCGCCTTGGTCTTTCAACCCCAATTGTCTTCCTTTCCAGGTTGGGCGCTGAAACTGGGGACAGCAAGTTCCTCCCCACTCCAGTATTCTGGACTTGATCCCTGGCTCCACTGTAGCCACAATTTCTCTTTCATTTATAGGTCCCTTCTCAGGCAGCAGCTCAAGTGCATCTGCTTACTACATAGGTGATTAAGAGCAGGCAAATATTTGAACTAGTATATTATGCATTGAGTGTACTATATTGTATTAGAAAGGAATTTGGCTGTCTGTGGGCTGTGGCTCCTGACTCCTGAGTATTGCTTGCCATCTGCTTTCCCCTCAGATACAGCCCTCATAAGGGGATCAAGCTACCTAGAGTTCATAAGCACTACAAAGCTGTGCTTCCAGAAGAACCCATCTCTCAGCCTTCTCTTCCCATATATACCCTGGGTACTCCTTCACCATAGAAACACTGCTCTCCACCCCTGGCTACCCTCCAGCCTTGTCCATAGATACACATCACCCATCTCTCAGGCTTGTTCCCCCATATACATCCCTCCAAGCACTTGTCTGCCTGTTACCAATGTATACACTTCCACCCACCCCAGCCTGCCCCCAACCTTTAATACTCCCCCAGCACCTGGCTGCCCCCTTCCCATAAAGACACTTCCCCGATTGCCCAGTGGCCCCCAGTCTTGTCTCCCTGTACACATCTATCAATCTTGTTCCCCCCATATTAAGGATCATTGTCTCCTGAGGGCCTGTCTCCCAGGAATGTCTGCCCCTGGGAGAGTGCAGAACCCACTCGGTTGGTTTCCCCCTGGAGACTTATGGAACCAAATAGGTTCTGAAATGCTTTTGGGGAGTTAACCTTGGACCTCGACGGCCATTCACTCGATGACCTTGTGGCTTTTTGAAATATCTTGCTGGCTGAGACCACTGGCTGGATGGCTCCCAGGCATCTGTTTCCCGGGCACTGGTGCTACAGTTCTCTGTGGTTTATGGAGGACCTGTGACGACTCAAGCAGGAAGGGAGGTGGTTAGAGCAACGGTGTCATACTCATGCTGAAGATGACAGATTGCGGCATAGAGCTAGTTTGGGAGCCTATGCCATAGCTGTGCAGGCAGCAAAGAAGGATTTCTTTGCTGCCATTATTGCATCTGCAAAGTCGTGTCTGGCTGAGCTTTTCCAGGTGGTGAGAGGTCTGGTCAGTACAAACAAAAACCCAAAAGACACCAAATACTGTTGAAATGTAATATAATATAAAACACACTATATAAAATATGCACACACAATCATATACTTATGAACAAAATCCACATGGAGAATAGAATATAATACATCAATGAAATAGCTAGAAAAAGACAAATATGCAATGAGCCCAATGCGTTTCGAGCAAAAGCTCTTCCTCAGGAGTGTTCTAAGAAAGGAAAGGCAAAGTACAATTAACTGGACAAAGAAATCTCCAGCACACCACACAGCTAAAATAGCGTGGCCAAGACCACTACAAGAGTAATATCCAATAGACACTCTATATTGGATCAAAAAACCATAATAAATATATATAAAAATAAATCCAAAGAAAACCAATTGTGAGTAGCGCATAAGGCAAAAACTTCAGTGTGTGTATGTCTATAAACTCTATTATACTTATCAACAGGGTAGCAATCCCTCAATACCTTCCAAACAGCATTCCATAATCTACACACTCCAAACCAGTGAGATAATTCCTAAATGGGATACCTGATGCATAGTTACACTCCTGTAGGGGTAATTTGTAAAAGCCTATGACAAACCTGTAAATTGAGAACTATGGCTCCGAGTGCGCTTAATGAGGAACTTGATTTCACTCCTTTTTTTATGAGTGCCTTTTATGGTTTGGGCAATATGGGTTTGAAGATAGTTTAGTTATACATGTGCTGGGGTGATATGTTTTAGGAGAGATTATTTGAGTGATGCCTTATATGCTTAGTAGTTTCTTTTACAATTGTGTTTTCTTAAACTTTTTATTGGCAGTGTGATATTTGTGATGGATACTACATTAGACTGGTTGTATACTCCATATATACATAGGTATAGGAGTAGGGAGATGGACTATAGCTCACCAGTGAATAATGAACAATTGACATCAGCCTTGCTCATTGGTTTGACTCACTTAAAAGGTATAAAAAGGGGGAGGGGGAAGGGGTTAGATCCCTTGTGCCACCTGATGTTGTGGCAGAGAGATTAGAAGGAGATATTCTCTAGAGTTAGAGACATATCTATGTTCCAAGCAGCGTAGTATTCAGAGCCTATAATAGGTCAGCATTATTTTTTATTGACATTTTTATCCAGTATGTTGCCTTTTGGGAATTTTGAGTAGTTTATAGTGGTGTATTGACAAATACTGAGTTGTTTGGTGATTTTTGAGTTATAGATATAGGCTTATATTGCAGTATGGCCTACTTTTTTATAAACTCTTTTTAATATCTTTTTTTATTATTCATCATACATATATTGTTTTTACTTTGTAGAGAGAAAAGGTGGCTCTTGACTATTTATGAATGGAATATGAGAGTCCATCAACAAAAGGTTTGTCATAGGCGTTTACAAATTACCCCTGTAGGAATGTAACTATGCATCAGGTATCCCATTTAGGAATTATCCCACTGGTTTGGAGTGTGTAGATTATGGAATGCTGTTTGGAAGGCTATTAGTAATTGAGGGATTGCTACCCTGTTGATAAGTATAATAGAGTTTATAGACATACACACACTGAAGTTTTTGCCTTATGCGCTACTCACAATTGGTTTTCTTTGGATTCATTTTTATATATATTTATTATGGTTTTATGATCCAATATAGAGTGTCTATCGGATATTACTCTTGTAGTGGTCTTGGCCATGCTATTTTAGCTGTGTGGTGTGCTGGAGAATTCTTTGTCCAATTAATTTGTACTTTGCCTTTCCTTTCTTAGAACGCTCCTGAGGAAGAGCTTTTGCTCGAAACGCGTTGGGCTCATTGTATATTTGTCTTTTTCTAGCTATTTCATTGATGTACTATATTCTATTCTCCATGTGGATTTTGTTCATAAGTATATGATTGTGTGTGCATATTTTATATAGTGTGTTTTATATTATATTACATTTCAACAGTATTTGGTGTCTTTTGGTTTGTTTGCTTGTGTTGGACAGCTCCCCTCCTTGGCTTTGTGTCTGGTCAGTCCAGCCTGTTTCTGCCTGGAACTGGAATCATCCAGTGCTCACGGTGACATGTTTGTCAACTGTTTTGTGGAGAAAATTGCTTGCATCCACCATGAATTTGATGCTGCAACTGATGCGGTAGGGGAACTTGGGCTTGTCTAGTTTTGTGGGATAATTTTCTGTTGGTCTTAACAGCCGATATAGGGGATGTGCTTGGGGGCTGTTCGGGCTACAACTTGTGAACTGGACCCGCGCCCATCCTGGCTGATTAAGGTCACATGGGCTGTTGGTTGCGGGGGTGATCAATGCCTCCCTTCGGGAAGGCAGGGTGCCAGACTGCCTCAAGGAGGCAGTGGTCCCTGCTCAAAAAAATTGCTTGATGTTGATTCCGTTGCCAGCTATTGACTAGGCTCTAACCTTCCCTTTTTAGGGAAGGCTGTGTATGACATGGTTGACCATGACATGCTGGTGACTCATTTGTGGGACCGTGTCGGGATGGGCGCTACTGTTCTGGGATGGTTCTGCTCATTCCGGGGTGGTGCTCATCATCTCCCCAGGACCTCATGTGTAGAGTCCCGCAAGGTTCTATTCTGTCCTTTCTCCTGTACATGCAGCCTTTGGGTGAGGTCGTGAGAGGGTTTGGCGTATGTTGTCATCAGTATGCTGATGACACCCAACTTTACCTCTTCTTTTCAGCTAACCCAGGCCTGGCAGTCTTGGTGCTTACCTGGTGTTTGGCAGCTGTGGGGAACTGAATGTGGGGAAGCCATCTGAAGCTTAATCCTGACAAGACGGAGGTGATGCTGGTGGGTAGGACTGAGGGAGTGGTGGCCCCAGTCATTGATGGGATCCACTCTCCTTTGGTCCCTCAGGTCCATAGCCTGGATGTGCTCCTCGACTCGCAGCTCTGCTTGGATGTCCAGGTGGCGGCTATGGCGAGCAGCACCTTTCACCAATTACATGTGGTGTGATGGCTTCATCCGTATGTCTTGGACTCCGACTTGGCCACCATCATCCATGCTTTCATCACCTCAAGACTGGAGTATTGCAACATGCTCTACATGAGGCTACCCTTGGTGATGGTTCGGAGAATGCAGATGGTGCAGAATGCGGCAGCCCATTTCCTGATGGGGACAGGTAATTGCAAGCACATTACACCAGTATTCTGTGCTCTGCACTGGCTGCCTATAGTCTTCCGGGTCTGATTCAAGGTATTGGTTTTGACCTATAAAACCCTATATGGCCTGGACCTTGCCTACCTGCAGGACCACCTCACCCCCCTGGGTCCTGGGCGGCCCCTGTGTTGACCAGGGGAGCCCAACTCGAAGTCCCCGGAGTTTCTCCGGTGGTGACCATGGGGAGGGTGTTCTTGGTGGCCACAACCAGGCTGTGGAACTCCCCCCTGATGGAGGTCCACCTTGCCCCAGACCTCCCTTATTTCTGAAGACCATGTAAGACCTGGCTGTTCTGCCAGGCCTTCAGTGAGGGAGATGGGTGGGTTGGGAGGGAAGGTTTTTCTAACTCTGCTGTTGTGTTTATTTTATATTTTGGATTTTTATCTATTTTTGTATTTTATATATGTATTTTTATGTATTTAATTTTTGCACTTTGTAAGCTGCCCCGAGTTGCCATGGCAGGAGGATGCAGGGTAAAAACACAAATAAATAAATAAATAAATAAATAAATAAATAAAATACATTTTCTGGCTGAAAGAACTCAGTGTGTGGTCCTGGGGGACTTTTCTTCATCTCCCCAGTGAGACCTGTGGGGTCCCACAAGGATCTATTCTGTCCCCTTTCCTGTTCAATGTTTTCATGAAGCCTTTAGGCGAGGTCATGAGGGGATTTGGCATCTGGTGTCAGCTGGTGCCAGCTGTACCTCTCATTTGCAACTGATCCAGGCCTTGGCAGTCTTGGTGCTTATGTGGTGTCTGTAGGGGACTGGATGAGGGCAAACCGTCTGAAACTGAAGCATGACAAGATAAAAGTGATGCTGGACTGGAGGTCGGCAGGACTGGAGGTCTTGAGGACTCCTGTCATTAATGGGGTTTGTCCCTCTTTGGTCCCTCAGGTTCATAGTCTGGGAGTGCTCCTTGATTCACAACTCCGGCTGGATGCCCAGGTGGCAGCTGTGATGAGGAGTGCCAATTACATCTGATCTGTCAGTTATTTCAGACTTGGACTTGACCGCTGTAGCACTCTAGGTGGGGCTACCAAACTTACTTATGAACTTGGAGGATTTGGTTTTCAGCTTCAATTGAGTAGTCATTAAGGCGGGTGTGATGGGAGTTTTGGAGATGCCGACGGCAGTTTTTTGTGGTTTTTAATTTTGTCTTTGATTGCTGGGCTTAGGGAATTCTAATTTCCTGGGTTTTGGGGGTTTATTTAAATAAGAAGAACTCGCTTTAAATATTTGCTGTACAGGAAGGTTTTTTGTAAGATAATATTCAAAATCTCTATGTCGACACATTATTTCTCCTAAACTCTCTTAAGTGAAACTGAAGCCAATTCTTCACATCAATGAAGTTCAAGTACACGTCTCATAACCCAGACATAAATTTATTAAGCCTAAAGTAAGCATACAATTTTCTACTGCCACTGCAGCAACATACATACAGCAACATAGATGCTAGGCTACCCCCTTCATTTTTTGGAAACCTTTTGCACGTACAACTTTTTCCCTGCCACTCCAAAAACATACATACACCAACGTAAGTGGAGGATACCATACCCCCTTGCGTGTACTTTGGGGAACATGTACCCAAAGAGTACATTTGTACATTATGTACGTTACGTGCACTATTTAAATTTCAAGACTACTTGTATACCTCCTCTCTCTAACATCACGAACCATAGAAATATGCTGCATGAACCTCCTTTAGCTGCACTCTCTTGGCCAATCTTCTCCCCCTTCACTTCCATTCTTTGGGCACTTTGTGCCTCCCATAACTCTACCTCTACCTTTAACTCCCGTGGCTCCATCCACATACAACTATTACAACAACAGCTCTGCCCACATCCAGCTTTCTTATTACAAGTTAAAGTTTGGTTTACTGAGTCTGTAGAAAAAATAGACTGACTTTGGTCTGGCCTCTAGCTTGCCCATGAAGAGTTTAAGAAGGCCATAAGCTCCCACAACCACGGCAAGGTATCAGTCTATGAGGGGAGGTTTATTTTATTTATATATATATATATAATTTTTATTTTTTATTTTTTTACTATAAAAATAATTTAAAATGTGTTTTTACTTTTTGTTATTTATCCAACCTAACCTATCTAAATGATAACCTAACCTAATGAAACTAGTCTAATTGACATAACTAATATTTTTTAATTAAAACATTAATTCTTTTACTATAAAATATTTTTTACAATTTTAAAATTATTTTTACCTAATCTAACCTAATTAATCTATAACCCAATCCAAATATATTTTATTTATTTATTTATTTATTTATTTTATTCCATTTATATGCCGCCCCCTATGCCTATGGCATCTTGGGGTGGCTTCCAACATAAAATAAACAATTTATCACAATATATATAAAATATATAACCTATAGCCTAATTAGCATAAATAATATTAAATTAATGAATAAAATATAACTATTCAATACAGTGAGGGCGGGGTCAGACACCTTCATCTTCCTGTGCACTTGGCAAGACTGGGTGAGGTGGTAGTGACAGGAGGTCAGGGAGGGTGGGCATGCCCTGCATCCTGGAAGTCTCTATTGCAGTGTAAAGCAGGCACCCATGCTCCGCTACAGAAACCTGTTAGCCTCCCATGCTGCCTTCTGGCCCTGGAGGGGGGAATAGTAGCTGTGCAGGTGGTGTACTTTCTCTGACAGGTCTTGCCGCTGTTTGACGAGTCCATCATTTTCCGCCTGCAACCCATCCAGTGCCTCCCACACAACCTGAGTTCCCACCTGCATTTGCATTAGGGCATGAGGCAGGGATGGTGCTGCTCCTGGACCACACTGTGGAGGAACAAGAGGCGACGCTGGTGCTCACTAGGTGGAGATGGAGGGGCTTTGTCCCCATAGCTAGTCCCAGCACCCCACGCAGACAAGTGATCCCACCTCTGGTCTTGGTGGCACATTGCCAAAACAGCTGCCCATTCCAGGTTGCAGGGTGGCCTCCAAGCACCCTACGTTGTGCTGTCCAGCTCCACACCATGAATTGTGCTACATGGTAGCACAGGGTGGAGGAGTTGTGATCAGCCCCCTGTGCACCGCTGCAGCACAGGGCCATTTTGGAGCACTAAATGAAGTAATCCCAGACTTGGATGAGCACTCCCTCTGTCCTCCTTGCCCACCACAGCCATGGCCACGAACTCCCCTCCCAAGATTCACCATTCTCCCACAGTTCCTGAATACCCCACTAAATCACTGCCTTAATGAAAAATAAACAGAGTTATGGAACTGCTAATACTATGGCTTATATACTGGATAAATAGCATAAAATTGATGGAAAGTACCAGAAACTGACAAAAAAGATGGAAAGTGCTGGAAAATGATAAGCTTTGTCTTCTCTATGAGGATGTAAGAACATCTACATATATAAAACATATGTGTGGCAGGGCTGAGCTACAAGATGGTGCATGTCATGGGGGCTACCTAAAATGGCCACTCACAGGAAGAGGAAATAGGTGGGTGGAGTTATCTGTATAAAAGAGAGGCAAGCAGGAAGCAAAGTCAGTCTGCTCCTGACTGCTGAAGAGGACACATCTCCTGGAGAGGCTGACTGACCTGGATGCTGGGACAGAAGGTGGGCTGGACTTGAGGACTGAAAGAGGAAGTATCTATGTGAGTTAGAAAAGAACTAGTCATGGACTGTGGTTGAGCTAGGCTCTAATGCATGTGAACTGTGACTGGTCAGAGGCTTGATGCCTGGCCTGGGACTATGTGGGTGTGAATAAACTGGTTTTTATGCTGAACCCTATGTGACTTGCTCATTGGGACCTTGATCCTGTGAACACTCGCCCATGGTCAAGTGGGGCCTTGCTACAATATGCATGTTTGTTTTATGTACAATCCCACATCCATTTAATTAAGGGAGATTAGACAGGCTACTAAAGTTGGAAACGCAGTAATAATGGGTGATTTCAATTACCCTCATGTTGACTGGGTGAATGTCTCCTCGGGGCGGGATGCAGAGATAAGATTTCTAGATGTCAAATGACTGCTTCCTGGAGCAGCTCATCCTGGAACCAACAAGAGAAGGAGCCATTCTGGATCTAATCCTAAGTGGCATGCAGGATTTAGTGAGAGGGGTAATGATGCTTAGGGATGGGCAAACAGAACGCGGTTTGGATGTTTGGTCGTTCAGTTCGAAGCCCGAGTTCGGGTTCAATGGTTTGGTTCAGCCGAGGTTAGGTTTGGCCGAATATTCAAAAATAGCAGAACCGAACCCAAAACCGAAACCTAATTTTTGGCCCTGGAAAGATGTTTTTCCTGCCTCCGAACTCATCTGAACACGACTGAACTGTTCGGTCATTCGAGAGTTCGGTTCGGATATCCAAACAGACCAAGTTCGGTCCGAACTCCGAACATCCGAACCGCGTTCACCCATCCCTAATGATGCTGAAGCTGCTGGGAAATAGTGATCATAATATAATTTGACATAGTCACAGGAGGAAAAATGCCAAATAAAACCACTGCGGTAACATATAACTTTAGAAAGGGGAACTATGTAAAAATGAGGAAACTAGTTAGATGGAAACTTAAAGGAGCAGTTGCAAGAATTAAATGTCTACAGGCAGTGTGGAGACTATTTAAAAGCACCCTCTTGAAAGCTCAAATTAAATGTTTGGTCCTCTTCCTACCTTAATTTGTGGAATACATCTGCCTGTGTGGCTAAATGGTGAGGTGAAGGAGGTTATTGGAGCCAAAAGGGCATTCTATAAACATTGGAAAGACAGTCCGAATTAGATAAATAGTGAAAAGCACAAGAGTTGCCAAAGTAGATGTAAAACGTTAATAAGGCAGGTCAAAAAGGCATTTGAGGAGCAACTGACTAAAGATGCTAAAACTAATAATAAAAACTTTTTCAAGTACACAGAAGCAGGAAGCCTGCTAGAGAGTCAGTTGGCCTATTAGATGATCAATGTTCTTTTCCTCCCTAAGCACAGTTCTTTGCTTTGGTCTTCATTGCAGAGAATGTTGGGGAGATACAAAGTAAGGTTCAGGCGTGGGTAAGTGATGAATTGGAAGAGCTGTCACAAATCAACGTGACTCTGGAGGAGGTCCTAGAGCAAACTGACAAGCTAAATAATAACAAATCACCAGGACCAGATGGTATTCACCCCAGAGTTCTGAAGGAACTAAAATATGAAATTTCAGACCTACTGTTAGTAATTTGTAACCTACTGCTAAAATCTGCCACTGTTCTGGAGGACTGGAGGGTGGCAAATGTAACCCCGATATTTAAAAAGGGAATGAATCCAGAGGTGATCCTGGAAACTACAGACCAGTAAGCTTGACATCTGTGCTGGACAAAATGGTGGAAACTATCATTAAGAACAGAGTCGCTGGGCATGTTGATAAACATGGCTTAATGGGGAAGAGTCAACATGGATTTAGCAAAGGTAAGTCATGCCTCACTAATCTGTTGGAATTCTTTGAGGGTTTAAATAAGCATGTGGACAGGGGAGACCCGGTAGATTTAGTGCCTTGATTTCCAGAAAGCATTTGATAGGGTCCCACATAAAAGACTCTTGAGAAAATTAAAAAGTTATGGGATAGGAGGTGGTGTCTTGCTATGGATCGGTAACTGGTTAAAGGATAGGAAGCAAAGAGTAGGACTGAATGGTCAGTTTTCACAATGGAGAGATGTAAAAAGTGGTGTGCCCCAGGGATCTGTATTGG
>QEPC01000585.1:1393995-1434894 GCA_003113815.1 Sphenodon punctatus
GAGGCACTAACCACCCCAGTCAGCAACAGCCGTAATGTCTCCTGGATGGCTTTCACCAGCTAGGACGGGCAAGAATCTTGTTCACAAGTGGTGGCACGAACCGATCCCAACAAGGACTCCACATTGGCAGGTGACACCATCTGAAACCGATTCCACAAAACAGGACAGGACGGAGCATCCATAGCCCCAAGATGATCCTCTGCAATAACTGCAGAACCGAAATCGTGGCGGATGCGAGCGATTTTACCTACAAAGTACTCAATGAACCGGTCACAGTGGTCGCTGGATTGCTCCAGGTCCAGGCGGAGACAGGCAGGACTGACCAAACCTTTCACCACCCGGAAAAGCTCCGCTGGACGTGACTTTGCAGATGCAATAAGGGCAGCAAAGAACTGCTTCTTTGCTGCCTGAACTGCCACAGCATAGGCCTTTAAACTGCTCTTGTGCTGCGATCGATTATAGCCCAGGGCATAAGGGCAGTCCCGCAGGTAGGCAGGACCCAGGCCATTTAGAGCTTTATAGGTCAATATCAACACAATAGTTAACAGTGGAGAATCTTAATAATAGCCTGTGTTATGGTTTTAGATTACTCAAAGCTACAGAACTGAACATAACCATTCCCTCAACTCATCTCAAATATGTGGATGAGCTTATATCCAGAAAGCTTCACCTACATCTACAACCCTGACATTTATATACTCCGATTCTTACTCGTGTTCAACAGAGCAACACTAAAACCTGTGAACTCTCAAGAATATTAGGTATCTTAAGAACTTAAGAAAAAAGAACATAAGTAGTGCCATACTGAGTCAGACCCGTAGTCTATTAAGCCCAGCACCTGTCTCTGACAATGGCCAATCTCGGTGGCTTGGAAAAAGTACCCCACAGGTCACAATGGGGCAATCTGTTCCATGTTCATTCCCAGCTGCTGACAGAGTTTACGTTCCCCCAAACCTACCCGACTAATAGCAGCTAATGGACCTATCCTCCAGGAACACGTCCAATCCTTTTTAAAACCCAGCTGTGCTACTGGCCTTGACCACTTCTTCTGGCAACAAATTCCACAACTTAATTGTGTTTGGAGTGAAAAAATACATTCTTGTTTTAAATCTGATACATGTTAGTTTAATTGGGGTGTGTCCCCTAGTTCTAGTACTATTAAAGAGGGTAAGTAATCATTCTGTATTTACCTGTTCCACGCTACTCATGATTTTATAAACTTCTATCATATCCCTCTGTCGTCTCTTCTCCAAGCTGAAGAATCTTTTGTTGCATCTCCAATTTTTAGTTGCATCTACCACATATCATCTGTCAAGAGGCTGCCACTGTGCCTGATTAGTACTAGTCCTGTCTCTCACGTTGAAACATTTGTCTGTAGTCTCACCATACTTGGCCAGTATTCTCTGACTTGGACATATGACTGTTATGGCTGTTTCCCCAGTAGCTTTACTACTAAGCCAAATGAATCAAGAAATAAACAAAAAACTTTTTAAAACCTTTCCCAATTTGTCCTCCCCTCCTGCTGTTTTCTCCATTGAAGTTTTTCAATAAGATGGTTAAAAAAAAAAGAAAGACGTCACAAAACAGTCAGAAGAAGAGGCAGGATGGCACCATGGAGACTTGCTGGTGAAATGAGGTGTGAACTTTCATAGGCAAGAGCCTACGTCATTAGATGCTTTCACAAACCAGTGTAGATGTTCTTTTTCTATCTTTCATTGAAATGTTAAACTAAAATAACACAACTGGTTAAAATAATCACCTCTATGAAGGATGACACCGACCAGAGATAATATGAGGTCACATCCAGGTAAAGATCTGACCCCTTGAGTATTTTAGATGAGATGCTACCCTGTGTGGCCACCCAGAAGCTACGGAACCCATCGCCCATGTGAAGGTGGAGCGGCCGGATGTGCGCTCCCGTGAGCCATGGAACACCCACTCATGGCCATAAATGGAACAATGCCAGGAAATCTGGAATGCAAATAGCTCTGTGGCAACGGATGGCCATGGAGACCCTGCCTGCTTGAATGGTGGCGGTCAGCTACGCCAGCAAACAGGGCTGCCGCTCACAGGCACTGTGGGCAGGGGACGTGGCCTTTGCAAGTCACAAGAACTGGCCAGGAGTAGCGGGGAGCCTGGGTTTCCCAGTGCTCACGCTGGGGACATGTCACGTGCAAAGGCCAACCTGGTGCATTTCCCCCTGCACCATAACCCATGGTAGTGGAGTGTGTGTGGGCTCCTTCTGTGGCTATGGTGGCCACCCTGGGAGCTGCCCATTTGAATTGTCTGAGTGGGTGCTCCATGGCAGTCGCGGAAGCCACCCCCATCGCCTTGACCATTTAAAAACACCCCCTATATCTTCCTTCTCAGACCATTCTGTTACTGTGATGTATTTTAAAATGTAGGCTTTTATCCTGCAAGGAACTTCATGCATGCTCTTTCACTGCATCTGTAGGAAGCCCAACTATCTTCAAATGAAAATCAGTCCACACTGAAATCCGTGAGACTCTTGAGGCATTAAAAAGAACAGAAGAAACAAAAGGTAAATTTTCTTTAAAAATAGAGTAGTGCAAAGAAGCACATTTTCAAAGAAAAAAAAATCATCTTTTTGTTTGGTAATTTAAAAAAAATAAATCAGAGCTGTAGTCCCACAGTTGGGGGGCAGAACACATGTCTTCAATTATATCCCACCATATCAACCTATTTTGTACATTCCTTTTCTTAAATTGCAAATATCCAGCCTCATCTAGTTTCCTTCCCTTTTCAAATTGTCTCTGATTTTAAACCTATCACCCCACTCCCTCCATCTAGCCATGGACTTTTATTATTTAGCCCTGAAAAATGTTTTGGGAAACAGGCTGGATGAGGTATTATACAAAATAAAGTTATAGCATATTGCATTGCACACCTTGTTAATAACTTGAAATCTGTTTCCCTCCCCCCACACAGAGAAAATAACTGATAGAAGATACTAACCAGCTCAGCATATTTCTTAAATAAAATGTCCAGCTTTTCCTCTGGGGTTTTCAACTTGTTCAAGTTTTGCATCAGCAGGGTGGCTTCTTTCCCTTAATAAAGAAACAAGGGAAACATAAGACATCTGTATGCAGCACAGTGAACAGAAATGGGGCTGTTGATGTGAAAATCTACAAATGTCAGTAAAAAATGAAGCTTCTTGGAGTTGAGGAGAATATTTTGGGGGTGAGCCATGGCTCAGGTGATAGAGCACATGCTTTGCATGTATAAGGTCCCAAATTTAATCCATAGCATCTCCCGTTCAAGGTCTCGAGTAGCACGCCTGAGTGAGGCCTCTGCCGGGGACCCTGGAGGGTCTCGGGTAACATGCCTGAGTGAGGCCAGACTTGCAACCCTGCTCCTGGGTCAGGCTGTAAAAAATTGATCTAAGATGCACCATTGGTCTCACTCAGTTGGGCAGATCCTTCTCCTTTTTCATCTTTGTTGCCCTCTCCCCTCCCGTTTTTGAAAGGTTCAGATCATCTCTCGCATTCTAGAACAGTCTATGGGGCAGAGCCACTGGTGTGGTTGTGCCATCTGCAGATGGGGTCATTATCCTATTTGCTATCTGATATACCTCGCATTGTCCTTGGGTACAACCACATGATACACCTACTGCAGTTTGGGCAGCATTTTCCCCACTTAGGTCACCGTTGCCACGTGATGCAGTGCACCGTGTGCCCGGTGGCTGCCAGATATTCCCCCCGCCATGAGGTGGGGTGGGCAGCTGGCTGCTATATTTTGCATCCTCAGTAAAAAGCTGAGGACACAGCTCATAGCAGCCTTACCCTAAATGGGGTAAGACTGGTCAACGTACGGTGGTGACACACCACTTGGACTGATTCTTTTCTGCTTCACTACATGGTGAGCGGGCTTTTGATCGGCAGCTGCTAACTCCAGTCCTGCGCACCCATGTCATGGCCATGGGTGGGATAGTGGGTGGGCTGGGGGAGAGTGGGTGGGAAAGAACTGGGCACCAGCTTGTGTGGCTGGTGCTTTGGCCTGCCCTGGGGTGTGGCAGGAGGTCTGGCAGCAGTCTATTCACCTGGCTTCCCCGTGGGGAGGTCCGACTATCTGCCCTGCTCCCTGAGCTGGCCCTGAAATGTGGCAGCAGCAGTTGCCAACCACCAGGTGCACAGGGATTGGGCCCACCATAGCTCATGTGATTGCACCCATCATTGCAGTCTGGGCTCAAAGCCTGCATGACGCTATTTTGAGACTCGGTGATTCTAGAACTTGATCCTTAGCAGGTTTCTAACACTGATTTGAAAACATTATTGTCCTCCAACTTTTTGTTTTAGCTATTTGCCTGGGTTATGAACCACCAAGAGCATAACCAGAAGAGGAGGCCGACCTCCTGTGCCCTCTACTACTTGAACACCAAGGCTGCTCCACTCTGTTGACCAAGGGCTGTCCTTGATCAATGGCACTCCCTTCCTTGGTTGCCTCCCAGAGCACACTAGGACTGATACAGACTTTAATAAGCCAGATTCTCAAGTAAGAATCGCTGTTCATAGGGTGCAGGTGAGCTAGAGGCTGGCTGTAACTGGGCAAATGATAATTCCCATGGAAAGTGAGACCCTTTGCTGCTATAAAGCTGGTGAAACCATCTCCGTTGCCATCACCCCTCATTCCATGACCTAGCAGGATAATTTAGGGGGGCATATTGGGATGCAGATACTCTGTGACAAGACACCAATGGCATCAATAAAAGTAGCCCTTAGGCTGTTCTAAGTTTGGGAGTTGTTGTGAGAGGATCAGAGTGTTCTATGCTCCAGCCCTGTAATCTAACTTCCACTGAAAATGTCACTAGAAGTTGAGTGAGAAGCTATTCTACCTCCTGCAAAGCCTCCTTTCTCCAGTAACAATCCCTGGAGGATGGGGTCTACTACTTTACCCTTTATGCCATTGTATGACATACAATGGACAACATTGGGCCCCATGATTGCAAGCTAGGTGTAAAATACTACCAGTTGTTTGAGTTGGAAATTCTGATTTGGGGGTGTTCTACTCTCATTCTGAATCAGTCTAAACTATCTCATGTGTAAAATATAACCAACCACTGAAGTTGTGGGTTCCATATCCTACTTTTTGCCCTATCTACAGAGAATATGCAAGTCTTACACATGCCTTTTAGGACATTTGGCTCCTTAGCTCAAGTTATGCTTGAGATAAGCATAACTCTAGACTGGCCTCTAATTCAATACATCAGTCAAAATGGTAGCTGTCATGTAACAGCTTTGAAGTGGTGCATCCCATTTTGAGTCCTATCTTTTTGCATGTATCTGGCAATCATGTTTTCTCTGTTAGTCTTGGCTTTGCTATGGACTACTGTCTGACTTGATCATGAATTCCTGTGAACCTCAGAGGCTGAAAAACTAGTTATGTTTAAGTGAAATGAAGGTCAGTGGGTGAACGAGGGACTACTGCTCTCTAGCGGCTTTCCAAAACAGCATAAAACCATTTAACTGAAAAAACTAAGACTATTGTTTGGTCTGGGTAGTGCAGCTTTAAATGACTTGATGTCTGTGCTCACTGCTCAGTATATGCATCTGTATTTCCAGTTGTTACTGAGTAACCTGGATTTCTAAATGATGTCCCCTTGTGCCCTTTGACTTTACAATGATCTTATTATTTTGTAGTTTCTTTTCTGTGCCAAAAACATCAAAACAAACACTGGTGCCATTTCTATTGGTGAGATGTTTAGTCGAAACCCAGGACAAAGGAATTGTAGCAGATTTGATGGCCTGATTTTTGTTCTTTTCAGTTGTTGATTCACCACTGAAGGAATTCCTACACCCACAATTTCCAAGCTGCTTTGTACACAGCACAAAATGCTGCCTTTGAGTGGCACAATATTATAGGAAGACCCCTGTTGTCAGACAGCTAAGTCAGGCATTCTTAATGACTTGGTTTTATTAATAACTTGCAATAAATTGTCATACACTGGCAAGGATTATTACTTTAAAAATAAAATAAAATTACAAAGGGTAGAGTTAAAATGATGTGTGAGATGGGCCTGACCTTAACTCTTTCATTTTCTGGATTTGGTGGCATTTACGTTTCATCATTCTGGAAAGGGTACAAACCATTGCATTCCTGCCATAACTTAATCAGCAGGGACCTAATCATTATTGCCACCAATGGGGAAAATGTGGTGAATACAGGTTCCTGTGTACTAATCAGTTAACTGAAAGTCTCTTCCTGTGGATTGACCTACAGTCAGATCCCACGTGCTTTCATATTATTAGAGGTGGAGATATTTGACATTCTCTCCTTTCTTGTGTAATTTTCTGAAACATTTAAACCAAGAAAGCGCAGTTTGCAGCTACAGCCACACTTTGTCACTGTTGGCCTGCAGAAAGCGTGTGATATCAGTGACAGATATTGAGGCCCTGGGTGGTTTCATTCCCGATTTAACCAATGACTCATATAAGTGCTACATTTCAGTTACGTAACTACTTGCCTAGTCCTTTCAGGATTTTCTTTTCCAGTTTTTGCTCCTTGTTGGTGCTGGGTTCTTTTGCTCCGGAGGCATCCCCACTAGCTGCCTGTTCTTTCTCGCTCTCATCATTTGCATCTTCATAGTCTCCATCCTCGTTATTGAATGACTCTCCTCTTTCAGGCTTGTCTCTTCCTTCAGTAGTGCCCTCCGTCTCCACCAGACTGGTAGCAGACCCATAGGTTTTAATAATGTCCTCCAGCTGGCGGCTCAGCTCCTCAGACAAATCACAAGCCTTTAATTCCGGCTGAGCATTTGCTTGGTTCTCAAGGGGCTGAGCTTTGGGAATGGAGCTATCACTATTTTTTGTCTCCAGGCCATTCTGATTAGGTAAAATTGCAGAGCTGTTAGCAGTCAAGGGTGCTTGCTGTTCAGGTTGGAGATCAGTTGATTGGTTATTCTCCATATCTTCTTTATTATCTAGAAACAACAAATTTGAGGGGACGTTTAAGAGAACAAGCACACTAATAAAATTGGGGACCTGTCACAGAACAAAGTCAGGTGGGACACCCTTGGCCTCCCAAACTGCCTAAGCTAAAGGGGTGGGTAGGTCTGAAATTAAAAAGGGGACTGTCTCCTGTGCCCCAGGCTTGGGGTGGAAGTGACATGCGCCCTCCCTCTCCCCTAATTTTACAACCTATGTTAGTGCTTATGTAATACAGAGGAATGTGCTTATCTGTTCACCCTCACTTGCTACATCTTCCATGTAAAACCCATCCGCATCCAAAGAAAATAATCCCCACTAAGAAAAACAAATAATTATAGGTTAAGGGTCACACCACCATCCTAGAACATACGTATTAAAAACATATGAGAGTTATGGTGCTTATTCTAATATGTGAGTTAGTATTTAGAATTATAGTGTCAGGTGTAAAAAGACAGCCTTTGTGAATGTAGAGAAGTCCAGCTACTGGATCCTGCCTGCAGCTACAGAACTATATTCTGTCATTTTCACCTTCAATTAACTAGAGTTTTGATTGGAGACTCTAAAATGTTGGTCTTAGAGACCTGATCATACAACGTGTGACTAGGCAAAGTTTTGGTAGCAGTTTTGCTGATCCCAAGACTGATAGTGGGTGAAAACAGATGCGTGGGTGGCGCAGCAGCTCGCTGGCCTGGAGCGGGAAACAGCAGATGCCACTCTCCAGGTTGGGGAGGGGCACCAACCAAATATTCCTGCAGTCAGAAAGTTGTTCTGCTGACCGCATGCCCGGGTGGGGTGCTACAACAAATGTGTGGGTGACGCGCCCCGCCATGACTGGTAGCCATGGTAACCAGCCATGATGCCAGGCCATGGCAGCCCCGCAGGGAAGGCAGGGCTGAACAGACACGTTGGCCCATGTGCATGTGCACTTGGAATCCTCCAGGGGATGCATTCTGGGCTAGCTGCCCACCCAGCCCAGGGCAGCCCCAGACCAACATCTGGCGGTTGGGGAATAGATGTGCGGGTTGTTTCTGGGTCACAGTAGGCCACGTCATGTCTATTTCCACCCAGTGTCAGACCTTCTAGCTAGATCAGTGGATTTGATTCAGCACTATCTTGGCTCCAGCAACCAAAATGTCAGTTCAGCTTCTCTTGCTTCTGAAAGAGGCACATGGATACACACCCCCTGCAGCCACTTCTGGCGCGAGTGGCAATGCAGTTACTCATGAGCCATGTGCAGCTCCTGAGCTGCCATTTGCCCACCTCTGGCATGAGAATACAATCGGATGCCCAACTCTGACAACTGACTACACTAAACTGGCTAAAATCCCAACAGAAATTATACAGTTACAGTTTGGCAAATACTCTGTGTGCATAGGAACTTCAGGAACAATGGCTTGAAAACAGAAGTGGGTTGATTCCCCCTTGCTAATCAACATACACAAAAGATGTGCCATCGTAACCCAATCAGAAAACACTCTTGCCACTGAAAAACCAATAGAAAAAATCAAACACTAAATCCAAATGCAACTAAAACTCCCATTGCCAGTTGCCACCAATGGAGAAATCAGTGAACATGGGTCCCTGAGCCATGGGCCAAACAAGTGCTGTCCTGACAAGTGGAGGAAATCCAGCCCTGTCATCCGCGAGTAACATCGCGACAGAACCCCGGTGCTACTTCCAGCATCTGGTTCCTCCCTCCACCGCATCTTTGCCTTGCGTCAGTTTCAAAGTCGCTGCCGCCATCAGGTGTGAATGCGGCCGAAGTACTAAGTTACTATTTATGGGGAACAGCTGAAAAAAACCTATGAAGATGACTAAGTTACCAACTTAGTTCCCTGTAACTAGGGATGTGTACCTGCAACTTCTCAACCTGATGGATGTATCCTTGTTGCTCTCGATGTTCACCTCTCCCTTGTCTCTCTGATTGTAAGCCCCCTGGGGCAGGGACCTGTCTATAACTATTGAGGTTTTTTTCCAGTGCCAGGTACACTGTTGGTGTTATATAAATAAAATAATAATAATACTACATCAGTACCCAAAACATGCAGAAGAGAAAACTGAAAATGAAACTGATAAACTAGATGCTGTAGAAATATTTATCCCAAGGATACAAGTGTTTGATAAGTGTCTACGCTAACATTTACAATTGCATAAGCTAACACGACTAGCCTGTGGTAAATCAGACCATAAAATCCCACATGTGAGTTTCAGGATGAATAATATTGAATATCCTGTAATTTCTTTTGTAATGAAGTCTTAGCATTATGAAAATTAAATGGTTTCCCTGTTTTTGTTTTTTTCCTTTTAGATGTTTGCTTCTCTTTTCCATTCCACATTATTATTTAATTTATTTATTTGGCATTGACAATGTACCTGGTGATGAACAGTTATGGGTGCCGCCACAGGAGACATTCTGGGAAGGCTACCATGCCTTGGATAGCCTTGACCCAGTCTGGGCAGCCGGGCCATGCGATGCAGTGCATCGTGTGACTGACTGCTGCCAGATGTCCTCCCCGCCCTGGGGCAAGCAGCTGGCTGCTGCACGTGACCTCGTCAAGGAAAGTCCAAGGACGTGTTGCGTAGCAGCCTTACCATATGGGGTGAGGGTGCCCAAAGAGTGGCTGCCCATGGGCTGGGGCCAATTCTGCCCTGTCACATGGCGAGCTCCACAGTGGGGCCTTGAGCAGCGGACACTCTCGCCTGTTGTGTACTGCCATGTCACGACTGGGGCAGGAATTTGGTCGGACCAGGGGAGGGAGGCAGGGCAGGGCTGGGCACTAACTTATGTAGCTTGCTCTGAGGTGTGGCAGATTTAGTTTTTCTTATGTCCTGTCATTGGTCGGTCAGTCAGTCAGTCAATCATCATCATCCCCACGTTTTTCAGCAGAGTCCTCTTTAAGAGTTCTGCTTGGAGGTAATTTATACTCCCCCTGCTGACAGGCTCTGAAATAACAGCTTAAAATATTATAGGTTATAACAGTGACTCTCACATTTTTAAAATGTATTTTTCTACAATAAACTGGCAAATTAAAAAGAACCTTGATGCTTAGAATCTGGGGCATGTTTATTTATTTAAATATAGGTCTAATTAGAATAAGTCTCTGGTGATCACCCATCTTATTCCTTAATGGGAACAGACATGTTATAATCAAGCCAAAGGAACTATGTCAGTTTATTTATCCTAGCTGAAGAACTTGCTAGTTATCCTGAAGCGAAAGCAAACTTGAGTCATACAAGCCCTCAAAGCAGTTGACCTTAGGCAAAGTGTCTGAAATAGAAATATATGATCCAGTATATCGGAGACAAGTGGCTATGTTAGTGTTATCTTGCATTCCATCCTTCATTTGCCTTTGAGCAACGATAAAACAACTGCTATCTATGTGTAACATCTACTATGAATTCTATCCAGAAAACTGCTTATTTTATACACCAGGCATTATGTGCTTGTGGTAACGTGCCATTTTTATTGGGGAAAATTTCATATAATGAAACTGAAATGGTAAATATAGATTAGTGACTCCCAACCTTTTGGGAACTTGGATATCATCATTCCATTAGATAAGGCCCAGGGATCAGTACAGTGACATGAAAGGTATGGTCTCTTGGCTAGTGTGAGTATGTAGTAGGGATGGGAAATTATATTGAAAATTGGGATTGGTTCAAAATTGTATCTACCTGACTTTCAATATGATTTTAGACCCTACTGATCGGAATTGGTTCAGATTCTGACCAATACGGCCTAAATCCAAATTCTTCCCCGAGCTCTGCCACCCCGCAAGTGCTGGGCAGAGGTCCAGGGGAGGCAGAGCTTGAGGTAGGGGGAGGTCACACAGAGGGGGGGAGGGGGTAGTTGCTTCCCAGGACCCCTACCCACCTCCTCCAGCCCGTGACTGCCTGCCCTAGCACCTGCTGCAGCAGCGCTGGGGTGGGTAGCCAGGCAGGGGTCTAGGGGATGTGTGCGGTGTCAGGCAGGGGTGCTAGCAGGCGTGGGTGGGTGGGGAGGGAGAGGGGAGGTTTAACTTACCTTCTCTTCTTCTAGATGTGCCCCACCCTGAGAAGGCCAAGCAGAAACAATAATAATTTTTTTAAAAAACTGCATATGCGCAAAATGGCTACTGTGGCCAGTCTGCACATATGTGGCCATTTTCCAAAATGGCACTGGCAGTGTCGGTGTCATTTTAGAAAGTGGCAGCCAGTCTACGCATGCTGAGCCGACAGTCGGGCATGTGCAGAACGACTGCCACTTTCCAAAATGGTGCCGACGCTGCCAGCACCATTTTGGAAAATGGCCACACATGCGCAGAATGGTCACGGTGGCTATTCTGCACATGCGTAGGGGTTTTTCTCTTATTATTTCTGCCTGGCACGGTCCTGAGAAGGCCATGCCGGGCACTGCAGTGTCGCTGGAAGAGGTAAAGGTAAGTTAAACCTCCCCTCTCCCACCCCACCCAGTCACCTCTGCTTCCTAGCCCCTAGTTGAGTGTAGGAAATGGGGCAAACAGAGCTGGGACTCCCTGAAAGCTCCTTGGAGCGGGGCCAGTGACGCTCCAAGGAGGTTTGATAGACTTTGCCAGGGGAACCAATCCTTTTGGATTGTATCCCTCAGCAGGATTGGATTCATCAGTTCAAAACAATTTGCCACCAAAACAAGCAAATTGTATTGAAACAATTCTGATTCCCATCCCTAGTATGTAGTAGTTGTGGTGGCGAAGGGTTATACATTCAGTCTCTCAGTCACACACCACACCGCAGACTCTGACATGATGGATCAATTTGAGCCTGCGTTGAAAATACGCAGGGTTTGGTGAGAGGGCTGAGTAGTTCAGTTGTTGTGCTGCAGAGGACGGGTGGGCAGGATGGGTTGCGTCCATGGTAGGGTGGTCAGATATGCAAATTTTAGAGAACACTTATGAGAAATACAGGTTGCAGAGCTTCATTGGCTCCAGTGCAGGAGGATGCATGGGAGAAAAATAGGCCTCTTTTACATGGACGTCACCCACCCACAAACACCCATCGGATGGGTGAGACAGTGCCCATGTAAATGTCCATGAGTGGGTGAGTGCACATTCATGACCCACCCACGGAGCAGCCAGGAAGAAGCCAGCATGCTCCATGGGTGGAGGTGGGTGAAGATGGGTGTTCAACACCCACCCGTCCATGTAAATACCAAAACCCCCGCACCCATGGGGATGGGTCTGCCGATACCACAGAGAGATGGCTAGAGAGGCCACACAGGTGCCCCCAAGCAGACACACCCACCAGGGGAGATGCGGAAGCCTGGCCAGGAGCGCTTAAAGGTGAACCAAAACATGACAGTGGTACGCCGGCTCCCAAATTGTCAGGACGGAAGGCATCCAACAAGACAAAGGAATCCTGCGCTGTGGGACAGGCAAGGGCAAGGCAAGGCACCCCGGGACAGCCAGGGGAAGGGGGGGTGGCCCAAAGGCATGGGGGGAGAGAGGGAAAGATGGCTAATCATAGCACACCTGTCCCATCACAGGGCCGAGGGGATACCGCACTCCACCCGCATCCCCCCACTCCACCACAGCTACGGGGCACAGGGAAGGGAGTACAATGGACAGCAAGGTAAGAGCAAGGGTACCCCAACATCCTGGGGAAGGGGGACCCACATGCCAATACCAGAAATCATCCCACGGGAACACAGGGTGGGCAGCTCACAGCTAACTGTCTCCCCCCCCCCCCCCTCCCCAGGAGCACAAGCACACACAGGAGCAANTCCCCAGGAGCACAAGCACACACAGGAGCAATGCACCACCGGAGAGACGGCCAAGGAGGGCCTCCATGACAGTCAGGTAACCCTGCCGTGCCGCCCGAGGGGAGAGAAGAGGGATCCCCCAACAGGAGCAAAAGGGGGGCAGCAGGACAGATGCTAACCCCCATGCAATACCCCCAACAGGAGATGAACAGCTTCACTGTCACCACAGCTACTGGGCGGGCCTCAAGCTGGAAGGGGGGGGACACGTAGTACCCAAAAGGGGGAGCCCTGGTTGAGGCAAGAGACCTGGGACTTCATACACGTGTGGGGGGCTGAAAAGGTCCAGCATGACCTGGTGCACAGTTACAACACCAGACAGGTCTATGAAGCCATCGCCCAGGAGGTGCAGCAGCAGAGGTACAATAGGGATGTCACCCAGGGCATGCAGCAGGCAAAGGACTTGAGGTCCGGATAGAAGTCTATCAAGGACAACAATCTCAAGTCCATCCGTGCCATGCGTACAATGGAGTTCCATGATGAGCTGGACCGGTTCCTCTGCATGGACGGGGACATAGTTGCCTCCTGCATACACAGCATGGCCTTCGCCAGGGGCAGATGGAGGGTGCTAACAACACCCCCCCCTGCCGCTGCCCCTGGTGAGGCCAGCCAGGATGTGGGAGGGGACAGCCCTATCACACAGGGGGAGGAGGCGGCCTGGGAAACCACTCTCACAAACATCACCCTCCGCGTGCGCCCACAAAACTCACAGGGCGACAGGTCATGGGGACAGGGGGTGCACATGGAGTGGATGGACACCTGGAACACTTCCCAGGATGCGGAGGAATATGATCCAGGCAGGAACACAACCAGGGCCTGGGGGCGGGGGGGCAGGGCCCCGACCACAGTGACCAGAGCCAAATCCGGGCAGCAGGGATCAACTGATGGATCCCCATTGCCGTTACAGCTCAAGGGAGCCTGGAGGTTCATGAGGAGGAGGTCGCAGAGGAAGAGGTGATCGAGGAGGAACCAGTGGCACCCCTGAGATCCGGTCAACAGGACAACAATGGTAGGCTAAGACAGACAAGGGGTGGGTTGCGGGTGGTGCCGGGGTGATGGGGTAGCAGGCTGGCCACAGGGGTAGCCCCTAGAGTAATACACCCATCAGGCATGACAGGGAAGGGCTGGGGCCCCCCACAGTAGGGTCACCTAGCCATATGGGTTAACAGCCCCTGACAGGAATCCAGATGGGGGGGGTCACAAAGGAGGAGGGACCACAAGACATGCCTGCAATGGGGTGCTGGGACAATACAGCCCCGGGTGAAGGTGCGTTCACATGGGGCCACCACTGCAGTCCGATACAGAGGACAGGAATACGGGGACCCCACACGATTGGTCACAGTCAACACAAGGACAGACGTGGAAGGGGCGCTGGCATTAATTGTGGTGAAACAGATGCACCGCTAGGGGTACAGGGTATGGACATGGCAAGCTACACAATCCATTGGGGTCACATGTCTTTCACAGATGAGTGCCCCAGTCCTGTGAAGGTTGCTGCTGCCAGCAGCGCTGAGAGGAATCGGGAGATGCGGGCCAGGAACCAGAGAAGGAGAGAGGACCTGGGGAGGGAACTGCTGGAGGAAACCAGAAGGTTAGCCAAAGTGCACTCAGAGGAGCTCGCCTTCACCAGGGAAGTGCAAAGAGGGGAGGGGGATAGGGATAGGAACCAGGACACATTGGCAGCAATGCTCAACCGGTCCTGCACCGAACACCTGTGGGCCAGGCTCCAGACTGCCACCCTCCACCATGAGATGTGGCTTGACAGGGCCGAGAGGGGTGAGGGCCCGTGTCATGCTGGAGGGGATCTCTGCTTGGTCCCTTGACCTCATTGGGGAGACTGTGGTGCTCCTGCGGAGAGAACCCCAGCGTGACATGGACCCTCCAGGTGCAGATGGAGAATTGGCAGCCAACTATCACCAGGGCACCGTCCCACAGGTGCAGGTGCCCCTCCCCAGCACTTCGGCCAACCCTGGTTTCCCCAGCAGCACCCCTTTCCTGGCCTTGTGCACAGGGTCCCCCTCCCCCACATTGTCCCACACCACCAGACTGTGGGGCCGCCCTTCCAGCTCGCACCCCTCCCGGTTCTTCCACAGCTGCCTCCAAGACCTCTCATCCGGGAACCACAGCCTCCCCTAAACATCCCGGAACCCCCAGTTGACCAACCGCCCATGCCGGCCACCCCACCAGCTCCAGTAAGCTGAAACACATATCACTCCACAAAAGGGGTGAGGGTGGGGGTTACCCATCGCTACCTGCAGAGGGGATGCAGCATGGGGATCCATGGCATCCCCAGAGGGCCACTGTACTGGCTGTGGTGCTGGGGTTACATCCCTGGTACTAATTGTAACTCTTACCTTATGTTCCAACATCACAGGGTCTAATTACTGCATCTCCTTACTGGGGTGGGCCGCAGGGAGCATATGACACCTGGGCTCTGCACTGACTGCTTATAAAACACTGGGATAGGTTCAAGGTGCTGGTTTTCACCTTCAAAGCCCTTCACGGCCTGGGCCCTGCCTATCTGCAGGATCGCCTCACTCCCCATGTGCCCGTGCGACCCCTGAGATCATCCGTGGGGGCCTTTTGGGAGGTTCCCCGGGTGAGAGGGGTGGCCACTGATGTGAGATCTTTTTCAGTGGCTGCCCCTGTGCTGTGGAATTCACTCTCGGAGGAGGTTCGGTTGGCCCTCACCCTCCTGTCGTTTTGACATTTGTGCAAGACCTGGCTATTCCGCCAGGCTTTTGGCGAGGGGTGGGGGGGTAGAGTGGGGGAGGTGGAGTTTGAGAGGGAGGGTGAGTTTTTATGATTTGTTTTAAAATTTGTAGATTTATTTTAAAATGTTTTATTGTTGAATTTGTGTGTGTGTGTGTGTTGTTCGCCGCCCTGAGCTGCCTTTGGGCAGGAGGGGCGGGATATAAGTTTTAAATAAATAAAACCTCAGCCCAGAGTGGAGCGGCCAGTGGACGATGGAGAGCCCGGGCAGTCAGGCCTCTGCTCTCAGCGGACGGTGGCAGCAGCAAGGGCCTGCAGGGGATCGAGCCCCGGTGGTGTGCCGAAGCAGGCACAGGCACGCCCCGCAAAAACTAATTCCCCCCCATCCCCCTTGTACATACACCCAAATAAAATATTGTTGTACCATACATCTATGTTGATCGTTATGCCAAGGGGGCCTCATGCATGGGGAGGGGTCTGGAAACTGACATACGGGGCCATGCCATGGGCAACACAGGTGCAGGACCTATACCACTCCTGCCTGGCAGGAGCCGGGCGGGGAGACTACAAACCACCCATGAACGGGTACAGGCCTACACATAGATAGCATGTTTGCACAGCCAATGCTAACCGCCATCTGGAGACAGACCAAAGCCTGGAGCGTGACAAACGCCATGACTGCAAGCCAGTAGGTGACCCCATGGCCCAGGACACGGGTCATACAGGACTCGGGAACCCCTAGTAACCAACCAATAATACACATGGAGGTTGTCGTATGTACATATCTGTATTTATTGGCTCCAGTTACACAGGCCATGGAAGGGGGTGCGCAGTCATATACCAGGGTTAGTCGCCTGCCATCTGGGCAATTGTGTGCCTACAGAGAGCATCCCTATTCTCCTCCGATATGTGCTGGAATGCCCCACCCTGGACATGTTGGTACAGGGGCATGGGATCTGCTCGCTGCACGGGTGGGGGGTTGTCAAGGGCAGCTCCGTTGATCTCTCAGATATTGTGCAGGATGCAGGCCCCCAGGATAAGGATGGGAGTATGCTCGAGATCGATCTGGCTCCTGTTCACGAGTAGGCACCAACACATCTTGAACTGGCCGAATGTCCACACCACCACACTCCGAGCGGACGATAGGCGCTCATTGAAGAGCCTGTGCTGGTAGCCAACATGTTCTCCCACCATTCATTGGTGCGTGACCACATCCAATTAATCCTCCACGTGGGGACAGTCACATGATGGCTGTAGAGGTTGAGAGGCCACCGGGAAAGCACAAGCTGCATGTCCTGGGACACAGATGTGCTGAACAGGGTGTGTTGACGGCCAGTTATCCTCCTTGCCCACCGCACCAATGCTGCTCGGCACAGGTTGACCACTCTCCTGCGCCGTTTACTATGGTTGTAGAAGCGGGGCCCTGAGAGGAGTAGCTTGGTCCATTGCTGGAACACCTGGGCCAGGATCATGAAGCACGAGGCCAGGACAGTAAACAAGATGGCCCTCTCCTCGGGGCTCATCAACAGGCAGCACGGTACCACCACCAACACACACTCAGTGAGAACCCACCACCGGAACTAGTGATGGATCACCACGCTGGTAACCTACCAGCCTGTACATGAATGGGTGGCTCACCCCAAGGCCTGCGCTGCTGTGAACGTGCCCTGCTAAGGCACCCGCCCAATCACTGGGCTGTGCACTAACCAACCACCCGGTTGCGGCCTGTGCCTCCAACCCCCACGCCCTGTGCACACAGCGCACCCACACCGTGCCTTACACGTCCCCTGTCGGTCAACGGCCATCCCAAGGTAATGGGGACCGCTGCCATGGGTGAACCGCAAGCCACACCCTCCTCCCCTGTGCTCTGCACGTACACCCAGTCGGGCGGATCCAGAAATGATGTGGATGGGGGGGCTGAAGTCCAAAGTTAGTAGCCCAGGTGAGCAAGCCCCACCTCCAGCCCACCCTCTAGCCCCACCCCCTACCAAGTGAGCAACAGTGTTAGGCCAGTTTATCCTCTACTCCAAAGCCATGGGAAACCCCCCAAGCCAGAGCTCCAACAGGGGAGGGGGACTCAAGTTCGGTGGAGCAGTGGATATGATAGCTGGGCTCCAGTTGCCGCCTGAAAGTGGGCATCAAACACAGATGGTTAAATAACCCCTTCCCCTAGTCTCACTACAGGAAAATACAAAGTCTAGGGGCAAATCCCCATTGTACCCCATGCCAAAGAGGGAAATAAATCAGGGAGGGGCAAATGCCCCCTTAAGCCCAAAGTAGATGAGAGGCAAATCCTCACTGTGCAAAAGAGGGCAATAAAAGAGAGGGGGGAAATGCCCCCTTACAAGCCAATCAGGTAAGAAGCAAATCCCCACTGCACTCCATACCCAAAGAGAACAATAAAAGAGAGATGGGCAAATCATGCCCCCTTGTAGGGGTGTGCATGTCATTTTCATTATTACAATAACGATAATGAACATTGTTGTTTTCATTATCGTTATTGCAATATCAAAAATGACTAATAATAATAACAAAAATAGAAACGAAAATGACATTTTGTTTTTGAAATAAAGGGAAAAACCTGAAAAACATATTTCTGGCTGTAACGTTTTTGTTTCTTATTCAATTCTGATTAAACATGGGGAGGGTGTACCCCCAATGGAGGGCACTATGTGTACCAATTTGTGAAATGATTAGGTAAAGGAAACCGATTTTAGAAGCAATTGAATGTTGTGATTTTCAGAAAAGCTCCATACACATTCATGGCTACAACTTCTTTATCTTGCATCCAATTTGCATTACACCTGTGAATATTATGTCCCTCCATAAGCCTAACACTCCTGCCAATTTTCAGAAAGATTGGATAAAGGGTCCTGATGGTATAAGACATTAACTTGAAAATACATTTCCAGCTGTATCATTTGTATATTCCATCCTGTTTAAAAGGTATTTGGCAGGAATGTATCACATACCTTCACTGTCATCTCTGCCAAACTACAGAACAATTTGATAAAGGGACCCAATTTTATAAGCAATTGATGTTGTCCCTGTGAAGACCATTATTCAGATAAATAGCAGCACATGCAGTGCCAGTCAGAGGCAGGCACCCTGCATGGCAGGGGGAGAGAGATTGTAGGAGGGAGGATGTGGCGCAAACCAAAAGACTGACAGACACATTCACTGGCCAATTACTGCATGCTTCCAGCTTTACAGGACCAATTGGTAGTGGCTTCGAGGCAGGCATAGGGGGCGGCCCTGAGGTGGGCATAAGGGCATAAAGGACATAACTGGGACTTTGGGGATAGCATCCCAGCAATCAGGGGACATAGTTTACACATCCAGGCTGGTCAATTATCATCACAATCACATCCTGCAGCACTGTGACAGAGGACATAAGAGAATCTCTATTGACTCTTTCCTAAACAGATGCTTCTGACTTTCCAGTAACAAGTGGGGGAGAGATGTTGGGATGGTCACAGCACAGAATGAGGATATTTGGTTGACCTTTCTGCTGGCCAATTGGCATCACCAACCGATCTTATACCACAGTGACGTAAGAGAATCCCTGGCATAGGCTCCTTCTCTGCATATGCTGTGCAGGCATATAAAGTTGGGACCCTTTATCACAGCTTTCTGATATGTGGCAGAGATGATAATGAAATGATAATGAAAGTGTTATATACAGCCCTGCCAAATTTTATGTACACTGGTTGGACTACAAAGATGTTAGTCAGATATGCATTTATATGTTAATTGCTTATACCACCAGGACCCTTTATCCAATACTTCTGAAAGTTGGCAAAGATAGTAAATATGGGAAGGGGTGTAAACCTGTCAAGTGTCGTCTACGTTAGATATGAGGCAAAGAAGTTACAGCTAAGAATGTATATGAAGAATTTTGCAAAATAAAATAATTCAATTGCGTCTAAAATTGGATTCCTTTACTCAATCCGTATGAAATTAGGTACACTTAATGCTTTCCATTGGAGGTATAAGCATCCCAGGTTTCAGCCACATATAGTAAAAAACAACAAAGTTACAGCCACAAATGTGTTTTCCAGCGAAACCAATGAAAATGAAAGCCAAAATGAAATGGGGGGCTGAAGCCTCCTGAGCCCCCCCCCCTGTGAATCCGCCCATGCCAGTAATGGGCACCACCACCTCTGTTCTAGCTCTGTTCTCCTTCACAATCACCTCTCACCCACCGCACCCCAACCACCTCCCACATATGTACTATGGTGGTCCATGCTTGGTGGCCATCGATTGGTGCAGTACCGTGGGTGTGTTCTGCGCACCCAAACTCCTGCTCCATGGCAACGTCTTCCCCGTGACTGTGCTGTGCCATGGCTCCCCGTGGACATTGCTGCTCCCCCCCCCCAGTTATTGTGTGACCCTTTGGTCAGATGCCCTGTCTTCCGGACCCCATCACTGCTTCTGTGTACTCCCACCTCCATCCCTGTAGCATTACCATGTGCCTCCATCCCTCTTGGGGTGGGTGCCACGATGACCCTGAGTAATGGTTGTGTGGAAGCCCATGAGACCGTGAGCATCCATTCACCAGCCTCACTGTGCCCCCCTTTCACTCCACCACTAATAAAGACCTTGCCTGTGACTGTACATCCTATAGCGCTTTTGTGACAATGTGCCACTTTGATCGTCACTCCCCATGACTGCAGCTTTTTCCATGTGTGTTCGTTTATGTGATTGGGGTTTGGGGGGCTTCTGTTCAGGACCACTGGGGCTGTCAGGCAGCAACCTGGGGTGTGTGATGCATTCCCCTGGGGGATCCCCAAGGGTTTGGTCTGTTGGGTGGGTGGGGGGTCCCAACGCATTCTGTTGACAGTGCAGTCCTTGATCAGCTGGTGGCCACCTGGTGTCCTACGACTCTGTGTGGGCCCCCATACTCTGTGCAGCCCCCTTGTTCTCCCTGTGATGGTGTTGTCAACCACCTGAGTGGCTTGGCAGGTCTGTCACGGGTTGCATGTGCCATGTGTGCGCTTGTGCTGTTCCATGGCAGTGCTGTCTGTTATGCACCTGTACGTGGGTGGGTGCTGGGTGTGGGCCCCAATCCCTCCGTAGTGGCTAGTGTTGCCCTGCTGACCTTGGCACAGGGAAAGCACAGTGTCAGGCAGGGGTTACTCATTGGTTGGCCCCCATTTGGGGCAGCCCCGCCTATCGCCGCTGTGGTCGCTCCCTGTTGGTTACCAACATCTGCACTGTTGGCGATGGATGGGCGGCAGGAGAGATGGGCTGCTGACCATAAGTGTGGACTGTTTATGGGCCATCTGTTGTCCGCCTGTGATCCTTCTTGATCCAAACAGTTGGGGTGCTGGCATGGGTGTACCGGGGTTCATGTGTGGGCTGTGTGCTTGCTGACCCGCACCATTTCTGTGCACCCTCTCCCCTTCTCTCTTCCCTTCTAGCTATTCTGGTTGTCTTCCTGGCTGTTCTTCGCCTGTCGCAGATGGTCGGCCAGCTCCAGTGTGTGTCCTCGGAGCTTCGTGCTGGAGCATGGCTCTACGAGGAGATCAGTGAGTGTGCTGCATGTGTGCGAGGCCCTCTCCCATGGTGTCTGTTTGGGGTTTCACGTTGTTGGGGCCCTTGTACCATCCTAATGGCATGACCTCTCTCCCTCAGTGCAGGTGATGATTGCAGAGAGGACCAGGGAGCAGGAGGAGGTTGTGCTGCTGCTGCTGCTGCTGCTGCATGTCCTGCAGAGGGTGCACTGGCTTGACTGCGCCCAGGTGGATCATTGGAGCTGGGTACAGGACTGGCGTCCCTATTGAGGGCGGGGATCTGCCCTACCAGCCCTCTCTGCCGCCTCCCCAGCTCCCTTGTCCCTGTTCTGTGTTCCACTCTGTTTTAGGCATGGGCGAACAGATCGCGGTTTGTGTTCGGCCGTTCGGTTCGGCCACGATCGGTTCGTGTGTTCGCGTTCAGCCGTTCGGTTCGGCCGCGTTCGGTTCGTGTGTTCGTGTTCGGTCGTTCGGTCGTACCTCGCGTTCATGTTCGCCCGTTCGGTTCGGCCGTTCGTGTGTCGGCCGTTCGTGTTCGGTTGTTCGGGCAGGTCGTATGTTCGTGTTCGGCCGTTCGGTTCGTTCGCCATCGGGTTGTGCGTTCGTGTTCGGTCGTTCGGTGTTCGGGTGGTTCGCGCGTTCGCGTTCGGCCGTTCGGCCCGAAAAAAACAATGTTTTTTAATATATAATTTTTTAAAAAAATTTTATTGAATTTTTTTATCAAATATTTATATCTCTATATCTACACTAATAACTAACTAACTACCTAACTAATAAATGTATTCTAAATGCTATGAATAACTCCAACAAACCCTAAAGCTGAATCACAGAAAACAGTAAACTCACTCTATCAGTAAACCTTAAACTAAACTACTCAAACAAAAATGTATCGACCTAATCCTATCTATCTACCTATGAATTGAATATATGGGATGGGGGTTAGGGGGGCAATCACAAACAAGACAAGGAGGGGTACAAAACTGAAATGAAACCTAAATCAATCTATAAATTAATAATATATACTACTACTCTAATGAATCAAAAAAACAGGGGAAGGGAATGGGGAGGGAATATTCAATGGAGGGGGGAGGGAAGGAGGAAGATTGAAGATTGAACACAGGGAGGGATAAAAACAAAAAATAACAACTAAATCTATCAAAGCTAATGTAAATAAATGAGAATATGGGGGTAGATGGGTTGGATGGGTGAAATAGGAGGAGGATGGCAATGGATTGGGGAGCTGGAAAATGCTGGGTGAGGGAGCCTTCTGAAACGCCTGCTGCTCAGGAACAGTGACTAGCTCAGAAGGTATTGGGAAGGGGGGAGGCAGACAGTTTTGTTTCTTGCTGCGCCCGCCTCAAATCAGCCCCATTGGCTCCGTGCAGCCTAGCCCGTGGCCAATCATAGACTGCCAAGCCAGTGGTCTGAGGCGAAAAGAGATGGTGATTCATCAGGCTGGCTGCTACTCCAAGCCACTCTCCACCCTCCACCCCTGGTGCCTGGAAGTCTGCTCCTAGCTGAGTCAAATGACTTCCCCCTCCCTGCTACATTTGGCCTTCCAGTGACCTGACAGAAGACCATGTTTTAGCCACCCGAACACAACCGAACGCGATTCGAATTGAACGAACTGTTCGGCCATTTCGTAGTTCGGTGTTCGGTTCCGTTCGGTGTGTTCGGCCATTTCGTAGTTCGGTGTTCGGTTCGGTTCGGTGTGTTCGCCATTTCGGTGTTCGGTCCGTTCGGTGCGTTCGTGTTCGTGTTCGGTTGTCCGAACAGGCCGAGTTCGGGCCGAACACCGAACTACCGAACCGCGTTCGCCAATCCCTACTCTGTTTCCACTTGTTATTAAAGTTGCTTTGCCCCCTTCTCCGGTTGTGTGTCCTCATTTTCCCTTTGGCCTGGTCTCTTGTGTGGGTGCTGTATGGTGGTTGTGCCATGGTTGCCTAGCAGGGACTGGGTATCTTGAGCATCCCCCCCCCTTTCTCCTGGTGGTTGTGCTGCAGCTCTGTCAGATCCTTTGAGTTTGGCCCTGGTTTCCCTGTCCTGGGGGTTGTGGCCACACGGCTGGCTGTCTTGGCTTCCTTATGTTCCCCTCTGGCCCTGTCACATTGCCCCCCTTTCCCTGTGGTCCCTTGGTCTGGGGGTCTGTCCCCTTGGCTGTTGTCATGGTGCCTGGCCCCCTCCCAGCCTTTGTGGTGGTCCCCCCTTCACCCACATGCATCCGTGGTTGGAGTTTGGAGAGCTGAAGTGACTTTGCTGGTGGCTGGTGTGTTCAGTTCCCCTCCCCCCATTTGCTGCCAGCCCGACTGTGCTGTGGGCTTCCATTTCTGCTGCCATGACTGCCTGTGTCTCATTCCTGGCTCAGTGTATGGGGGTCTTGGGATTGTGTGTGTGGCAGATCTGATGCTTGTGTGCTTGTGTTTTGGTCCCCTGCTGCTTTAGGGCTCCGACTTCCTGGGCCCCTTCCTGCCCCCCCTACTGTGGTCCCTCCGCCTCCATGGCCATGAGGTCCTTCCCTGTGTTCATGGTTGTGTGTGGGCGGGTTCTGGTTTGTGAGGGGTTTGTGGCGCCCAGCTGTCTGGCCTCTGTCACGGGGCTGGCCGGGGTCCACTACTTTGTGTCTCCTGTCATCCCTGCTTCCTCCTACCCTGCCTGTCCAGGGTCTGGTGGTTCAGGGGTGGAGCTGATTGCTGCGGCTTCATTTGCCCTCGGTCAGCCATGTTGTCACGTTGCTGTGCTGGGTGGGGCTTTCCCGCCATCGCCATCTTGGGTGTTTGTGTAAATGTCATGGGTGTTTGCTCTTTGTTTCCCAGGGTGGGTGTTTGGCCAATGGGTGTGTGCCGGCCCCTCCCCTTCTGTCCTACAACCGCCTGCGGCGCTATCCATGTAAGCGTCCCCTGGCTCGGCGCCACCGGGTGTTTGCTGGGTGTGCTCACCCACCCATCTCCACCCAGTTTCACCCACTGGGCTGGCAGCAGTGTCCATGTAAAAAAGGCCATAGTGAAATAAATAAAACCCTAGTCCACGGTGGCCAGATGCAGTAGCTCTCAGGACTGGCTTGGTGGTTAGAGCATCAGTGGGGGTGAAGCCTGACTGAACTGGGGAAAGCGTGTATACCTTCTGCACATGTGCAGAAGGGTAAAGGGATAAGCATATTGGACGACACTCCTACAACTCAGCAGTCAGCAGCTTGCAGATGAGCACCATTGTGCAGATCAGACTTTATCAGACTTTGTGCAGATTGTTCTCATGACTTTAGGGTGGGTTTAGTATTTGTGGGCTAAATAGTTGTAATTTCTTGACAGCAGCTCAGTTCTGATTGTATGTTTGGAACTTTGGGGCTTCAGTTTAAAACATTAGGCTGAACTGACATTTGGGAGGAAGGCAATTGGTTTGTGGATAGGGGAAATTTAAATCACTGCCTGGCACTGAGAGTTATGTGGCGATCCATGAATACCACTGCATGGCTTCTTTATTATTAGCCCTGCACCTCTTGGGTAAGAATTTGTGACTTGGTTTTATTCCGCTGTGCCTCCCTCCCTCCCTGCCCGGATCAAAATCCCACCCTCAGTCATGATCTGGCCGTGTGCAACTGGCGACAGCACCTGCTGCTCAAAGTTCCACTGTGAAGCTTGCTACAGTGTGGGGCAGAAGGGGCCCGGGCACACTGGTAGCCACGCCTTGGGCAGCCTTAGCCCACATGGGGTAAGGCTGCTCCGCGACACATTCTCAGAATTTTTCTGAGGATGCATTGCAGAGCACCCAGCTGCTGTCCCTGCCTCCATGGGACATCTGGCAAGTGCTGGCCACATGATACACTGCATGGCGTGGCTCTGCTATCCAGAGTGGGCTAAGGCTGCCCAAGACATGATAAGCCTCCCCTGGCTGTCTTGTGGGGCTTCATCCAATGTCACCTTGGGATGTGCTGAGGGATTGAGCCCACAACTTGTTAGAATGGAGAGAGTCACTATGCTAGCCTGGGTCAGGGTGCGACTTTCTCTGCTAGGTTATGAAGTCACACTTGTTTGGATCTAAGCTACAGCATCCATTTAAATATGGATAATATTTATTAAATAATAATAAATGCTTCTACAACTGTCCTTTAAAATCTATTTTTTAGGTCTATCCGTTATAGTAAAAGAGACTGAACCACGTTTTAACGGTGTTATGAAATCACCTTCAGGTGATTTCAGACATTACAGACCTCCCTTTTACCACAGTCAATCCCCTGTGGTGGAGGGTCCATAACATCTGAAGGGGTTCCCGCCAGAAGTTCACCCCAGTGAACCTCTGGTGGGAATCCAAATAACCACCATTCCTGAGGGGAGGCCTCACCTCCGGAATGGTGGTTAGCTGGACCATGGTCCGTAAAAGGCAGAGAGTAATGTCTGTTACCTCCGCTGTGTCTGGAGCATGGTCCCGGCCACGATCCGGGATCGGGAGCAGTGGCTGAAATGGCCGCTGCACCCGCCCATCTCCAGGAGGGCGACTGGCTGGGGGAGCATGGGGGGGCGGGGCTGTGCGGCCGCATGTCACATCACACAGCCCCGCCCCCTCCCCAATCCCCGAGTGGAATCAGGCCGGCACGTCTAAAGGATGGCCGGCCTGATTCCTGTCCGGGATCCGAAACGGATCCCGGACCGTGGCAACGAGGGAGGCCGGCACGACTGAAATCACCCTTCAACTACTGGAAATAATGGTAACTTATACTGCTACAGAACGGTTACCAGCGTATTACATTCTGTCCTCAGAACTATGTCTTTAGAGTGACAGGAAATATTGCTCAATTATGTACAGCTACAAAAATACATTTTCTTTAAACATTCTCAGTCCTGTCTCATGGCTTTAGGGTGGGTTTACAAAAACTGCTACCTTCCCTGCCACAAGAACATTGTTCTTCCCGTTCTCTCAGTCTGAACTTCAAGAGAGTTTGCAAGCTTGTCTATATTTAGGTCTTGCCTCCTCTCTAAATCCAACAGAGACACATGGCACCTGCTCTGAAGTCAGCAGTTATTTTAAGCACTTCTAAAAAGGGCAATGGTATTTAGCACCTTATCCTTGAAATTCACAAAAAAGTATTTATGAAATAGAGTCCTCAACTAGATCAAATCAATCAGTGTGTAAGCCGATAAGAAAGCATTATCTTCAAGAGGAATCAGATTTATCCTAAAGTGAAACTTCTGAAAAGTAAATACTACACTCCCCTCAATGTTCCATTTCAGATGAAGTCTGGTTATTCCATAGACAAGTGGATCTGCGTGTGTTAGTCCTGTTAGTTAGACACCGTTCTTTGTTACCTAAATCAGTGATAAAATGGACATAAGAGGTACAGAGAGATTTTTAATGTATGTACTCATTTAGTAAAAGGATTGACAATGTGCTCGATGCTACAGAACAGACACACGCTTACAAAAGAACAGAGAGAAATCCGATCCAGAAACATTTCAAGTCATCTGCCTCATGTCTTCTGTTTCACACGTGCCTTAATTATTTATTTTTGTAGCAAAATGGTCATTTTCCTTAATCTCACACAGGATCTGTCTACATCTAAATCAGTTCAAATTTGCTTCTCCTTAAGAATTCATTATTCAGATAAATGTATTTCTCTCAGCATCAGCCCCAACACAGTCATTATTGTCTAAAGGGCTTCCTGTCACACACGGATGCACCCCTCCAAGATTGAGTAGAGATTATAAAACAAACTCTCTTATAACTTGCACTGACAGTCTCAAAGTGAAATGTTTTGATTAAAAGACACCACTCCATACGGTCAAGTAATGGCAGAAGGAAAGCCGTTATCAAACTTACCAGAGAGGGGAGAAGAGGAAAAAAAGTTGGGAGGAGGCCTCAGACAAGGACAGGGCAGCAGTAGCAGCAGCAGAACCACAGAACTCTTCGCCCTCTACTCCTCCCACAGAGTGAGGGAGGGACTGAGAAAACAAGGGAGGGGGGATGTCGGGATGACACAGCAAGAGGGATACTCCAAAGTTTTACTGCAAGCTTCCCAGGGGACTGGCTCTGAAAGGAAAACAGAGAAGCTGGCTGCCTCTTAGCTGTTTTATTCTAGAAACATTTCCTCTTTCTAACAAACTAAGTGGAGGGAAAAATGAAAGGTAGAGAACGAAGCCCTTAAAACAAATATATATATAATTTCATGAAGCTGCTCTTTTTGGTTCGAGATTATGGGGTACTGCTCCTTGTGGTTCCCCAAAATGTGACTTATTGAAGACCAAATGGCCTCATTATATGCTAAATCACCTTGGTTAAATTTTGCTATGAATACTCTTACCAGGATGGGATTTGGTGTTTTTTGTATGGATAATCAAAGATTGTTTACCCAGGCAGAAAAGACTTTATTATATCTTACAATACGGGACGTGGCACTCCAAAATGATATTGCCTCAGTGAGATGCTTGCGCATCGCACCAAGGTATATATTATGGAAGATTCAACCTGGAATAGCTGGATACCTTACTATAGATCTGTCCTCCTTGCACATTGTCTAGACTAAGGTCAGAACAAACTGCTACGGCAATGGCTGAAGGATGGCGATTGGGCATACCCAAAGCAGAAAGAATGTGTCATTTTGTAAAAAAGTACAGGAGGATCTCATTCATTATGTTCTGGAATGCCCCCTGTACAGAGGGCTTAGGAAGAAATATTTGTATTCTTTTCCACACTTTGGGGAAAAAAATTTCCAGCACAGAAAAGCTTATTTGGATTATCCAGCTAGAGCAAGAAAATTATGTTAAGGGTAGATGCTTTTGCATTTAAAGCAGAGGGATGCAGGCATCAGTATTTGGCCTCCAGCAAACAGTAACTTAGTGTTTGATATATGCTGTGATTGCCTTTGAATTGTTTATTTGTTATTGTTTATTGCCTTATTTATATGTATATTTGTTATTTATATGTATATTTGTATATGTTTGGATCATGGCTATGCCAGTATCCTAATAAAATTGGCTTGCTTGCTGATCTCTCTCCCCCTCCTTTTTTGGGGGGGTTGGGGGGGGAGTGTCCACTGAGCAGGGTGAAACTGTTCTTTACTCTTGAGTCTTTATGGATCGGGAAAGGAGACTGAGTAGTAGTCAGCTGTAGGGCACAACCAGGATCTGAAACGTAATTGAAGTGGATTGATATAGATAGGAATTCTCTTCTGATGTTTCATATTCTAGTAATTAAAGGCCTTCTAAACATTGGGAAATTTGTTAAAACTTATCATTTTGATCCTAAAAAATTGCCATTTTGAGCACTGCACATAAACCCTTTTTTCCAAGAAAAGTTTTGGAATATCAATCACTGTGTGGTCTCCTTAGCATACACACAACTCCTCTTGTGTCCATATAAGTGCCATCAGCAGCATCGTAGTCACCACTTTCATTAGGTTTGCTTTTGAGCAAGGTTAAAAAAAGGTTACTCCATTGTGCCCTTTGCAGTAATGTAGTTCATGTAAAAATGCACTATGTAATATTTTGAATAGAGATGGGTGGCATGAGCAGTTCAAACAATCCTCTCATTAACGCTCTGCATCCAAAGATGAGGCAGCCAACTTCTTGCACTTCACTGAACAGGTGCCAAGCTTGGCCATAAATAACCTACAAATTGTGCTGCTACACCATACACTGATGCTATTTTCACAATGATGAACACCGACTTGTATGATCCAGCTGGTTCTATTGCCAGCATATCTCAAAGGAGACCACTCTGTTAACATGATGGCAGATGGTCTGAGGTTGATGTGTGATCCCTGTACTGATTTGAAGAGATGAGACAATACATAGCCAGTTGAACACACATGCATTTAAACAGAGATGAAATAAATACCCACAAATGTTACCTAATGTACCAATTTAATGGCCTCCCCTTACAGATTTAGCGACCTCCTGTACTGATTTAGCAGGGGTGGTTGGTAGGGGAAGGATGGTGGGGCTCCGCCCTGAATCCCACGGAGGCACCCCCCACCTCTCCCCTCTGACCGACTCACAGCTGAGCTAGCTGCTGCCGCTCAAAGACATATCAGCTGTGAGTGAGAGTGGAGGTAGAGGTGGTGTGGGCAAGAGCCATGTATTGCTTTCGCTGTGCAAGCTCCTGGGGCAGATCCCTTTGCTGCCCGGGGAGGGGTTGGAGATGGGGACTGAGGAACTGCAGGGAGCCCCTCAATCTACACTGCCTGCGGGTGGTGATTCAGACCGCCCAGAGGCCAATAGCAGCATAGCAGAGTGGAGGGAGGTGTGGTATCTTTCTGGCTGCTGCTAGGAACCATGCCTCCTCTCTCCAGAAAACCAAAATGGTTTCCAGCCTCTGCAGCCAGGACAAGAATCACTGGTAAGTCCGGCACTCTGCCTTTCCTCTAGTCCATTTCTACTCCTCCCTGCCTTCCCCACCCCTCTTTCTGCCTCTCTCCCTGCCTTCCCCCACCCCTATTTTGCCTCTTTCTCCCTGCCTACCCCTAGCCCAGCCCCCATTTATACCCCTCCTCCCTGCCTCTTCCTCCCCAATCCTCTATTTCTGCCTCTCATCCTGGCCTCCCTTCCATCCCTGTTTCTGCCCCTCCCTACCCCTTCTTCCTCCCTCCCTTCTCCCCGTTAGCCATCTCCATTTCTACCCCTCCCCACCGTCCCCCCGACTGAAAGTCCACCAGCCACCATTTCGATTTAGTGACCTCTCATGTCAATTTCCTGGTTTTCCATTACCAAAGCCAGTCAGTAAAATGGAAAATTGGTAACGGTAATACCTGGTATTTAGGGTAATTGACCTAGGGTTACCATACCTCCCCTTTAAAAGAGGATGCTTATGAAAAATACATGGCGCAGGGCTGCAATGGTTCCAGTGCCACCCTGCAACATTTATTTTTCATAAGCGTCCTCTTTTATAGGGGAGGTATGGTAACTCTAAATTGGGCAAGTGACAGACTACCTGAACCTGTGGTTATTACCCCTGGATAACAAATGTAGTACCTGTTCCAGCTCTCAGGGCACTTTCACACCTGCAGGAAAGGGTAATTAGGAAGCCGGCAGATCACAGGTGCATGCACATTAGCCACGTCTTTGATGAGGTGTGAATGCCGACAGCCGGATTTCCTCTAATATGTGTCTTTAGAATGCCGATTGACCGCAGCAAAATCCAGCTAAATCTAAAGACGCATATCAGAGGAAATCACCCAACTCTCAGCATTTGCATCTCATCAAAGACACGGCTAACTTACATACACCTCTGATCTGCCAGCTTCCTAACAACCCTTTCCTACAGGTGTGAAAGTGCCCTAAGTGCTTCATGGGTATTCAAGTTTCAGGTCCGTTCCTCCAAAGAAAAATAGTTGAGAAGACAATGGGAAGATGATGGAATCACAGGAAAATAAGTGGGCTGATAAGCAGGAGAACTTCTATCCCTCTTTCTACACTTGGTATGTGTGTGCATGTAAATTTGTGAGGGGAAGGAACTTATTTGGTAAGGGACATATCTTATAGACCAAGCAGCAGGGCTTTATTATATTATATTATTATTATTATTATAAACATTTATATAGCACCAGCCATGTGCCTGGCGCTGTAAAGAACATAGAAATAGACGCGGTCCCTCTCTGGTTGCTGGAAATGTTGGGAAGTATGCAACATCTTCGACAGCAAGCACAGAGGTGTATGGGAGAGTAATACAGGGGCCGTAGGGTGATAGGCAAATTTTAGAGAACACTTATGAGAAATACAGGTTGCAGGGCTGCATTGGAGCCAATGCAGCCCTGCAACCTGTATTTCTCAAGTGTCCTCTTAAAATTTGCCTATCTGGTCACCTTAAGGGGATGTGGAAAAATGAGTGCTCTCATCAAGGCGGACTATCAGGATCCAAATCTGAACCGAGGAGATGCTACAAGTGTAGGAGCTCAGGATCTCTCCCTGGAGATTATGATTTTATAGAGTCAGGCATGGGGACAGAAAGCAAGCTAGGAGAAAGAGCGTACAAATGCCCAGCTTTTTATATACCTAATTCTGTATATGGAGCTGGGGTGTTAATCTCTGGTGTTTTTAAACGCGAACCGCAGGGAGGAAGGGTCTATGGCTGCTGCGTGGGATGGGTGTGAGGCTTCCATGCACGGGAAGAGTAGGGGGAGGGCTTCACATGGGTGGCTCCCCGCATGGCCGTCCTGTCCACGGAGGTGGCCACTCTGGCCCACGTGGAACACTCCGGATTTCTCAGGAGTGCTCTGTGCGTGGCTATGGGTGGCCAGTGTGTGGATAATGAGAGCGTGCCTCCCCAAGTGCTGATTCAAATGAGTGGTTTGCCACATGGATGGTGGTGGGGGCATACATGGAGGCATCTCATTTAAAAACACCCTCTGTCTGTGAAGAGGTCTGAATTGAATAATGGTATGATGCTGGAATGATAAGAACCCTCTACATCACACCTTTCCCTTGAAATGCAACAGTCTGGAAATGGCGCACCACTAAGTGGTTCATACCTGGTTGTACAAGCCCAATGCACCCGGGGCTGACGAGTTAGGTGGCTGCCTAAAATGGTGAACATAAAGGGAGTGGTTAAATGCAGATTCTCTTATATTTGCTGGGAGGGTGGAAGAGCAGAGGCAAGGGTTGGGGTGTGCTAAGAGCGGGAGTTGGGGCTTACCTGAGAGGGCAGCAGGTTACACTAGGACAGGGACCAGAGGCAGCTGACATACCCACTCTAGTGCTCTGTCTGTAAGTAGCCATACCCACCTTCAGAGAACTCTGGTGGGATTACCAGACCCACCTCCCTTCCAGGCACCACCACCTGAGGCACTGGGTGGGGATGCTTTGAGGAGACCAAGCCAGCACCTTACCACTTGCACCGCTACACTGCAAGACTAGACCAGGAAACTACATTTCATCGAGTGCAATCAAGCTTGAGGGGGGTCAGGTGAGCAGGAAGCTGCTGCTTATTAGCCCTTCTTCTGAATTTACTTCCTGTTCCTGCTGCCACACCTCCCTTGTCTGAGCAATCTCTTATCAAGACCTTTGCAGACAGACTGTTTCAGTAAAGCTTCAGCCCAGCCTGCTCCTACCCATATGCCTTTGTTTGGTCCCTGCCCTGAATTCCAAAGGACTGACTCGTTGGCTTTAACCCTTTGGCCTGGATGTTGACTTTGAGCCTTAATAGCCCCCTTGGATTTTCTGCCTGTCATGTGCTGGCCCTGCAAAATGACACTGGGGTAACCCCTGGCAACGCAACTTCCCTGCCCCTGAAGACAAAAGGAGCTGGGCTACACCTGGCACAGTTCAACGGCAAAGCTTTGTCACAGCACAATCAGAGACTCATGGAATCAGAGGGTTCTCCTGTGGTTGTGTGCACCCAATCCTGCAAAAGGCAGTTCAGAGGCTGCAACAGACTGGAGAAACTGCAAGAGAGAGAAGCAGTTTTGGAGACTGCTTGACCTAGAGGTTATTATAGTGAGCCTGTCCTTGGGAGGGAACTGCTTTGGTGCTTCTTATTCAGTTGTCCCCAGTGTGCAACTGTAAATAAACAAAACTCCATAAAACACTATTGTATACCAGTCCTCTCTTCTTCAGAAAGGAACCAGCTCTGGAAAAGCCCATAAAACTTCCCCCTGCCCAGGGAAGAAGGAATAGCAGTAATAATGCTTATCATTTATAAGTACTTGTGTGCAAAGCACTTAACAATCATTATCTCATTAATCCTCATTACACCCCTGTGAATCAAGTGGGTCAATACAGTGTAATTCTGGTTAACTAACCGACTCAGGGGACACAAAGTCCTGTTGGTTAACCAGACTTTCAGCTTAAAAGGAAAGCCGGTCGGGCTGGTTCTCGGAGTGGTGTGTAGATGGGTTGTGCGGCATTTGGTTTCTAGTGCTATCCCAGCTACAGTGGGGAGAGAAGGTGGAGACTTGCAGCTGCACTGAAACTGCACTGGAATTAATCCTCTCTGTTTCATAATGGTATTGTTCATAATGGTAAGTCCTTCAGAGCAAACATGAACTCTGTGGTAGAAACCTGTGCACTTCCCTCTGTTTTTCATATAGCCCTGTTGTTATTAGGTGCCTGACGAATTCATTAGATTTAAACTTAATGACTTCCACAGAATTGAATTACGAGTTTGAAGATCACAAATCGGACAATGCAACAAGCAGGAAGTAGTGGATAGTGTGACAATTTGCATAGCAGGCAACCAAGCAGCAGTTTTTGTCTGAACTGGGACATGAGAAGACTGGACAGCAGTGGTTCCCAAGAGGCAGTGGTAGGGTCCAGAGAGGAGTTGCTTCTGCTCCAGCACACCAGAACCTGTGGAGTGAAACAGAGTCGACAATGGCCATGCCAGACCCTCCCTGCCAGAGTCTGTGGGGTGGTGACCAAGTCCAACTTGAACTTGCTAGGCCAGGGTCTGTCCCAGGCAGAGCTGTTGCATGTACTTTTCCTGTTCCTTGGGTATGCCTGCCCACAGTGCTTGCATGTTTGCCAGTCAGCTACTGGAATTGTTGCCTTGGTAGAAGGCTTTGGTAAGACTGCATCTAGATTACTGTGTTCAGTTCTGGTCACCAATGGTCAAGAGATGATAAGAGAAATGAGTTCAAGTCTTTGGGGCAGGATGAATGACATCCTAGGATACTGAAGGAACTTTCAGATGTAACCTTGGAACCTCTGTTTATCATCTTTGAGAACTCTTAGAGAACGGGTGAGGTGCTGGAAGACTGGAGACGGGCAACTGTTGTCCCTATCTCCCGGCCTTCCGTAGGACCTGCAAAACCTGGCTGTTCCGTCAGACATTTGGCGAGGGAGAGGGGTAGGAGTGGGTGGGATTGGGGAGGGTGGAAGGGTTTTTAATTTTTATTTATTTATTTTCTGTTTAATGATTGACTATGTTTTAAAGTGTTTAAAATTGTTTTTAATATTTATATTTGTACTGTTGTTAGCCGCTCTGGACTGCCTGTGGCGGAAGAGCAGGATATAAATTTTGTAAAATAAAATAAATAAATAAATAAATAATTTGCATTCATAAGCAATAAAAGGCTGAAAACATCTCTTGCTGCATAGTAGCACTGATTGGAGGGGTGGAGGGAGATGGAAGCGGAGGGGGACACACAGCTCATTCATATAAAGAGGATTTATGTAAAATGGGAATTCAGTTAATGGGATTTATTATTATTCTCATTTAGTAAGTAAAATCTTTATTGTATCTAGCAATTTCTGCTATAACCAAAGAATTGAATAACAACAGTAGACAAGAGCAAAATCAAAATAGGACAAACAAGTTAAATTGATAAAAACATAACAGAGAAAACTAGGGATGGGTGAACAGAATGTGGTTTGGATGTTCGGTTGTTCGGTTCGAAACCTGAGTTCGGGTTCGTTGGTTTGGTTCAGTCGAGTTCAGTTTGGCCGAACTTGGCCTCCAAGTCGCCAAAAATAGCGAAACTGAAACCTAATTTTTGGCCCTGGAAAGACGTTTTTCCTGCCCCTGAACTCATCCGAACTCATTCAAACACGACCGAACTGTTCGGTCATTCGAGAGTTTGATTTGGACGTTCAGTTCGGACATCCGAACAGACCGAGTTTGGTCCGAACATCCGAACCGCGTTCGCCCATCCCTAGAGAAAACCCTGTGATCGACTCATGATTGACAATATCCGCTTACTATAGTAGTAAAATGTTTAGTGAATTTCTACAAAAATCTGACTGTAAAACTAAAAATAAAAGGGTAACAAGTCAAGTTAAATAATCTTTAATTCTTTATACATCTGGTAGTAAAAATATATAAGCCACAATTCTAATCGGCATCCAAACACGTATTCCCGTTTGTGCTTTTAACTTCCTTCTTAACCAACATGAGAAAACAGGCTACTGCTTTAGTTAACTCATAATCTGATGCTGCAGTTAGTAATTCTAACTTCCCTTCTAAAGTTAATGAAGAGTTAGCAAACAGCGGGTCTATCCATGTACTTCTGAGAGTTGTGTATCTAGGACAACCAAAAATGATGTGACTCAGTGACTCTATCTCCTGGAGCACACAGGAGCAAGTTCTACTGGAGTAGGCGATTTGCTCTCTCCTGCCTCTAACTATTGCCGTCTCAAAGATTTTGCTTACTTACTATTCTCATTTAAAGATGGGGTACTAGGACTGAAAGACAGTAAGTTGCCCAGGGCTACCCAGAGAGTCCATGATCAAACCAGGCACTGAACTCAGATCTTACTACTAGGTGTTCTCCTGAAACTAGAGTCTCGTAAGTCTCAACTTCCACTCTCTCCATGATTGGCTAGGTCCTAACTGTCTTCCCATTGGCTGCCCTGGTGTATATAAAGCATCTCCAGGAAACAGGAAATGTCTCCACAACATAAGTGAAGCCCAGCCTGTGGAAAGAGACCTCCAAGTACTCCTGCATCCCATCTTCCTTCTGGCTCCCCAATTCTCTTGTGTTCCTGCTTCCTGGATCTTCCAGCTTCCAGACTCCCCTTGTCAGTCCCTGGAGACCCCCCCAGTGCTGGACTTTGGCACACTCTGAGTCAGACCAGGTTAGGCTCTGACACAGGGATAGTGCAGGATATAAATTCAAATAAAATAATTAATGCATATTTTACAAAACATACACACATGGAAAGAATTACGTGTATGAAGAATGCTATGTAAAATTATCTTTTCATATAACTCCTAGGATAAATGGGAAAAAATGACAGCACCTAACAGGCATGAATGAGTCTGTCAAACGTTTTGCTGCCTTTTCAAGATTTATAACTTAGTGTTGCTGCCCAAACATCCTAATAGCATCTCCTCTAGACACCACAAATGTACTTTTTTCGAGAGCAAATGTCTGGCTCAATGACATTTGTTGCATTCTGGCCTGGTTGGGCACCACAAAGCAATTGTGTTTTACTCGGTCTCCTGTAAAAGGAGAAAACAGAAAAATTACATTGTTTTAAAATCAATTAGCATGCATGAATTAGGGGTCTGTTTCGCCAGCCATTTCTCCTTTAATTTCTACATCCAAATCAATCTCAAAAGGTTGCAAGGTTATATATGCTTTTTAATAACATTTTATGACCTGAAGGGTTTTCTTTCCTAGCCCAGATTTTTCGGTTTCTCTCTTCCTCATTTTGTAGATCTGGACACCAGTGCCAAAGTTAATAGCATAGCCAAATTAACTGAGACCAAAGAACCCCTTAGAGTTTACAGACTTATCTATTTAAATAATGAATACGGAATTGACATCTGTAAGAGTATAAATTTTGGTTTTAAGCAGCGAAGCAGCTCGAATTCCCCAATGATTGGGATAGCAGTACTACTGAGCAGTTTTGATATAATCTTAGAAAGACTCCAGACTTTTAAAATCTTAACAGCAAGGAAAATCAATTATTAGAGTTTCAATTTTCTCCAGGCAGTTTCTATCATTTCAGCTTGCCCAACAGAAAAACTCTCTCTATAAATTCATTATGCCATGTGCTATATGAGAAAACTCAGTGAGTTGTTTTTACAGCCTCTCTTGAAAAATCCCTCTTAAGATAAAGGAATCCCTCAGGTGTGGCGGCAAGTCACGTCTGATTCAATTGCTGCGACTTTGAAGCAGCCTTTCTTCATGGAAAAATATATATAAGAAAACTCCTAGAATGAAAAAATGGGACAGATTATGAACATTTACTTGGAAGGAACCCCCGTTACTTGCTGTGGATCTTTAGCAAGAGCAGAAACTGACCTGTGGTGCACAAACATTGGGGTGTTAATATATGTGCAGCCGGTGCACCGGCGGCTACGTGTCTTGGGGAGGGGGGACCACCCCATGTCGGGTTGGTTGGGGAGCTGAACAAATGTTCCTGGTGATCGATCCAGCTGGGGAGGGGGGCTGGAAGAGAAGTGAGGCTGACGGCCCTGTCCCCATGCTATGGCCGGTACCCTGCCATGATGGGCAGCTATAGTTGCCTAATAATGGACAGCCATGTCAGCTGGCTATGGTGGCCCTCATGCTGGGACCAGGATGGGGGTGAGAACAAATGTGCTTGCCTGCTATGGCATGCTATTGCCCACCTGGGTGGTCCTTGGGCCCGGACTGTGGGACAAGTTCCTTCCAGGCCCATGAGTCCCAGGTAACCACCTACCTGGTTGGGGGCTGTAGCAGGCGCACTAACTGATGCATAAGTAAGGCTCTGGCTCAGGTGGGCCATAGCAGCCAGAGTCATGTTTATTAACACCCACTCTTGAATATAGGGCAATTTTTACATGTAACATTTTTCATGTGGCAAGTGACAATGCATGACACAGGGCATTATCAGGCATTACCCTACACAAGTGTAAATCTGCCACAGTCATAACAACATAAGAAGTGCCATACTGAGTTAGACCAATGGTCCGTTTAGCCCAGCATCCTGTCTCCGACAGTGGCCAATCACAGTGGCTTGGGAGAAGCACCCAACAGGTCACAATGGGGGATCCATTCCCTGTTATTTCCCCCAGCTCCCGTTATGTTCCCTGATCCTGTCTGGCTAATAGCTGCTAATGGACCTATCTTCCAGAAACTTGTCCAAACCTCTTTTAAACTCAGCTATAGTACTGGCTCTTACCACAGCCTCTGGCAGTAGATTCCACAACCCAATTATATGCTGAGTGAAAAAATACTTTCTTTTACTTGTTTTTAACTTGCCACCCCTGAGTTTCATGGAGTGTCCCCTAGTTCTAGTACTAGCTGAGAGGGTAAATAATGGCTCCTTGTTTATTAGTTCCACACCACTCGTGATTTTATAGATCTCTATCATATCTCCTCTCAGTTATCTCTTCTCCAAGCTGAAGAGCCCCAACCTACCAAGCCTCTCCTCATACGGGAGCCCTTCCATGCCCTTGATAATTTTTGTTGCCCTTCTCTGCACTTTTTCTAGTTCAGCTGTGTCTTTTTTGAGATGGGGTGACCAGAACTGCACACAACATTCAAGGTGCGGTCGCACCATTGATTTGTATAGAGGCATTATGACCTCCTCGGTTTTATTCTCTATCCCCTTCCAAATAATTCCTAACATTCTGTTTGCTTTTTTGGCTGCTGCTGCACACTGTGCTGTGGATTTCATTGTATTGTTCACAACCACCCCCAGACAAACTTAAATACTTCCAAATTAAACAAAATATGCAATCACAAGCACCGGGGTATTAAAAAGCTTAGATGTGTGTCTACCAGTGCCAGATGTGTCAAAAGTAAAATGGGGGAATTAGAGTCCATTGCTTTAAGTGATAACGTTGATACAATAGGCATCTCAGAAACATGGTGGAATGAGGACAATCAATGGGACACTGTGATACCAGAATACAAAATATATAGAAATAACAGAGGGTAAAAACAGATGTGCAGGTGGTGTGGCAGCTCCCTGGTCCAGGTTGAGATGGGAAACCTCAGCTGATATGGCCCAGGTTGAGGAGAGGTACTGAACTAACCATACCAGCCAGTGCCAGCATGACCCAGCATGGGGGATCGCCATGGCTGCCTGCCATGGCAGGGGGCATGGTGCCGGCAACAACATGGGGATGGAGTTGGCCAGCTATGTGTCACTCCTCGCTCTCCCTCCCTGGTCGGGTTAGGCTGGGGGAACATTAGTTTCCCTCCCCCTACCTAGCCTGGCTTGGGGTAGGTCCTTCCCCACCCCCGGGCAGGATGACAGCCATCCATCACATAAGTTAACACCCAGTTTTGCGTCAAGCATAATAAAAACAATAAATGACACAAACTCCCCCCTGGAATCGCTATGGATAGAAATTCCATGTTTAAACAGAAACCGGATAGTAGTGGGGCTATATTATCAACTTCCTGACCAGGATGCTGACAGTGATTGTGAAATGCTAAGAGGGATTAGAGAGGCTACAAAAGTAAGCAGTGGAATAAGAATGGGTGATTTTAACTACCCCTACATTGACGGGGATAATGTCTCCTTGGGATGTGTTGCAGAAACCAAGTTCCTAGACACCATAATTGACTCCTTCCTGGAGCAGCTTGTCTTGGAACCCACAAGAAGAGATGCTATTTTAGATGTTGTCCCAACCGGAGCAGAGGTTCTTGTGGAAGGAGTAATGGTGGCAGAGCCTCTTACTAATAGCAATCGCAATGTAATTAGATTTAACATGTTAATAGGAGAGAGATTACCTAATAAGTCTGGCACAAGGATGTTTACTGTAGGGAACTAATGGGATATAAATTGATTAATAAATAAAAATAAATATATAGAATAAAAACTATGCAAAGATGAGGAAGTTAGTTAAGGGGAAACTAAGGGGAAGTCATCACAGTCAAAGGCCTGCAACAGGAGTGGAGACTACTGAAAACTACTATCTTAGATGCCCAGATTAAATGTATACCACAAATCAAAAAAGGCAGGAAGAGAATCAGACACCTGCATTGCTGAATGGTAAAATTAAGGAGTCTATTAGAGCCAAAAAATCATCCTTCGAAAAATGGAAGTATTCCAAATGAGGTAAATAGGAATATACATTGGCAGAGAAAGTGTAAATCCATCATAAGACAGGCCAAGAGGGAACTTGAGGAACAATTTGCTAAGGATACAAAATCCAATAACAATCCTTCCCCCCCAGTACATCAGAGCCAGGAAACCTGCTAGAGAGGCAGTTGGTCTGCTAGGTGACATGGGAACAAAGGGGGCGTTCAAAGATGACAAGGCCATTGCTGAGAAACGAAATTAGTTCTTGCAGCAGTTTTTACTGCAGAGGATGTTGGGGGGAAGGGGGGGCGGGGGGATACCTACCATCAGAACTATTTTTGTTGCTGATGAATCCAAGAGATTATCTGAAATTAGCATCATGCCAGAAGAGGTCTTATTGCATATGGATAATTTAAACGTTCTTCTCTCTCTCAAGGGTGGGGCTCCTTAGAGCACTGCGAGATTTTGAGGATAGGTGTAATTTGAAACATCTTAAAATAAACTATGGGAAAACGAAGATCATGGTGGTTGGCGCTTGACATAAGGAGTATTGCTGGTCTCTTCGGGGGCGCCACCTAGAACAGGTCCGATACTATAAGTATCTGGGGGTTAGGATGGCAGAGACCTGTTCCTGGCAACCCCAGGCCTGGGCTACAAGGGAAGTGGCATGTTCGGAGGCTGTGGCCATCACACATTTCTTTTACTCGCATGGTCAGACATCAGTTAAGGTGGCCCGATGGATCTTTGAGGCAAAGGTGCTGTCACGCCTCCTGTATGGGTCCCATGTTTGGGGAATGGATGTTGGTGTGCTACAGCTTCTCCAGCCTCTTATTACCCAATTTTGGAGGAGAATACTTAGATGCCCTCAGTCTACAAGTATGCCTATTTTATTGATGGAGCTAGGCTGCCCCTCCTTGACGGCTCTAGTGGATATGAGACTTCTGGTATTCTGGGCTAAATTGCGCGATGTGCCAGAGGGCTCTCTTCTTGAGTGCACCTGGGTCGAAAAAGCCACCGAGGAAGTGTGGTGTGACCCTTGGTGTTTGGGGGTGCTTAACTGGTTGGCGCGGCTGGGTTTCTCTGAGCCTTTTTCCCAGAATGCCACTAGTAGGCAAGTCATAGGGATAGTAAAGTCACACATTTTGGACATGGAGAGCTGCGACCTCAGTGTCTAGGCTGGCACCATTCTATAAATATATTATGCCCCCCTGGACAGGAGCTTCGTATTTATATTCCCATATGGATCCCAGTCTGAAATATAGATTCAGCACTCTCAGGCTACATATGCTAAAAACAGCTGCCCTCTTAGGGAGATTTCAGGGGGCCCCACTGGAGGAGAGGAGATGCCCATGTGGGAAGGAAATAGAGGACCTTGACCATTATCTCTTGCGGTGTCCCCTGTATGACCACCTTCGCCCTGGACTTTGGTCAGGCATAGGTATGGGGGAGGGTTGGACGATAAGCAGACAGTTTGTGTTCCTCCTCGGTGACCGGAATTCCCACAGGACTAAACAGGTGGCCATCTTTGCTGAGAGATGTGCTGCTGTGCATCTAAAATTGCTCTCCCC